>CM077669.1:54496022-55047077 GCA_039707655.1 Elymus sibiricus | reverse complement strand
TGACGAAGAGCGTCCCAGCGGAGTGATGGTGCGCGGAGCGGCCGAGTGACGAAGGAGCGTCCAGCGGATTGACGGCGCGCGGAGCGGCCGAGTGACGAAGGAGCGTCCAGCTGAGTGACGGCGCGCGGAGCGGCCGAGTGACGAAGGAGCGTCCAGCGGAATGACGGCGCGCGGAGCGGCCGAGTGTCGAAGGAGCGTCCAGCTGAGTGACGGCGCCCGGAGCGACCGAGTGACGAAGGAGTGTCCAGCTGAGTGACGGCGCGCGGAGCGGCCGAGTGACGAAGAGCGTCCAGCGGAGTGACGGCGCGGGGACCGCCCGAGTGACGAAGCAGCGTCCAGCGGAGTGACGGCGCGACGAGCGGCCGAGTGACGAAGGAGCGTCCAGCGGAGTGACGGCGCGCGGAGCGGCCGAGTGACGAAGGAGCGTCCAGCGGAGTGACGGCGCGCAGAGCGGCTGAGTGTCGAAGGAGCGTCCAGCTGATGACGGCGCCCGGAGCGACCGAGTATCGAAGGAGCGTCTAGCTGAGTGACAGCGCCCGGAGCGACCGAGTGACGAAGGAGCGTCCAGCTGAAGGACGGTGCGCGCGGGGCGACCAAGTGTCGAAGGAGCGTCCAGCTGAATGACGGCGCGCGGAGCGGCCGAGTGAGGAAGGAGCGTCCAGCAGAGTGACGGCGCGCGGAGCGGCCGAACGTCGAAGGAGCGTCCAGCTGAATGACGGCGTGCGGAGCGGCCGAGTGAGGAAGGAGCGTCCAGCAGAGTGACGGCGCGCGGAGCGGCCGAACGTCGAAGGAGCGTCCAGCTGAGTGACGGCACCCGGAGCGACTCAGTGTCGAAGGAGTGTTCAGCTGAGTGACGGCGCCCGGAGCGACCGAGTGTCGAAGGAGCGTCTAGCTGAGTGACCACGCCCGGAGCGACCGAGTGACGAAGGAGCGTCCAGCTGAGTGACGGCGCGCGGAGCGGCCGAGTGTCGAAGGAGCGTCCAGCGGACTGACGGAGGCCGGAGCGACCGAGTGACGAAGGAGCGTGCAGCTGAGTGACGGTGCCCGGAGCGACCGAGTGACGAAGGAGTGTCCAGCTCAGTGAAGGCGCGCGGAGCGGCCGAGTGACGAAGAGCGTCCAGCGGAGTGACGGCGTGGGAGCGGCCGAGTGACAAAGGAGCGTCCAGCGCAGTGACGGCGCGCGGAGCGGCCGAGTGACGAAGGAGCGTCCAGCGGAGTGACGGCGCGCGGAGCGGCCGAGTGACGAAGGAGCGTCCAGTGGAGTGACGGCGCGCGGAGCGGCCGAGTGACGAAGGAGCGTCCTGCGGAGTGACAGCGCGCGGAGCGGCCAAGTGTCGAAGGAGCGTATAGCTGAGTGACGGCGCCCGGAGCGACCGAGTGTCGAAGGAGGGTCCAGCTGAGTGACGGCGCGCGGAACGGCCGAGTGACGAAGGAGCGTCGAGCGGAGTGACGGCGCGCGGAGCGGCCGAGTGTCGAAGGAGCGTCCAGCTGAGTGACGGCGCCCGGAGCGACCGAGTGTCGAAGGAGCGTCTAGCTGAGTGACGGCGCCCGGAGCGACCGAGTGTCGAAGGAGCGTCTAGCTGAGTGACCGCGCCCGGAGCGACCGAGTGACGAAGGAGCGTCCAGCTGAGTGACGGCGCGCGGAGCGGCCGATTGTCGAAGGAGCGTCCAGCGGACTGACGGCGCCCGGAGCGACCGAGTGACGAAGGAGCGTCCAACTAAGTGACGGCGCCCGGAGCGACCGAGTGACGAAGGAGGTGTCCTGTCAGTGACGGCGCGCGGAGCGGCCGAGTGACGAAGAGCGTCCAGCGGAGTGACGGCGCGGGGAGCGGCCGAGTGACAAAGGAGCGTCCAGCGCAGTGACAGCGCGCGGAGCGGTTGAGTGACGAAGGAGCGTCCAGAGGAGTGACGGCGCGCGGAACGGCCGAGTGACGAAGGAGCGTCCAGCGGAGTGACGGCGCGCGGAGCGGCCGAGTGTCGAAGGAGCGTCCAGCTGAGTGACGGCGCCCGGAGCGACCGAGTGTCGAAGGAGCGTCTAGCTGAGTGACGGCGCCCGGAGCGACCGAGTGTCGAAGGAGCGTCTAGCTGAGTGACCGCGCCCGGAGCGACCGAGTGTCGAAGGAGCGTCCAGCTGAGTGACGGCGCGCGGAGCGGCCGATTGTCGAAGGAGCGTCCAGCGGACTGACGGCGCCCGGAGCGACCGAGTGACGAAGGAGCGTCCAACTAAGTGACGGCGCCCGGAGCGACCGAGTGACGAAGGAGTGTCCTGTCAGTGACGGCGCGCGGAGCGGCCGAGTGACGAAGAGCGTCCAGCGGAGTGACGGCGCGGGGAGTGGCCGAGTGACAAAGGAGCGTCCAGCGCAGTGACAGCGCGCGGAGCGGTTGAGTGACGAAGGAGCGTCCAGAGGAGTGACGGCGCGCGGAACGGCCGAGTGACGAAGGAGCGTCCAGCGGAGTGACGGCGCGCGGAGCGGCCGAGTGTCGAAGGAGCGTCCAGCTGAGTGACGGCGCCCGGAGCCACCGAGTGACGAAGGAGCGTCCAGCTGAGTGACGGCGCCCAGAGCGACCAAGTGACGAAGGAGTGTCCTGTCAGTGACGGCGCGCGGAGCGGCCGAGTGACGAAGAGCGTCCAGCGGAGTAACGGCGCGGGGAGCGGCCGAGTGACGAAGGAGCGTCCAGCACAGTGACGGCGCGCGGAGCGGCCGAGTGACGAAGGAGCGTCCAGCGGAGTGACGGCGCGCGGAGCGGCCGAGTGACGAAGGAGCGTCCAGCGGAGTGACGGCGCGCGGAGCGGCCGAGTGTCGAAGGAGCGTCCAGCTGAGTGACGGCGCCCGTAGCGACCGAGTGACGAAGGAGCGTCCAGCTGACTGACGGCGCTCGGAGCGACCAAGTGACGAAGGAGTGTCCTGTCAGTGACGGCGCGCGGAGCGGCCGAGTGACGAAGAGCGTCCAGCGGAGTGACGGCGCGGGGAGCGGCCGAGTGACGAAGGAGCGTCCAGCGCAGTGACGGCGCGCGGAGCGGGTGAGTGACGAAGGAGCGTCCAGCGGAGTGACGGCGCGCGGAGCGGCCGAGTGACGAAGGAGCGTCCAGCGGAGTGACGGCGCGCGGAGCGGCCGAGTGTCGAAGGAGCGTCCAGCTGAGTGACGGCGCCCGAGCGACCGAGTGTCGAAGGAGCGTCCAGCTGAGTGACGGCGCCCGGAGCGACCGAGTGTCGAATGAGCGTCTAGCTGAGTGACAGCGCCCGGAGCGACCGAGTGACGAAGGAGCGTCCAGCTGAGGGACCGCGCCCGGAGCGACCGAGTGACGAAGGAGCGTCCAGCTGAGTTATGGCACGCGGAGCGGCCGAGTGTCGAAGGAGCGTCCAGCTGAGTGACGCCGCCCGGAGCGACCGAGTGACGAAGAACGTCCAGGGGAGAGACGACGCGCGGAGCGGCCGAGTGACGAAGAGCGTCCAGCGGAGTGACGGCGCGTGGAGCGGCCGAGTGACGAAGGAGCGTCCAGTGGAGTGATGGTGCGCGGAGCGGCCGAGTGACGAAGGAGCGTTCAGCGGATTGACAGCGCGCGGAGCGGCCGAGTGACGAAGGAGCGTCCAGCTGAGTGACGGAGCGCGGAGCGGCCGAGTGACGAAGGAGCGTCCGGCGGATTGATGGCGCGCGGAGCGGCCGAGTGTCGAAGGAGCGTCCAGCTGAGTGACGGCGCCCGGAGCGACCGAGTGACGAAGGAGTGTCCAGCTGAGTGACGGCGCGCGGAGCGGCCGAGTGACGAAGAGCGTCCAGCGGAGTGACGGTGCGGGGACCGCCCGAGTGACGAAGCAGCATCCAGCGGAGTGACGGCGCGAGGAGCGGCCGAGTGACGAAGGAGCGTCCAGCGGAGTGACGGCGCGCGGAGCGGCCGAGTGACGAAGGAGCGTCCAGCGGAGTGACGGCGCGCGGAGCGGCGGAGTGTCGAAGGAGCGTCCAGCTGAGTGACGGCGCCCGGAGCGACCGAGTGTCGAAGGAGCGTCTAGCTGAGTGACAGCGCCCGGAGCGACCGAGTGACGAAGGAGCGTCTAGCTGAGGGACGGTGCGCGCGGGGCGACCAAGTGTCGAAGGAGCGTCCAGCTGAATGACGGCGCGCGGAGCGGCCGAGTGAGGAAGGAGTGTCCAGCGGAGTGACGGCGCGCGGAGCGGCCGAATGTCGAAGGAGCGTCCAGCTGAGTGACGGCACCCGGAGCGACTCAGTGTCGAAGGAGTGTTCAGCTGAGTGACGGCGCCCGGAGCGACCGAGTGTCGAAGGAGCGTCTAGCTGAGTGACCGCGCCCGGAGCGACCGAGTGACGAAGGAGCGTCCAGCTGAGTGACGGCGCGCGGAGCGGCCGAGTGTCGAAGGAGCGTCCAGCGGACTGACGGCGCCCGGAGCGACCGAGTGACGAAGGAGCGTGCAGCTGAGTGACGGTGCCCGGAGCGACCGAGTGACGAAGGAGTGTCCAGCTCAGTGAAGGCGCGCGGAGCGGCCGAGTGACGAAGAGCGTCCAGCGGAGTGACGGCGCGGGGAGCGGCCGAGTGACGAAGGAGCGTCCAGCGCAGTGACGGCACGCGGAGCGGCCGAGTGACGAAGGAGCGTCCAGCGGAGTGACGGCGCGCGGAGCGGCCGAGTGACGAAGGAGCGTCCAGCGGAGTGACGGCGCGCGGAGCGGCCGAGTGACGAAGGAGCGTCCAGCGGAGTGACGGCGCGCGGAGCGGCCGAGTGACGAAGGAGCGTCCAGCCGAGTGACGGCGCGCGGAGCGGCCGAGTGACGAAGGAGCGTCCAGCGGAGTGACCGCGCGCGGAGCGGCCAAGTGTCGAAGGAGCATCCAGCTGAGTGACGGCGCCCGGAGCGACCGAGTGTCGAAGGAGGGTCCAGCTGAGTGACGGCGCGCGGAACGGCCGAGTGACGAAGGAGCGTCGAGCGGAGTGACGGCGCGCGGAGCGGCCGAGTGTCGAAGGAGCGTCCAGCTGAGTGACGGCGCCCGGAGCGACCGAGTGTCGAAGGAGCGTCTAGCTGAGTAACGGCGCCCGGAGCGACCGAGTGTCGAAGGAGCGTCTAGCTGAGTGACCGCGCCCGGAGCGACCGAGTGACGAAGGAGCGTCCAGCTGTGTGACGGCGCGCGGAGCGGCCGATTGTCGAATGAGCGTCCAGCGGACTGACGGCGTCCGGAGCGACCGAGTGACAAAGGAGCGTCCAGCTAAGTGATGGCGCCCGGAGCGACCGAGTGACGAAGGAGTGTCCTGTCAGTGACGGCGCGCGGAGCGGCCGAGTGACGAAGAGCGTCCAGCGGAGTGACGGCGCGGGGAGCGGCCGAGTGACGAAGGAGCGGCCAGCGCAGTGACAGCGCGCGGAGCGGTTGAGTGACGAAGGAGTGTCCAGCGGAGTGACGGCGCGCGGAACGGCCGAGTGACGAAGGAGCGTCCAGCGGAGTGACGGCGCGCGGAGCGGCCGAGTGTCGAAGGAGCGTCCAGCTGAGTGACGGCGCCCGGAGCGACCGAGTGACGAAGGAGCGTCCAGCTGAGTGACGGCGCCCGGAGCGACCAAGTGACGAAGGAGTGTCCTGTCAGTGATGGCGCGCGGAGCGGCCGAGTGACGAAGAGCGTCCAGCGGAGTGACGGCGCGGGGAGCGGCCGAGTGACGAAGAGCGTCCAGCGGAGTGACGGCGCGGGGAGCGGCCGAGTGACGAAGGAGCGTCCAGCGCAGTGACAGCGCGCGGAGCGGTTGAGTGACGAAGGAGTGTCCAGCGGAGTGACGGCGCGCGGAACGGCCGAGTGACGAAGGAGCGTCCAGCGGAGTGACGGCGCGCGGAGCGGCCGAGTGTCGAAGGAGCGTCCAGCTGAGTGACGGCGCCCGGAGCGACCGAGTGACGAAGGAGCGTCCAGCTGAGTGACGGCGCCCGGAGCGACCAAGTGACGAAGGAGTGTCCTGTCAGTGACGGCGCGCGGAGCGGCCGAGTGACGAAGAGGGTCCAGCGGAGTGACGGCGCGGGGAGCGGCCGAGTGACGAAGGAGCGTCCAGTGCAGTGACGGCGCGCGGAGCGGTTGAGTGATGAAGGAGCGTCCAGCGGAGTGACGGCGCGCGGAGCGGCCGAGTGACGAAGGAGCGTCCAGCGGAGTGACGGCGCGCGGAGCGGCCGAGTGTCGAAGGAGCGTCCAGCTGAGTGACGGCGCCCGGAGCGACCGAGTGTCGAAGGAGCGTCTAGCTGAGTGACGGCGCCCGGAGCGACCGAGTGTCGAAGGAGCGTCTAGCTGAGTGACGGCGCCCGGAGCGACCAAGTGACGAAGGAGTGTCCTGTCAGTGACGGCGCGCGGAGCGGCCGAGTGACGAAGAGCGTCCAGCGGAGTGACGGCGCGGGGAGCGGCCGAGTGACGAAGGAGCGTCCAGCGCAGTGACGGCGCGCGGAGCGGTTGAGTGACGAAGGAGCGTCCAGCGGAGTGACGGCGCGCGGAGCGGCCGAGTGACGAAGGAGCGTCCAGCGGAGTGACGGCGCGCGGAGCGGCCGAGTGTCGAAGGAGCGTCCAGCTGAGTGACGGCGCCCGGAGCGACCGAGTGTCGAAGGAGCGTCTAGCTGAGTGACGGCGCCCGGAGCGACCGAGTGTCGAAGGAGCGTCTAGCTGAGTGACCGCGCCCGGAGCGACCGAGTGACGAAGCAGCGTCCAGCTGAGGGACGGTGCGCGCGGGGCGACCGAGTGTCGAAGGAGCGTCCATCTGAATGACGGCGCGCGGAGCGGCCAAGTGAGGAAGGAGCGTCCAGCGGAGTGACGGCGCGCGGAGCGGCCGAACGTCGAAGGAGCGTCCAGCTGAGTGACGGCACCCGGAGCAACCCAGTGTCGAAGGAGTGTTCAGCTGAGTGACGGCGCGCGGAGAGGCCGAGTGACGAAGGAGCGTCCAGCGGAGTGACGGCGCGCGGAGCGGCCGAGTGTCGAAGGAGCGTCCAGCTGAGTGACGGCGCCCGTAGCGACCGAGTGACGAAGGAGCGTCCAGCTGACTGACGGCGCTCGGAGCGACCAAGTGACGAAGGAGTGTCCTGTCAGTGACGGCGCGCGGAGCGGCCGAGTGACGAAGAGCGTCCAGCGGAGTGACGGCGCGGGGAGCGGCCGAGTGACGAAGGAGCGTCCAGCGCAGTGACGGCGCGCGGAGCGGGTGAGTGACGAAGGAGCGTCCAGCGGAGTGACGGCGCGCGGAGCGGCCGAGTGACGAAGGAGCGTCCAGCGGAGTGACGGCGCGCGGAGCGGCCGAGTGTCGAAGGAGCGTCCAGCTGAGTGACGGCGCCCGGAGCGACCGAGTGTCGAAGGAGCGTCCAGCTGAGTGACGGCGCCCGGAGCGACCGAGTGTCGAATGAGCGTCTAGCTGAGTGACAGCGCCCGGAGCGACCGAGTGACGAAGGAGCGTCCAGCTGAGGGACCGCGCCCGGAGCGACCGAGTGACGAAGGAGCGTCCAGCTGAGTTATGGCACGCGGAGCGGCCGAGTGTCGAAGGAGCGTCCAGCTGAGTGACGCCGCCCGGAGCGACCGAGTGACGAAGAACGTCCAGGGGAGTGACGACGCGCGGAGCGGCCGAGTGACGAAGAGCGTCCAGCGGAGTGACGGCGCGTGGAGCGGCCGAGTGACGAAGGAGCGTCCAGTGGAGTGATGGTGCGCGGAGCGGCCGAGTGACGAAGGAGCGTTCAGCGGATTGACAGCGCGCGGAGCGGCCGAGTGACGAAGGAGCGTCCAGCTGAGTGACGGCGCGCGGAGCGGCCGAGTGACGAAGGAGCGTCCGGCGGATTGATGGCGCGCGGAGCGGCCGAGTGTCGAAGGAGCGTCCAGCTGAGTGACGGCGCCCGGAGCGACCGAGTGACGAAGGAGTGTCCAGCTGAGTGACGGCGCGCGGAGCGGCCGAGTGACGAAGAGCGTCCAGCGGAGTGACGGCGCGGGGACCGCCCGAGTGACGAAGCAGCGTCCAGCGGAGTGACGGCACGAGGAGCGGCCGAGTGACGAAGGAGCGTCCAGCGGAGTGACGGCGCGCGGAGCGGCCGAGTGACGAAGGAGCGTCCAGCGGAGTGACGGCGCGCGGAGCGGCGGAGTGTCGAAGGAGCGTCCAGCTGAGTGACGGCGCCCGGAGCGACCGAGTGTCGAAGGAGCGTCTAGCTGAGTGACAGCGCCCGGAGCGACCGAGTGACGAAGGAGCGTCTAGCTGAGGGACGGTGCGCGCGGGGCGACCAAGTGTCGAAGGAGCGTCCAGCTGAATGACGGCGCGCGGAGCGGCCGAGTGAGGAAGGAGTGTCTAGCGGAGTGACGGCGCGCGGAGCGGCCGAATGTCGAAGGAGCGTCCAGCTGAGTGACGGCACCCGGAGCGACTCAGTGTCGAAGGAGTGTTCAGCTGAGTGACGGCGCCCGGAGCGACCGAGTGTCGAAGGAGCGTCTAGCTGAGTGACCGCGCCCGGAGCGACCGAGTGACGAAGGAGCGTCCAGCTGAGTGACGGCGCGCGGAGCGGCCGAGTGTCGAAGGAGCGTCCAGCGGACTGACGGCGCCCGGAGCGACCGAGTGACGAAGGAGCGTGCAGCTGAGTGACGGTGCATGGAGCGACCGAGTGACGAAGGAGTGTCCAGCTCAGTGAAGGCGCGCGGAGCGGCCGAGTGACGAAGAGCGTCCAGCGGAGTGACGGCGCGGGGAGCGGCCGAGTGACGAAGGAGCGTCCAGCGGAGTGACGGCGCGCGGAGCGGCCGAGTGACGAAGGACCGTCCAGCGGAGTGACGGCGCGCGGAGCGGCCGAGTGACGAAGGAGCGTCCAGCGGAGTGACGGCGCGCGGAGCGGCCGAGTGACGAAGGAGCGTCCAGCCGAGTGACGGCGCGCGGAGCGGCCGAGTGACGAAGGAGCGTCCAGCGGAGTGACGGCGCGCGGAGCGGCCGAGTGTCGAAGGAGCGTCCAGCTGAGTGACGGCGCCCGGAGCGACCGAGTGTCGAAGGAGCGTCTAGCTGAGTAACGGCGCCCGGAGCGACCGAGTGTCGAAGGAGCGTCTAGCTGAGTGACCGCGCCCGGAGCGACCGAGTGACGAAGGAGCGTCCAGCTGTGTGACGGCGCGCGGAGCGGCCGATTGTCGAATGAGCGTCCAGCGGACTGACGGCGCCCGGAGCGACCGAGTGACAAAGGAGCGTCCAGCTAAGTGATGGCGCCCGGAGCGACCGAGTGACGAAGGAGTGTCCTGTCAGTGACGGCGCGCGGAGCGGCCGAGTGACGAAGAGCGTCCAGCGGAGTGACGGCGCGGGGAGCGGCCGAGTGACGAAGGAGCGTCCAGCGCAGTGACAGCGCGCGGAGCGGTTGAGTGACGAAGGAGTGTCCAGCGGAGTGACGGCGCGCGGAACGGCCGAGTGACGAAGGAGCGTCCAGCGGAGTGACGGCGCGCGGAGCGGCCGAGTGTCGAAGGAGCGTCCAGCTGAGTGACGGCGCCCGGAGCGACCGAGTGACGAAGGAGCGTCCAGCTGAGTGACGGCGCCCGGAGCGACCAAGTGACGAAGGAGTGTCCTGTCAGTGACGGCGCGCGGAGCGGCCGAGTGACGAAGAGCGTCCAGCGGAGTGACGGCGCGGGGAGCGGCCGAGTGACGAAGGAGCGTCCAGCGCAGTGACGGCGCGCGGAGCGGTTGAGTGACGAAGGAGCGTCCAGCGGAGTGACGGCGCGCGGAGCGGCCGAGTGACGAAGGAGCTTCCAGCGGAGTGACGGCGCGCGGAGCGGCCGAGTGTCGAAGGAGCGTCCAGCTGAGTGACGGCGCCCGGAGCGACCAAGTGTCGAAGGAGCGTCTAGCTGAGTGACGGCGCCCGGAGCGACCGAGTGTCGAAGGAGCGTCTAGCTGAGTGACCGCGCCCGGAGCGACCGAGTGACGAAGCAGCGTCCAGCTGAGGGACGGTGCGCGCGGGGCGACCGAGTGTCGAAGGAGCGTCCATCTGAATGACGGCGCGCGGAGCGGCCGAGTGAGGAAGGAGCGTCCAGCGGAGTGACGGCGCGCGGAGCGGCCGAACGTCGAAGGAGCGTCCAGCTGAGTGACGGCACCCGGAGCAACCCAGTGTCGAAGGAGTGTTCAGCTGAGTGACGGCGCCCGGAGCGACCGAGTGTCGAAGGAGCGTCTAGCTGAGTGACCGCGCCCGGAGCGACCGAGTGACGAAGGAGCGTCCAGCTGAGTGACGGCGCGCGGAGCGGCCGAGTGTCGAAGGAGCGTCCAGCGGACTGACGGCGCCCGGAGCGACCGAGTGACGAAGGAGCGTCCAGCTGAGTGACGGCGCCCGGAGCGACCGAGTGACGAAGGAGTGTCCTGTCAGTGACGGCGCGCGGAGCGGCCGAGTGACGAAGAGCGTCCAGCGGAGTGACGGCGCGGGGAGCGGCCGAGTGACGAAGGAGCGTCCAGCGCAGTGACGGCGCGCGGAGCGGTTGAGTGACGAAGGAGCGTCCAGCGGAGTGACAGCGCGCGGAGCGGCCGAGTGACGAAGGAGCGTCCAGCGGAGTGACGGCGCGCGGAGCGGCCGAGTGACGAAGGAGCGTCCAGCGGAGTGACGGCGCGCGGAGCGGCCGAGTGTCGAAGGAGCGTCCAGCTGAGTGACGGCGCCCGGAGCGACCGAGTGTCGAAGGAGCGTCCAGCTGAGTGACGGCGCCCGGAGCGACCGAGTGTCGAATGAGCGTCTAGCTGAGTGACGGCGCCCGGAGCGACCGAGTGTCGAAGGAGCGTCTAGCTGATTGACCGCGCCCGGAGCGACCGAGTGACGAAGGAGCGTCCAGCTGAGTGATAGCACGCGGAGCGGCCGAGTGTCGAAGGAGCGTCCAGCTGAGTGACGCCGCCCGGAGCGACCGAGTGACGAAGAGCGTCCAGGGGAGTGACGACGCGCGGAGCGGCCGAGTGACGAAGAGCGTCCAGCGGAGTGACGGCGCGTGGAGCGGCCGAGTGACGAAGGAGCGTCCAGTGGAATGATGGTGCGCGGAGCGGCCGAGTGACGAAGGAGCGTCCAGCGGATTGACGGCGCGCGGAGCGGCCGAGTGACGAAGGAGCGTCCAGCTGAGTGACGGCGCGCGGAGCGGCCGAGTGACGAAGGAGCGTCCAGCGGATTGACGGCGCGCGGAGCGGCCGAGTGTCGAAGGAGCGTCCAGCGGCGTGACGGCGCGCGGAGCGGCCGAGTGACGAAGGAGCGTCCAGCGGAGTGACGGCGCGCGGAGCGGCCGAGTGTCGAAGGAGCGTCCAGCTGAGTGACGGCGCCCGGAGCGACCGAGTGTCGAAGGAGCGTCCAGCGGAGTGACGGCGCGCGGAGCGGCCGAGTGACGAAGGAGCGTCCAGCGGAGTGACGGCGCGCGGAGCGGCCGAGTGTCGAAGGAGCGTCCAGCTGAGTGACGGCGCCCGGAGCGACCGAGTGTCGAAGGAGCGTCCAGCTGAGTGACGGCGCCCGGAGCGACCGAGTGTCGAATGAGCGTCTAGCTGAGTGACGGCGCCCGGAGCGACCGAGTGTCGAAGGAGCGTCTAGCTGATTAACCGCGCCCGGAGTGACCGAGTGACGAAGGAGCGTCCAGCTGAGTGATGGCACGCGGAGCGGCCGAGTGTCGAAGGAGCGTCCAGCTGAGTGACGCCGCCCGGAGCGACCGAGTGACGAAGAGCGTCCAGGGGAGTGACGACGCGCGGAGCGGCCGAGTGACGAAGAGCGTCCAGCGGAGTGACGGCGCGTGGAGCGGCCGAGTGACGAAGGAGCGTCCAGTGGAATGATGGTGCGCGGAGCGGCCGAGTGACGAAGGAGCGTCCAGCGGATTGACGGCGCGCGGAGCGGCCGAGTGACGAAGGAGCGTCCAGCTGAGTGACGGCGCGCGGAGCGGCCGAGTGACGAAGGAGCGTCCAGCGGATTGACGGCGCGCGGAGCGGCCGAGTGTCGAAGGAGCGTCCAGCTAACTGACGGCGCCCGGAGCGACCGAGTGACGAAGGAGTGTCCTGTCAGTGACGGCACGCGGAGCGGCCGAGTGACGAAGAGCGTCCAGCGGAGTGACGGCGCGGGGAGCGGCCGAGTGACGAAGGAGCGTCCAGCGCAGTGACGGCGCGCGGAGCGGTTGAGTGACGAAGGAGCGTCCAGCGGAGTGACGGAGCGCGGAGCGGCCGAGTGACGAAGGAGCGTCCAGCGGAGTGACGGCGCGCGGAGCGGCCGAGTGTCGAAGGAGCGTCCAGCTGAGTGACGGCGCCCGGAGCAACCGAGTGTCGAAGGAGCGTCCAGCGGAGTGACGGCGCGCGGAGCGGCCGAGTGACGAAGGAGCGTCCAGCGGAGTGACGGCGCGCGGAGCGGCCGAGTGTCGAAGGAGCGTCCAGCTGAGTGACGGCGCCCGGAGCGACCGAGTGTCGAAGGAGCGTCCAGCTGAGTGACGGCGCCCGGAGCGACCGAGTGTCGAATGAGCGTCTAGCTGAGTGACGGCGCCCGGAGCGACCGAGTGTCGAAGGAGCGTCTAGCTGATTGACCGCGCCCGGAGCGACCGAGTGACGAAGGAGCGTCCAGCTGAGTGATGGCACGCGGAGCGGCCGAGTGTCGAAGGAGCGTCCAGCTGAGTGACGCCGCTCGGAGCGACCGAGTGACGAAGAGCGTCCAGGGGAGTGACGACGCGCGGAGCGGCCGAGTGACGAAGAGCGTCCAGCGGAGTGATGGTGCGCGGAGCGGCCGAGTGACGAAGGAGCGTCCAGCGGATTGACGGCGCGCGGAGCGGCCGAGTGACGAAGGAGCGTCCAGCTGAGTGACGGCGCGCGGAGCGGCCGAGTGACGAAGGAGCGTCCAGCGGATTGACGGCGCGCGGAGCGGCCGAGTGTCGAAGGAGCGTCCAGCTGAGTGACGGCGCCCGGAGCGACCGAGTGACGAAGGAGTGTCCAGCTGAGTGACGGCGCGCGGAGCGGCCGAGTGACGAAGAGCGTCCAGCGGAGTGACGGCGCGGGGACCGCCCGAGTGACGAAGCAGCGTCCAGCGGAGTGACGGCGCGACGAGCGGCCGAGTGACGAAGAGCGTCCAGCGGAGTGACGGCGCGTGGAGCGGCCGAGTGACGAAGGAGCGTCCAGTGGAATGATGGTGCGCGGAGCGGCTGAGTGTCGAAGGAGCGTCCAGCTGAGTGACGGCGCCCGGAGCGACCGAGTATCGAAGGAGCGTCTAGCTGAGTGACAGCGCCCGGAGCGACTGAGTGACGAAGGAGCGTCCAGCTGAAGGACGGTGCGCGCGGGGCGACCAAGTGTCGAAGGAGCGTCCAGCTGAATGACGGCGCGCGGAGCGGCCGAGTGAGGAAGGAGCGTCCAGCAGAGTGACGGCGCGCGGAGCGGCCGAACGTCGAAGGAGCGTCCAGCTGAATGACGGCGCGCGGAGCGGCCGAGTGAGGAAGGAGCGTCCAGCAGAGTGACGGCGCGCGGAGCGGCCGAACGTCGAAGGAGCGTCCAGCTGAGTGACGGCACCCGGAGCGACTCAGTGTCGAAGGAGTGTTCAGCTGAGTGACGGCGCCCGGAGCGACCGAGTGTCGAAGGAGCGTCTAGCTGAGTGACCACGCCCGGAGCGACCGAGTGACGAAGGAGCGTCCAGCTGAGTGATGGCGCGCGGAGCGGCCGAGTGTCGAAGGAGCATCCAGCGGACTGACGGAGGCCGGAGCGACCGAGTGACGAAGGAGCGTGCAGCTGAGTGACGGTGCCCGGAGCGACCGAGTGACGAAGGAGTGTCCAGCTCAGTGAAGGCGCGCGGAGCGGCCGAGTGACGAAGAGCGTCCAGCGGAGTGACGGCGTGGGGAGCGGCCGAGTGACAAAGGAGCGTCCAGCGCAGTGACGGCGCGCGGAGCGGCCGAGTGACGAAGGAGCGTCCAGCGGAGTGACGGCGCGCGGAGCGGCCGAGTGACGAAGGAGCGTCCAGCGGAGTGACGGCGCGCGGAGCGGCCGAGTGACGAAGGAGCGTCCTGCGGAGTGACAGCGCGCGGAGCGGCCAAGTGTCGAAGGAGCGTATAGCTGAGTGACGGCGCCCGGAGCGACCGAGTGTCGAAGGAGGGTCCAGCTGAGTGACGGCGCGCGGAACGGCCGAGTGACGAAGGAGCGTCGAGCGGAGTGACGGCGCGCGGAGCGGCCGAGTGTCGAAGGAGCGTCCAGCTGAGTGACGGCGCCCGGAGCGACCGAGTGTCGAAGGAGCGTCTAGCTGAGTGACGGCGCCCGGAGCGACCGAGTGTCGAAGGAGCGTCTAGCTGAGTGACCGCGCCCGGAGCGACCGAGTGACGAAGGAGCGTCCAGCTGAGTGACGGCGCGCGGAGCGACCGATTGTCGAAGGAGCGTCCAGCGGACTGACGGCGCCCGGAGCGACCGAGTGACGAAGGAGCGTCCAACTAAGTGACGGCGCCCGGAGCGACCGAGTGACGAAGGAGTGTCCTGTCAGTGACGGCGCGCGGAGCGGCCGAGTGACGAAGAGCGTCCAGCGGAGTGACGGCGCGGGGAGCGGCCCAGTGACAAAGGAGCGTCCAGCGCAGTGACAGCGCGCGGAGCGGTTGAGTGACGAAGGAGCGTCCAGAGGAGTGACGGCGCGCGGAACGGCCGAGTGACGAAGGAGCGTCCAGCGGAGTGACGGCGCGCGGAGCGGCCGAGTGTCGAAGGAGCGTCCAGCTGAGTGACGGCGCCCGGAGCGACCGAGTGACGAAGGAGCGTCCAGCTGAGTGACGGCGCCCAGAGCGACCAAGTGACGAAGGAGTGTCCTGTCAGTGACGGCGCGCGGAGCGGCCGAGTGACGAAGAGCGTCCAGCGGAGTGACGGCGCGGGGAGCGGCCGAGTGACGAAGGAGCGTCCAGCACAGTGACGGCGCGCGGAGCGGTTGAGTGACGAAGGAGCGTCCAGCGGAGTGACGGCGCGCGGAGCGGCCGAGTGACGAAGGAGCGTCCAGCGGAGTGACGGCGCGCGGAGCGGCCGAGTGTCGAAGGAGCGTCCAGCTGAGTGACGGCGCCCGGAGCGACCGAGTGTCGAAGGAGCGTCTAGCTGAGTGACGGCGCCCGGAGCGACCGAGTGTCGAAGGAGCGTCTAGCTGAGTGACGGCGCGCGGAGCGGCCGAGTGTCGAAGGAGCGTCCAGCTGAGTGACGGCGCCCGGAGCGACCGAGTGACGAAGGAGCGTCCAGCTGAGTGACGGCGCCCGGAGCGACCAAGTGACGAAGGAGTGTCCTGTCAGTGACGGCGCGCGGAGCGGCCGAGTGACGAAGAGCGTCCAGCGGAGTGACGGCGCGGGGAGCGGCCGAGTGACGAAGGAGCGTCCAGCGCAGTGACGGCGCGCGGAGCGGTTGAGTGACGAAGGAGCGTCCAGCGGATTGACGGCGCGCGGAGCGGCCGAACGTCGAAGGAGCGTCCAGCTGAGTGACGGCACCCGGAGCGACCCAGTGTCGAAGGAGTGTTCAGCTGAGTGACGGCGCCCGGAGTGACCGAGTGTCGAAGGAGCGTCTAGCTGAGTGACCGCGCCCGGAGCGACCGAGTGACGAAGGAGCGTCCAGCTGAGTGACGGCGCGCGGAGCGGCCGAGTGTCGAAGGAGCGTCCAGCGGACTGACGGCGCCCGGAGCGACCGAGTGACGAAGGAGCGTCCAGCTGAGTGACGGCGCCCGGAGCGACCGAGTGACGAAGGAGTGTCCTGTCAGTGACGGCGCGCGGAGCGGCCGAGTGACGAAGAGCGTCCAGCGGAGTGACGGCGCGGGGAGCGGCCGAGTGACGAAGGAGCGTCCAGCGCAGTTACGGCGCGCGGAGCGGTTGAGTGACGAAGGAGCGTCCAGCGGAGTGACGGCGCGCGGAGCGGCCGAGTGACGAAGGAGCGTCCAGCGGTTTGACGGCGCGCGGAGCGGCCGAGTGACGAAGGAGCGTCCAGCTGAGTGACGGCGCGCGGAGCGGCCGAGTGACGAAGGAGCGTCCAGCGGATTGACGGCGCGCGGAGCGGCCGAGTGTCGAAGGAGCGTCCAGCTGAGTGACGGCGCCCGGAGCGACCGAGTGACGAAGGAGTGTCCAGCTGAGTGACGGCGCGCGGAGCGGCCGAGTGACGAAGAGCGTCCAGCGGAGTGACGGCGCGGGGACCGCCCGAGTGACGAAGCAGCGTCCAGCGGAGTGACGGCGCGACGAGCGGCCGAGTGACGAAGGAGCGTCCAGCGGAGTAACGGCGCGCGGAGCGGCCGAGTGACGAAGGAGCGTCCAGCGGAGTGACGGCGCGCAGAGCGGCTGAGTGTCGAAGGAGCGTCCAGCTGAGTGACGGCGCCCGGAGCGACCGAGTATCGAAGGAGCGTCTAGATGAGTGACAGCGCCCGGAGCGACCGAGTGACGAAGGAGCGTCCAGCTGAAGGACGGTGCGCGCGGGGCGACCAAGTGTCGAAGGAGCGTCCAGCTGAATGACGGCGCGCGGAGCGGCCGAGTGAGGAAGGAGCGTCCAGCAGAGTGACGGCGCGCGGAGCGGCCGAACGTCGAAGGAGCGTCCAGCTGAATGACGGCGCGCGGAGCGGCCGAGTGAGGAAGGAGCGTCCAGCAGAGTGACGGCGCGCGGAGCGGCCGAACGTCGAAGGAGCGTCCAGCTGAGTGACGGCACCCGGAGCGACTCAGTGTCGAAGGAGTGTTCAGCTGAGTGACGGCGCCCGGAGCGACCGAGTGTCGAAGGAGCGTCTAGCTGAGTGACCACGCCCGGAGCGACCGAGTGACGAAGGAGCGTCCAGCTGAGTGACGGCGCGCGGAGCGGCCGAGTGTCGAAGGAGCGTCCAGCGGACTGACGGAGGCCGGAGCGACCGAGTGACGAAGGAGCGTGCAGCTGAGTGACGGTGCCCGGAGCGACCGAGTGACGAAGGAGTGTCCAGCTCAGTGAAGGCGCGCGGAGCGGCCGAGTGACGAAGAGCGTCCAGCGGAGTGACGGCGTGGGGAGCGACCGAGTGACAAAGGAGCGTCCAGCGCAGTGACGGCGCGCGGAGCGGCCGAGTGACGAAGGAGCGTCCAGCGGAGTGACAGCGCGCGGAGCGGCCGAGTGACGAAGGAGCGTCCAGCGGAGTGACGGCGCGCGGAGCGTCCGAGTGACGAAGGAGCGTCCAGCGGAGTGACAGCGCGCGGAGCGGCCAAGTGTCGAAGGAGCGTATAGCTGAGTGACGGCGCCCGGAGCGACCGAGTGTCGAAGGAGGGTCCAGCTGAGTGACGGCGCGCGGAACGGCCGAGTGACGAAGGAGCGTCGAGCTTTGTGACGGCGCGCGGAGCGGCCGAGTGTCGAAGGAGCGTCCAGCTGAGTGACGGCGCCCGGAGCGACCGAGTGTCGAAGGAGCGTCTAGCTGAGTGACGGCGCCCGGAGCGACCGATTGTCGAAGGAGCGTCTAGCTGAGTGACCGCGCCCGGAGCGACCGAGTGACGAAGGAGCGTCCAGCTGAGTGACGGCGCGCGGAGCGGCCGATTGTCGAAGGAGCGTCCAGCGGACTGACGGCGCCCGGAGCGACCGAGTGACGAAGGAGCGTCCAACTAAGTGACGGCGCCCGGAGCGACCGAGTGACGAAGGAGTGTCCTGTCAGTGAGGGCGCGCGGAGCGGCCGAGTGACGAAGAGCGTCCAGCGGAGTGACGGCGCGGGGAGCGGCCGAGTGACGAAGGAGCGTCCAGCGCAGTGACAGCGCGCGGAGCGGTTGAGTGACGAAGGAGCGTCCAGCGGAGTGACGGCGCGCGGAACGGCCGAGTGACGAAGGAGCGTCCAGCGGAGTGACGGCGCGCGGAGCGGCCGAGTGTTGAAGGAGCGTCCAGCTGAGTGACGGCGCCCGGACCGACCGAGTGACGAAGGAGCGTCCAGCTGAGTGACGGCGCCCGGAGCGACCAAGTGACCAAGGAGTGTCCTGTCAGTGACGGCGCGCGGAGCGGCCGAGTGACGAAGAGCGTCCAGCGGAGTGACGGCGCGGGGAGCGGCCGAGTGACGAAGGAGCGTCCAGCACAGTGACGGCGCGCGGAGCGGTTGAGTGACGAAGGAGCGTCCAGCGGAGTGACGGCGCGCGGAGCGGCCGAGTGACGAAGGAGCGTCCAGCGGAGTGACGGCGCGCGGAGCGGCCGAGTGTCGAAGGAGCGTCCAGCTGAGTGACGGCGCCCGGAGCGACCGAGTGTCGAAGGAGCGTCCAGCTGAGTGACGGCGCCCGGAGCGACCGAGTGTCGAAGGAGCGTCCAGCTGAGTGACGGCGCCCGGAGCGACCGAGTGTCGAATGAGCGTCTAGCTGAGTGACGGCGCGCGGAGCGGCCGAGTGTCGAAGGAGCGTCCAGCGGACTGACGGAGGCCGGAGCGACCGAGTGACGAAGGAGCGTGCAGCTGAGTGACGGTGCCCGGAGCGACCGAGTGACGAAGGAGTGTCCAGCTCAGTGAAGGCGCGCGGAGCGGCCGAGTGACGAAGAGCGTCCAGCGGAGTGACGGCGTGGGGAGCGACCGAGTGACAAAGGAGCGTCCAGCGCAGTGACGGCGCGCGGAGCGGCCGAGTGACGAAGGAGCGTCCAGCGGAGTGACAGCGCGCGGAGCGGCCGAGTGACGAAGGAGCGTCCAGCGGAGTGACGGCGCGCGGAGCGGCCGAGTGACGAAGGAGCGTCCAGCGGAGTGACGGCGCGCGGAGCGGCCGAGTGACGAAGGAGCGTCCAGCGGAGTGACAGCGCGCGGAGCGGCCAAGTGTCGAAGGAGCGTATAGCTGAGTGACGGCGCCCGGAGCGACCGAGTGTCGAAGGAGGGTCCAGCTGAGTGACGGCGCGCGGAACGGCCGAGTGACGAAGGAGCGTCGAGCTTTGTGACGGCGCGCGGAGCGGCCGAGTGTCGAAGGAGCGTCCAGCTGAGTGACGGCGCCCGGAGCGACCGAGTGTCGAAGGAGCGTCTAGCTGAGTGACGGCGCCCGGAGCGACCGAGTGTCGAAGGAGCGTCTAGCTGAGTGACCGCGCCCGGAGCGACCGAGTGACGAAGGAGCGTCCAGCTGAGTGACGGCGCGCGGAGCGGCCGATTGTCGAAGGAGCGTCCAGCGGACTGACGGCGCCCGGAGCGACCGAGTGACGAAGGAGCGTCCAACTAAGTGACGGCGCCCGGAGCGACCGAGTGACGAAGGAGTGTCCTGTCAGTGACGGCGCGCGGAGCGGCCGAGTGACGAAGAGCGTCCAGCGGAGTGACGGCGCGGGGAGCGGCCGAGTGACGAAGGAGCGTCCAGCGCAGTGACAGCGCGCGGAGCGGTTGAGTGACGAAGGAGCGTCCAGCGGAGTGACGGCGCGCGGAACGGCCGAGTGACGAAGGAGCGTCCAGCGGAGTGACGGCGCGCGGAGCGGCCGAGTGTTGAAGGAGCGTCCAGCTGAGTGACGGCGCCCGGACCGACCGAGTGACGAAGGAGCGTCCAGCTGAGTGACGGCGCCCGGAGCGACCAAGTGACGAAGGAGTGTCCTGTCAGTGACGGCGCGCGGAGCGGCCGAGTGACGAAGAGCGTCCAGCGGAGTGACGGCGCGGGGAGCGGCCGAGTGACGAAGGAGCGTCCAGCACAGTGACGGCGCGCGGAGCGGTTGAGTGACGAAGGAGCGTCCAGCGGAGTGACGGCGCGCGGAGCGGCCGAGTGACGAAGGAGCGTCCAGCGGAGTGACGGCGCGCGGAGCGGCCGAGTGTCGAAGGAGCGTCCAGCTGAGTGACGGCGCCCGGAGCGACCGAGTGTCGAAGGAGCGTCCAGCTGAGTGACGGCGCCCGGAGCGACCGAGTGTCGAAGGAGCGTCCAGCTGAGTGACGGCGCCCGGAGCGACCGAGTGTCGAATGAGCGTCTAGCTGAGTGACGGCGCCCGGAGCGACCGAGTGTCGAAGGAGCATCTAGCTGAGTGACGGCGCGCGGAGCGGCCGAGTGTCGAAGGAGCGTCCAGCTGAGTGACGGCGCCCGGAGCGACCGAGTGACGAAGGAGCGTCCAGCTGAGTGACGGCGCCCGGAGCGACCAAGTGACGAAGGAGTGTCCTGTCAGTGACGGCGCGCGGAGCGGCCGAGTGACGAAGAGCGTCCAGCGGAGTGACGGCGCGGGGAGCGGCCGACTGACGAAGGAGCGTCCAGCGCAGTTACGGCGCGCGGAGCGGTTGAGTGACGAAGGAGCGTCCAGCGGAGTGACGGCGCGCGGAGCGGCCGAGTGACGAAGGAGCGTCCAGCGGAGTGACGGCGCGCGGAGCGGCCGAGTGTCGAAGGAGCGTCCAGCTGAGTGACGGCGCCCGGAGCCACCGAGTGTCGAAGGAGCGTCCAGCTGAGTGACGGCGCCCGGAGCGACCGAGTGTCGAATGAGCGTCTAGCAGAGTGACGGCGCCCGGAGCGACCGAGTGTCGAAGGAGCGTCTAGCTGAGTGACGGCGCGCGGAGCGGCCGAGTGTCGAAGGAGCGTCCAGCTGAGTGACGGCGCCCGGAGCGACCGAGTGACGAAGGAGCGTCCAGCTGAGTGACGGCGCCCGGAGCGACCAAGTGACGAAGGAGTGTCCTGTCAGTGACGGCGCGCGGAGCGGCCGAGTGACGAAGAGCGTCCAGCGGAGTGACGGCGCGGGGAGCGGCCGAGTGACGAAGGAGCGTCCAGCGCAGTGACGGCGCGCGGAGCGGTTGAGTGACGAAGGAGCGTCCAGCGCAGTGACGGCGCGCGGAGCGGCCGAGTGACGAAGGAGCGTCCAGCGGAGTGACGGCGCGCGGAGCGGCCGAGTGTCGAAGGAGCGTCCAGCTGAGTGACGGCGCCCGGAGCGACCGAGTGTCGAAGGAGCGTCTAGCTGAGTGACGGCGCCCGGAGCGACCGAGTGTCGAAGGAGCGTCTAGCTGAGTGACCGCGCCCGGAGCGACCGAGTGACGAAGCAGCGTCCAGCTGAGGGACGGTGCGCGCGGGGCGACCGAGTGTCGAAGGAGCGTCCATCTGAATGACGGCGCGCGGAGCGGCCGAGTGAGGAAGGGGCGTCCAGCGGAGTTACGGCGCGCGGAGCGGCCGAACGTCGAAGGAGCGTCCAGCTGAGTGACGGCACCCGGAGCGACCCAGTGTCGAAGGAGTGTTCAGCTGAGTGACGGCGCCCGGAGCGACCGAGTGTCGAAGGAGCGTCTAGCTGAGTGACCGCGCCCGGAGCGACCGAGTGACGAAGGAGCGTCCAGCTGAGTGACGGCACGCGGAGCGGCCGAGTGTCGAAGGAGCGTCCAGCGGACTGACGGCGCCCGGAGCGACCGAGTGACGAAGGAGCGTCCAGCTGAGTGACGGCGCCCGGAGCGACCGAGTGACGAAGGAGTGTCCTGTCAGTGACGGCGCGCGGAGCGGCCGAGTGACGAAGAGCGTCCAGCGGAGTGACGGCGCGGGGAGCGGCCGAGTGACGAAGGAGCGTCCAGCGCAGTTACGGCGCGCGGAGCGGTTGAGTGACGAAGGAGCGTCCAGCGGAGTGACGGCGCGCGGAGCGGCCGAGTGACGAAGGAGCGTCCAGCGGAGTGACGGCGCGCGGAGCGGCCGAGTGTCGAAGGAGCGTCCAGCTGAGTGACGGCGCCCGGAGCGACCGAGTGTCGAAGGAGCGTCCAGCTGAGTGACGGCGCCCGGAGCGACCGAGTGTCGAATGAGCGTCTAGCTGAGTGACGGCGCCCGGAGCGACCGAGTGTCGAAGGAGCGTCTAGCTGATTGACCGCGCCCGGAGCGACCGAGTGACGAAGGAGCGTCCAGCTGAGTGATGGCACGCGGAGCGGCCGAGTGTCGAAGGAGCGTCCAGCTGAGTGACGCCGCCCGGAGCGACCGAGTGACGAAGAGCGTCCAGGGGAGTGACGACGCGCGGAGCGGCCGAGTGACGAAGAGCGTCCAGCGGAGTGACGGCGCGTGGAGCGGCCGAGTGACGAAGGAGCGTCCAGTGGAATGATGGGGCGCGGAGCGGCCGAGTGACGAAGGAGCGTCCAGCGGATTGACGGCGCGCGGAGCGGCCGAGTGACGAAGGAGCGTCCAGCAGAGTGACGGCGCGCGGAGCGGCCGAGTGACGAAGGAGCGTCCAGCGGATTGACGGCGCGCGGAGCGGCCGAGTGTCGAAGGAGCGTCCAGCGGCGTGACGGCGCGCGGAGCGGCCGAGTGACGAAGGAGCGTCCAGCGGAGTGACGGCGCGCGGAGCGGCCGAGTGTCGAAGGAGCGTCCAGCTGAGTGACGGCGCCCGGAGCGACCGAGTGTCGAAGGAGCGTCCAGCGGAGTGACGGCGCGCGGAGCGGCCGAGTGTCGAAGGAGCGTCCAGCTGAGTGACGGCGCCCGGAGCGACCGAGTGTCGAAGGAGCGTCCAGCTGAGTGACGGCGCCCGGAGCGACCGAGTGTCGAAGGAGCGTCCAGCTGAGTGACGGCGCCCGGAGCGACCGAGTGTCGAATGAGCGTCTAGCTGAGTGACGGCGCCCGGAGCGACCGAGTGTCGAAGGAGCGTCTAGCTGATTGACCGCGCCCGGAGTGACCGAGTGACGAAGGAGCGTCCAGCTGAGTGATGGCACGCGGAGCGGCCGAGTGTCGAAGGAGCGTCCAGCTGAGTGACGCCGCCCGGAGCGACCGAGTGACGAAGAGCGTCCAGGGGAGTGACGACGCGCGGAGCGGCCGAGTGACGAAGAGCGTCCAGCGGAGTGACGGCGCGTGGAGCGGCCGAGTGACGAAGGAGCGTCCAGTGGAATGATGGTGCACGGAGCGGCCGAGTGACGAAGGAGCGTCCAGCGGATTGACGGCGCGCGGAGCGGCCGAGTGACGAAGGAGCGTCCAGCTGAGTGACGGCGCGCGGAGCGGCCGAGTGACGAAGGAGCGTCCAGCGGATTGACGGCGCGCGGAGCGGCCGAGTGTCGAAGGAGCGTCCAGCTGACTGACGGCGCCCGGAGCGACCGAGTGACGAAGGAGTGTCCTGTCAGTGACGGCGCGCGGAGCGGCCGAGTGACGAAGAGCGTCCAGCGGAGTGACGGCGCGGGGAGCGGCCGAGTGACGAAGGAGCATCCAGCGCAGTGACGGCGCGCGGAGCGGTTGAGTGACGAAGGAGCGTCCAGCGGAGTGACGGAGCGCGGAGCGGCCGAGTGACGAAGGAGCGTCCAGCGGAGTGACGGCGCGCGGAGCGGCCGAGTGTCGAAGGAGCGTCCAGCTGAGTGACGGCGCCCGGAGCGACCGAGTGTCGAAGGAGCGTCCAGCGGAGTGACGGCGCGCGGAGCGGCCGAGTGACGAAGGAGCGTCCAGCGGAGTGACGGCGCACGGAGCGGCCGAGTGTCGAAGGAGCGTCCAGCTGAGTGACGGCGCCCGGAGCGCCGAGTGTCGAAGGAGCGTCCAGCTGAGTGACGGCGCCCGGAGCGACCGAGTGTCGAACGAGCGTCTAGCTGAGTGACGGTGCCCGGAGCGACCGAGTGTCGAAGGAGCGGCTAGCTGATTGACCGCGCCCGGAGCGACCGAGTGACGAAGGAGCGTCCAGCTGAGTGATGGCACGCGGAGCGGCCGAGTGTCGAAGGAGCGTCCAGCTGAGTGACGCCGCTCGGAGCGACCGAGTGACGAAGAGCGTCCAGGGGAGTGACGACGCGCAGAGCGGCCGAGTGACGAAGAGCGTCCAGCGGAGTGACGGCGCGTGGAGCGGCCGAGTGACGAAGGAGCGTCCAGTGGAATGATGGTGCGCGGAGCGGCCGAGTGACGAAGGAGCGTCCAGCGGATTGACGGCGCGCGGAGCGGCCGAGTGACGAAGGAGCGTCCAGCTGAGTGACGGCGCGCGGAGCGGCCGAGTGACGAAGGAGCGTCCAGCGGATTGACGGCGCGCGGAGCGGCCGAGTGTCGAAGGAGCGTCCAGCTGAGTGACGGCGCCTGGAGCGACCGAGTGACGAAGGAGTGTCCAGCTGAGTGACGGCGCGCGGAGCGGCCGAGTGACGAAGAGCGTCCAGCGGAGTGACGGCGCGGGGACCGCCCGAGTGACGAAGCAGCGTCCAGCGGAGTGACGGCGCGACGAGCGGCCGAGTGACGAAGGAGCGTCCAGCGGAGTGACGGCGCGCGGAGCGGCCGAGTGACGAAGGAGCGTCCAGCGGAGTGACGGCGCGCGGAGCGGCGGAGTGTCGAAGGAGCGTCCAGCTGAGTGACGGCGCCCGGAGCGACCGAGTATCGAAGGAGCGTCTAGCTGAGTGATAGCGCCCGGAGCGACCGAGTGACGAAGGAGCGTCCAGCTGAAGGACGGTGCGCGCGGGGCGACCAAGTGTCGAAGGAGCGTCCAGCTGAATGACGGCGCGCGGAGCGCCCGAGTGACGATGAGCGTCCAGCGGAGTGACGGCGCGTGGAGCGGCCGAGTGACGAAGGAGCGTCCAGCGGAGTGACGGCGCGCGGAGCGAACGAGTGACGAAGGAGCGTCCAGCGGAGTGACGGCGCGCGGAGCGGCCGAGTGTCGAAGGAGCGTCGAGCTGAGTGACGGCGCCCGGAGCGACCGAGTGTCGAAGGAGCGTCCAGCTGAGTGACGGCGCCCGGAGCGACCGAGTGTCGAAGGAGCGTCTAGCTGAGTGACCGCGCCCGGAGCGACCGAGTGACGAAGGAGCGTCCAGCTGAGTGACGGCGCGCGGAGAGGCCGAGTGTCGAAGGAGCATCCAACGGAGTGACGGTGCCCGGAGCGACCGAGTGACGAAGGAGCGTCCAGCTGAGTGACGGTGCCCGGAGCGGCCGAGTATCGAAGCAGCGTCCAGCTGAGTGACGCCGCCCGACGCGACCGAGTGACGAAGAGCGTCCAGCGGAGTGACGGCGTGCGGAGCGGCCGAGTGACGAAGAGCGTCCAGCGGAGTGACGGCGCGTGGAGCGGCCGAGTGACGAAGGAGCGTCCAGCGGAGTGATGGTGCGCGGAGCGGCCAAGTGACGAAGGAGCGTCCAGCGGAGTGACAGCGCGCGGAGCGGCCAAGTGTCGAAGGAGCGTCCAGCTGAGTGACGGCGCCCGGAGCGACCGAGTGTCGAAGGAGGGTCCAGCTGAGTGATGGCGCGCGGAGCGGCCGAGTGACGAAGAGCGTCCAGCGGAGTGACGGCGCGTGGAGAGGCCGAGTGACGAAGCAGCGTCCAGCGGAGTGACGGCGCGCGGAACGGCCGAGTGACGAAGGAGCGTCTAGCGGAGTGACGGCGCGTGGAGCGGCCGAGTGTCGAAGGAGCGTCCAGCTGAGTGACGGCGCCCGGAGCGACCGAGTGTCGAAGGAGCGTCCAGCTGAGTGACGGCGCCCGGAGCGACCGAGTGTCAAAGGAGCGTCTAGCTGAGTGACGGCGCCCGGAGCGACCGAGTGTCGAAGGAGCGTCTAGCTGAGTGACCGCGCCCGGAGCGACCGAGTGACGAAGGTGCGTCCAGCTGAGTGACGGCGCGCGGAGCGGCCGAGTGTCGAAGGAGCATCCAGCGGAGTGACGGTGCCCGGAGCGACCGAGTGACGAAGGAGCGTCCAGCTGAGTGATGGCACGCGGAGCGGCCGAGTGTCGAAGGAGCGTCCAGCTGAGTGACGCCGCCCGGAGCGACCGAGTGACGAAGAGCGTCCAGCGGAGTGACGACGCGTGGAGCGGCCGAGTGACGAAGAGCGTCCAGCGGAGTGACGGCGCGTGGAGCGGCCGAGTGACGAAGGAGCGTCTAGCGGAGTGATGGTGCGCGGAGCGGCCGAGTGACGAAGGCGCGTCTAGCTGAGTGACGGCGCGCGGAGCGGCCGAGTGACGAAGGAGCGTCCAGCGGATTGACGGCGCGCGGAGCGGCCGAGTGTCGAAGGAGCGTCCAGCTGAGTGACGGCGCCCGGAGCGACCGAGTGACGAAGGAGTGTCCAGCTGAGTGACGGCGCGCGGAGCGGCCGAGTGACGAAGAGCGTCCAGCGGAGTGACGGCGCGGGGAGCGGCCGAGTGACGAAGGAGCGTCCAGCGGAGCGGCCGAGTGTCGAAGGAGCGTCCAGCTGAGTGACGGCGCCCGGAGCGACCGAGTGTCGAAGGAGGGTCCAGCTGAGTGACGGCGCGCGGAGCGGCCGAGTGACGAAGAGCGTCCAGCGGAGTGACGGCGCGTGGAGCGGCCGAGTGACGAAGGAGCGTCCAGCGGAGTGACGGCGCGCGGAGCGGACGAGTGACGAAGGAGCGTCCAGCGGAATGACGGCCCGCGGAGCGCCCGAGTGACGATGAGCGTCCAGCGGAGTGACGGCGCGTGGAGCGGCCGAGTGACGAAGGAGCGTCAAGCGGAGTGACGGCGCGCGGAGCGAACGAGTGACGAAGGAGCGTCCAGCGGAGTGACGGCGCGCGGAGCGGCCGAGTGTCGAAGGAGCGTCGAGCTGAGTGACGGCGCCCGGAGCGACCGAGTGTCGAAGGAGCGTCCAGCTGTGTGACGGCGCCCGGAGCGACCGAGTGTCGAAGGAGCGTCGAGCTGAGTGACCGCGCCCGGAGCGACCGAGTGACGAAGGAGCGTCCAGCTGAGTGACGGCGCGCGGAGAGGCCGAGTGTCGAAGGAGCATCCAGCGGAGTGACGGTGCCCGGAGCGACCGAGTGACGAAGGAGCGTCCAGCTGAGTGATAGCACGCGGAGCGGCCGAGTGTCGAAGGAGCGTCCAGCTGAGTGACGCCGCCCGACGCGACCGAGTGACGAAGAGCGTCCAGCGGAGTGACGACGCGTGGAGCGGCCGAGTGACGAAGAGCGTCCAGCGGAGTGACGGCGCGTGGAGCGGCCGAGTGACGAAGGAGCGTCCAGCGGAGTGATGGTGCGCGGAGCGGCCGAGTGTCGAAGGAGCGTCCAGCTGAGTGACGGCGCCCGGAGCGACCGAGTGTCGAAGGAGGGTCCAGCTGAGTGACGGCGCGCGGAGCGGCCGAGTGACGAAGAGCGTCCAGCGGAGTGACGGCGCGTGGAGCGGCCGAGTGACGAAGGAGCGTCCAGCGGAGTGACGGCGCGCGGAGCGGCCGAGTGACGAAGAGCGTCCAGCGGAGTGACGGCGCGGGGAGTGGCCGAGTGACGAAGGAGCGTCCAGCGGAGTGACGGCACGCGGAGCGGCCGAGTGACGAAGGAGCGTCCAGCGGAGTGACGGCGCGCGGAGCGGCTGAGTGTCGAAGGGGCGTCCAGGTGAGTGACGGCGCCCGGAGCGACCGAGTGTCGAAGGAGCGTCTAGCTGAGTGACCGCGCCCGGAGCGACCGAGTGACGAAGGAGCATCCAGCTGAGGGACGGTGCGCGCGGGGCGACCGAGTGTCGAAGGAGCGTCCAGCTGAGGGACGGCGGGCGGAGCGGCCGAGTGTCGAAGGAGCGTCCAGCTAAGTGACGGCGCCCGGAGCGACCGAGTGACGAAGGAGCGTCCAGCTGAGTGACGGCACGCGGAGCGGCCGGGTGATGATGACATGCCGCACGGAGTGGCGATACGCGGGGTATCCGTGTGAAGTAGATGTCTCTGGCTGAGTGGCGACGGACGGGGCGGTCAAGTAACGGCGTGCGGGGCAGCCGAGTCGAGAATGTTGTCGCGGAGGCATCCGACCAGGTGACGGCGCGCGGGGCGGCCGAGTCCAGCATGTCCTCGAGGAGGCGTCCGAACAAGTGACGGCGCGCGGGGTGACCGAGTCGAGCATGTCGTCGAGAATGGCGCACAGAGGCGTCCAGGCAACCTGTGTATGAAAAATAACACAAGCAAACATAAAAAAATCTCCAAGTAATTTGATGTTTGTTGAAATGATTCGTGTAAATTTCATCCATAGACACCCACTGGGTGTGCCAGGTGCTTGCTCGTCCGAAACAGCAAGAGTCTAAAGAGTGAAGGATCCGACTGAACTTGTGAAAGTGAAGGATCCGACGTGAAGATAAAGAACCGAGCGCAGGGGTACACTCAGTGGCGTGGCCTCCGAGTGAACGTCGTGTGTGACTTACTTGACACTCGGTAATGCATAAATAATTAATTAATTGAATGCAGTCTGTGAAAAATGACTTAGCAGTGTGACGGCGCGCGGGGCGGTCGAGCGAAGTAGACACGTCCGGCTGAGTGGCGATGCACGGGGCGGCCAAGTGACGAAGACGTGTCTCGCCGAGTGGCGGTGTGCGGAGTTGCGGAGTGATGACGACGCGTCCAGTAGAGTGACGGCGCGCGGGGCGGTCGAGTGACGAAGGCGCGCCTCACCGAGTGGCGATGCGCCGTGCTGCCGAGTGATGACGACGTGTCCAGTAGGGTGGCAGCGCGCAGGGCGGTCGAGTGACGAAGGCGTGCCTCACCGAGTGGCGATGCGCGGGGCGGCCGGGTCGAGCAAGTCGATGAAATTGTCCGGTATGCTTTGTTCCTGCATTGTGTCCGAACGGACGGTTGATCCATATAGGTGCGATCCGTGTACTGTCCGAGCATCGTCCGAGTGCTGCTCATGTACTGTTCGAGCACCGGAGTTTAATGGAAGCAGGAGTGTTGTGACGTGCAGCGTCGAACCCGTGTCCCCGCTACGGGGCCATTGTCGTGCAGCCAGTCGGGGAAGAGCGCCGTGCCATCAGCCGACTGGATCGGTTCCACCCGAGTGAGCCGGTTACATCTGAGTCGGAGGTTGACTGGCGCCGGGGGAGGTATTGCCGGACACCTGCGCTGCGCCGGGCTCGTCCCTCCTCCGCACATGTTGTCGCCGATCCGTTTGCGTGGAAGGTAAGGGCCATCAGGCGCGCCTGAGCTGCACCGGGCCCGTGCCTCCCCATGCGCGATGGCCATGGAGCTGGGCAAAAAAGTCAGACGAGGAGGTTGACTTGGTCCCGCGCTCGGTCCATCTCCAACGCATGGAAGGAGCTACCCCACGTCCAGAATCTGCATGCAAGAGGTGTTAGTACTAATTAAGGAAGAATTAAATACGACTCCGCATGCAATGGGTGTTTCCTTATCCCACGGATCGGTTTCCCACTGCATGCAGTTTATCTTAATACGGAGGGAATTAAAATTAGAGGGAGAGTTGTAGAGGCAGCTGGGAGGAGAGCTCCGTAGCGGCTGAAACTGCCGATCTGGCTAGAATCGATCGGCAGCCAAGAGATGGTGGTGAGGAAGATGTGCAACCATCCGACGAGAGCGCTGACGGTTGAATTTCAGTGCCGGCTGTAGTCCAAGCGCGTGAGTCGCGGGTCGGCGCAGCCCAGGGCGAGGCCGACGCGAGCTCTGATGGTCGCGTTTCTGGTCGAGAAGCTGGAGCTGTCGCCGGCCAGAGTCACGCCTCAACGCCCGCGGAGCTGGGGCGAGGAACCAAGTCGGGCGTTAGCGGCTGTGCGTGTGTGGGTGCTCGGGGACGGAGTCGCAGATGAGGCTGGAGACGACGACGAGCCGCTGTGCGTGAGGGCTCGACGGCAGCGTCGTACGCGAGACCAGAGACGACGGGACGGACCGCGCCGGCGGCCATGTGTAGAAGCTCGTCGACGGCGTCATACACGAGGCTGGAGACGACGGGGCGGACCGCGCCGGTTGCCGCGTGTAGGAGCTCGACGGCGACATCGTACATGAGGCATAGTGGTGAGAAGACGAGAAATATGGTGAGCGTCTTGTCCTTTTCACCACTTCTCACCCTCAGGTCGCGCCCAGGAGGTCGCCGGCCAGCTACCCCGACAGATATGCGCCGAGGAAGCCAAGAGCGCGCCGCACAAGCAGATCTGCCCAGATCGGGCTTGGCCCCTGCTCACCATGCTCCCGCAGCGCCCGCGCGCCTTCGCGTAGCTTTCGCCCGCTGCCCCACGTCCAGCCGTCCGCCATACCCTCTGCCGTGGCTGATGGGGATATGTACCTAGGGTAGGGTCTTAAGCCTGACCTACATACCCTACCTAAGGACACCACATTGGAGAACTTAAAGATTACAAGATTACAAGGA
The DNA here is from genome assembly GCA_039707655.1 of Elymus sibiricus. Classification (NCBI taxonomy): domain Eukaryota; kingdom Viridiplantae; phylum Streptophyta; class Magnoliopsida; order Poales; family Poaceae; genus Elymus; species Elymus sibiricus. Next base: position 55,017,365 of record CM077669.1, on the reverse strand, counting down.
AGACTCCGACTCAAATCACCATGGTGTATGAGTCACTCGACAACATCCACTCGGAGGTTTCTCCCTCCACTCGACAGTTGCCTTTCACTCGGAAGAACCAGAAGTCAGTCAACCGCAGAAGACCAGAAGCCACTCTAGGGAGGCCAGCGAGTAGGCTTTCGGCTGGTCGCCTTAAGTAGCATTTATTACATACGTTATCAGTAACGTCCACCCCAAGACAATACCTTCATTAACCATAAAGTGGCACTTCTTCCAATTCAAGACGAGATTAGTTTGTTCACATCTTTACAAAACTCGATCAAGGTTGCTTAAGCAATCATCAAAAGAAGTTCCGTAAACGGAGAAATCATCCATGAAAACCTCTATAATCTTTTCACAAAAATCATAGAATATAGCAGTCATACATCTTTGAAAGGTAGCGGGTGTATTACATAAACCAAAAGGTATACGTCTATAAGCATAGGTTCCAAAAGGACAAGTAAATGTGGTTTTCTCTTGATCAGATTGTGATACAGGTATTTGAGAGAAACCAGAATATACATCCAGAAAACAAAAGTGTGTGTGCTTAGATAATCTTTTTAGCATTTGATCAATGAAAGGTAGAGGGTAATGATCTTTTCTAGTACCTTTATTTAATTTTGTAAAATCAATTATCATTCTATAGCCAGTGACAATTTTTTGTGGGATGAGTTCATTTTTATCATTAGGAACAACAGTAATACCTTCCTTCTTAGGGACACAATGAACGGGACTTACCCATCTACTATCAGCTATGTGATAGATTATACCTGCTTCAAGAAGATTTAATATTTCAGCTCTTACCACTTCTTTCGTCTTAGGATTCAATCGGCATTTCTTCGGGGGAAACCCTAGATCCAGTCTTCCGAGTTGGACGATGACGATGCTATCGGCTTTGCTCGGTGTCGTGTCTCCTCTTGAGGACATCGTCTTGAGGATCGACTCAGCCAGAAGGACTCGATGCTCGTGTAGGTGGTTGGCGATGACTTGTGTAGCATCTCCGGGAGAGCACCAGAAGCACCCTCCACATGCAAGTGCGTCAGGCGAGTTATGTCTGCCAACCTCGCGGGATTGAAGCGGCATATGTTTGCTCTATCGGACATAGCGTTCCTCTTTGATGTCGTCGAGTTTTGCGGATTTGCTTGTGGCAGCCAGGATTGATACAACGGTTTTGGGTGTGCACTTTGGTAGCAGCGAAAGCGCTCGAGTGTCCGGCCGTGTGTGTTATGGGGTATTGGCCTGCTGACGTGTTGTATGTATTGCGATGCTTTTGGCCTAGTCTTGTTAGGTGCTGCTTAGGTTTTCGCCCGGTTTCCCTCTATAAACTGAGAAACCCCTTTTCATTTCTGTTTTAGCACTCGCCTTTGCGGTGCATTCCTCCTCTGGGGTGTTACTTGTAATACCTCTTTCTAATCAATGAATTTGGCAGCTCTCTTGCCAACATTAAAAAAAAAGGATTCAGGGTAGGTAGGTCATTCTCACAAGTCAGTCAGGACCATGTATATGATCCGGTATTAGTGGGATTGCATTTCCATTTCCCATTTAATCTAACCAAGGCCTAACTAAGCTTGTTCAACATCTACATCCCGTCTTCACTGAACTGCTTTAAGTGCAACTGCGCATAATCTACATGTCCATGGTGCAAACATGTTACAAGAAGTTGAAGTGCAGAGATAGCAAGTGGCAGCTAGCAGACAGGCACATTTTTCTTTCGTTTCTCCCAGGAAAGAATAATCGATACTGCACTCAGGTATTGCAGCTCTAGGATTGCTGTGAGATCAATCATAAAACAACTCAATATTAACTGAGCCTGCACATCTCTGGCTATTGAAATCTCTGTTTGTCACTCTTAGTTGCTGCGGGCCAGCCCGCTGGATTTGATTGCATCTACTCCAAGACTTGATCCATCAACTTGACGTCGTCTTCATTCGCTTATCATCTCTGTCCTGAATCAAACTAGCTTGTCAACCATCTCAAGATATCAGCTCAAACATTGGTCATCTAAATCCTGAAACAGCTGGGTAATATTCAGTCGCAGAACCAGGAGGAGAGTGGCATATATATGATCAGAAACAAGTGCAACACAAAAAGGAAAGAAAACAAATCTCGCATGACGCTGCTGATGATAAGATGTGACAAATTCTACAATCCCTGAACGATTCTTCCCTTTTTGTTTTGTTTTTAGGGACACAATCCTTGACTATATATTTTTTCTTTTCTTTCAAGAGACAACACATTTTCGCTTCGCTGCTCTCGAGCATTAAAAAACAGCACTAATCCTAAATATGCATAGACCTAACTCCAAGTAGTAGTGATACTGACCTTCCGATATTGTTCTAACTGTACTATGTTCACTGCTGATTAAGAGTGTTTATGAGCCTTACCTGCACTAATTCATAACGGCAGTTATTCTCCCTGCACTAATAGCCAATGCCATGAGGTTACACAGTTACTGCAGAGGCCCGATCAAAACAAGAGATCAACTCCTTCCGTTTAATCCCACCATAAATCGCCTTGTTACAACTCCCGTGAACGCAATAAAGCAAAGGGAGAATACCGCAATTTACTCCTCTCGTCCCCAAGTTCATTTCCTAGAACTTCAGATCTTTTAGTATCGGGAAAAGAGATGGAAGATGACAGGAACAGAGCCAAGCTGCGCAAATCCCTGCAGCTCTGCATCTCCAGGAAACTCAAGAAGATCCCTCCAATTCACATCCCCAGCTCAACCATTCCGGCAAGCATTGCCAGCAGCAGGCGGCTCCTCTCCACCTGCAGGTTGCCGCGTACCCCGTCGCTGGACATCGACCAGGCCACCGCCACTGCCGACAACAACGGCGGAGGCCACGCCGCGACGCTCTCCGACGTCGACCGTTTCCTCTTCGACAACTTCCGGTCTCTCTACATCCATGACCGTGACGACGACGTGCGCCTCCCGTCATCGCCAGGGACGTCATCCACGTCCGCCGTCGACGAGACCCCGGCAACCGCAGGAACATCATCCTTGTTGGACTCAGTCACGGAAGGCACCGGAAAAGCCACGCCAGGTGATGAAACCGGCGACAATGCGGCCATAGTCCTATTCTCCATGGACCCTTACACCGACTTCCGGAGGTCCATGCAGAACATGATGAAGATGCACCACGGTCTGGATTCTCGGTCGCTGGACTGGGACTTCTTGGAGGAGCTACTCTTTTACTACCTGCAGCTCAACGATCAAAGTGTGCACAGGCACATTCTCATGGCCTTCGCTGACCTCACTGCTGGAACCCACAAGGATATACCAGCCCGAGGAAAACCGCACTGGGCTGACAAGAGCGTTAGGAGTAGGAAATATTAGGACACAGATTCAAAGATTTATGTTATAGGATACATGTTGCTACTGTACCATGTCATGTATTGTATAGCCTGATTCGCATACAAATGTAACGGAATGTAGAATACATCTTCATGTGTTGAATCCAAAGAATGATGTAGATGGATATATGGGTTAAAGATTCCGAACAGAGTTTCTGACATTTTAAGGATTGATTTGATGTAGTCCATTACACATCTCGACTTCAGTGCTTAATGCTGCAGATTTGTGAATTAATTTGTTTCTTTATCTAGTGGGCTCAAACAGGATCTTCATGATATAGCAAAAGCAAGAAACATGAAGCTTATACTTTGCCTATTCGAACAATTGTCAGGCTTGATAATTAATTTTCACAAGAGCGAGTTGTTTTGCTTTGGGAGAGCAAAGATGAACAAGATGCTTATAAACAATTGTTCGGATGTGAACTGGGGAGCCTACCGTTTAGTTATTTAGGCATACCCATTCATCATCGGAAGCTTTTCAATAAAGAGTGGAAGAGTATTGAGGATCGCTTTGAGAAAAAGCTAAGCTGTTGGAAGGGTAAGCTTTTGTCGTATGGAGGACGGCTAATTCTGATTAACTCGGTTCTCACGAGTATGCCTATGTTCCTTCCTTCTGTCCTTCTTTGAGGTGCCGGTAGGGGTACGCAAAAGGTTGGACTTCTATCGATCCCGCTTCTTTTGGCAGAGCGATGAAGATAGGAAGAAATACAGACTTACTAGATGGGACATTATATGTAGGCCCAAGGACCAAGGAGGTCTGAGGATTGAGAATTTAGAGGTAAAGAACAGATGTCTGCTCAGTAAGTGGTTGTTTAGACTATCTGTAGAGACAGAAGGTATGTAGATACAAATTTTGCGTAATAAGTACATAGAATCTAAAACCTTGGCCTAGTTGAATGTCAGACCCAATGATTCACCATTCTGGAAAGGGTTGATAAAAATGAGAGCAGCCTTCTTCCATAGAACTAAATTTATCATTGGAAATGATGAGGGAACGAGATTTTGTGATAACGAGGAAACCATCAAACACCTTTTTCTCCAATATCCGCTTGCAAGGATTCTATGGCAGACAGTTCGTATAGCCTTTAATATTATACCTCCAGATAGCATTGACACGTTGTTTGGAACGTGGCTAAATGGAGTTGACACGATTAATGCCAGACACATTCGTATAGGAGTATGTGTACTTCTATGGGCTATATGGAACTACAGGAATGACATGGTTTTTAACAGACAAACACATATAAATTTTTTGCAGGTACTGCACAGAGCATCGGCGTTGATCCGTACATGGTCCTTACTCACTCCTGCAGAAACCAGGGAGCCTTTGGTTACTGGGTCTACCCGATGGGAGATGGTAGCGCGGGATATATACAACCGGTTTGGATGGCAGTCCAGTAATAGGATAGATGGTTAGGCATCTAGGCCTATTTTAGCCGGTTGTGGCACTTTTGTTTTTTCATTTACTATGTTCCTTTGGAGACTTTTCGGAGCCGCGGATTATTTGTTTGATTTCATGAATAAAGGGGTTGCATGCATCGTGCTGATGCAGAGGCCGGAGGTATTCCTCCTTTTCTAAAAAAAAAATAGTTGTGTTCCAGTTGGAAAATTTTCATTTTAGTTGCCTTGCCGTTTGAAATAATAGAATTAAAGAAACAAGGCTAAATTGATAAAACTCATTTTGATATTGTTATTGTTGAACATTGCAGGATATGAAGATCAGATAAAAAAAACAGTGCTTAAGCAGGGAGAGATAATTGGTGTTTTGGAGGATACAGGCAAAAGAAATCTGGTATTGTGGTTGGCATGGATTTGGGGCATCAGTGGTACTCAAGGCAGTGGCGAAACATCTGAAATCACCAAAATAAAAAGTTTGACAGGGATATTCATGTGGATTGCTCGGAGAGGAAAAGCATGAGGGTCCTGCAAAAGGCAGCCGTGAACGAGCTGGAGCTTCGTCTGTTGGTGATGGCCATCTTCGATTGGTGCGATGACCGATGAAGAAGATGATTTGTGGGACTCTTCAGGGGCGATAGCAGATATCAGTACAGAAATCTTAAGAAAGCACATTAATGGTAGAGTTGTAGTGGTATTTCATAACGTGAGTTACAAATACATTGATCTGTACAAGTGTGGTGTCCCAGTAATAACAAATTTGAATAATAAGGTGCTGTGGATCAGGCACGGGATGTTTCAACCCGGTTTTGTTCCAAATTCAAACAAATCAGGGAACAAAGAGCTGCATACTGACTTTGTTGTCAATTATTTTCAACTGGGGAGCCATGCTTCAAAGTTCAAACTACATGGTATGCAATGTGACTATAAAATGGCAAGGCGATACATCAGCATGGGGAGTTGCCGATGCTCTACAAAGAAACATGCATTTGGATTGGCTTCTTGTTAGACTTGTAATTACGTTTGTATACGTATTGTAACTATTGTACAATTGTATCCGTACCCGATGAGGTACCCCCTTATATATATGTTGCCGTGGCCGACCCAACAAGTGTCGAAGCCCACAACACCCAAAACCTTTTGTCTATCATGGTATCAGACGCGATCTCGCGATCCTGACCTAGCCGCAACCACCGACCCCATGTCGTCTTCCGCTGCCTCCTTGGCGGCCGCCGCCGCCGACCTCTCCGGCGCGGCCACCGCCGCCGCTCTCACTGGCGCGGCCACCGTCGCTGCCCTCACCGGTGCGGCCACTGCGCCTGCCGCCGCCACCGAGCTCTCGGCCTCCGTCGCCCTGGCTCCATCTGCCTCGCTCGCTGATCCCATCGGATCGGGCGCGCCCTTTGTCCCTCCGACGGTCCACGTGCCGCCGGTGTCGCCGCTCCTGGCCAACCTCCTCCAAGGAGGATCTGCACCTACCCCCTTGATGACCAGATCGACGGGGGCCTTGTTCTCCGGGGCGACCTCTTCGGTCCCTCCCGGATCCCTGGCGTTGCGGCCCAACTACGGCGCGATGGCGCCCTACGCGCCGCAGCCGCCGTTTGCGTATGACCCTGCCGCCTACGGTGCCTTCCATGGCGCCCCATACGGCGTGTTCTACGGCGTCGGTCACGGCGTCCACTATGGCGCCCCTCATGGTGCTGCCTACGGTGCTCCGTACGGCTCCGGCTACGTGGCGTTCCCGGGTCATGCCCTTTATGGTGCGCCCCCGCCTCCTCCACCACCGGTTCCCCCGGCTGCGCCGCGGGCTTCGACCGCGGCGGACGTAGCCCCTGCCGGTGTTGCTGCTGCGCCGCCCTACGACTTCGCCCTCGACGTCATCACGACTCCGCCGTTCTACTTCAGCAACCTTCTCCCGGTGAAACTGAAGATGGACAATTATCTGTTCTGGCGCGCGCAGATTCTTCCCCTCCTCCGTAGTCACTACCTGGAGGGTTTTGTCGATGGTACTCTGCCATGTCCCTCGCCGGATCATCACATGTACCGGGCGTGGATTGCTCAAGATCAAGCGATCCTCTCGGCGATTCAGTCCTCTCTCACCGAGGGCGTCGCCGGCATGTTGCTCTTTGCTACTACATCTCATGAGGTGTGGGATGCGCTGGAGTCTAGTTTCTCCGCACAACCGTAGTCTTAGACCATGGCTCTTCGTACTCAGCTCAACGAGACCCACAAGGACCATCACTCCGTCACCGTTTTCTTCAACAAGATCAAGCGCCTCGCTGATAAGCTCGCCTCTATCGGTGAGCCCCTTCGTGACACAGAGTTTACTGCGTATATCCTCCAAGGTCTCGATGCCGAGTATGATTCTCTTGTGGAGGTGATCAAGGAAGGCAAGGTTCCCATCAAGCCGCAGGAGCTCTTTCAGCGCCTCCTCTCGATGGAGCAGCGCCTCGCTGGTCGTCATCCGAATGGGGCCCCCTCGGCCAACGCCGCCTACCGTGGCGGGAAGGGGGGTGCCCGTCCTGCTACTCCATCATCGACGCCTCCTGCAGGAGGCAAGGGCACCGCGCCACCTGCTGCACCCGCCCAGCCGCGCCCCACCATCGTCGTCGAGAACGGGCGCCCACGAGCCTGCTACGCCGCTTGCGGGGCTGCTGCACCCTGTCAGCTGTGCGGTCTTGCTGGCCACATCATGTCTCGCTGTCATCGCCACTTCAAGACTGATTTTCTTGGTCTTGGCAACAACGGCAAGGGCAATGAGCGTCAAGCCAACATGACGCAGCAGCAGGGGAAGACTCAGTCATATACTGTTGATCCCACCTGGTACATGGACACTGGTGCTACTGATCACGTGACAAATGAACTGGACAAGCTTGCTATGCGTGAGGCCTACCACGGGCCCGACAAGGTTCAGACAGCCAATGGGGCAGGTATGCACATCTCTCATATTGGTCAGGCATCTCTTCTTACACATACATCTAGGAAGTTGCATCTTAAGAACGTTCTTAGAGTCCCCACTGTTGCACGTAATTTGCTCTCTGTTCCTAAACTTACTTATGACAATAACGTGTTTTGTGAGTTTCACCCGTTTGTTCTTTTTATCAAGGACCGGGCTACGAGGGACGTACTTCTTAGAGGTCGACTCCGCCATAGACTATATGCGCTTGATGAGCCGCGATCTGTCTCCCCAGCCGTCTCCCAAGTCTTCAGTGGTGTTAGAGTGTCCCCATCATAGTGGCACTCTCGTCTTGGCCATCCTGCCACACCCATTGTCCGCCATGTTCTTCATCGTCATAAGTTACCGTCTGTGTCTAGTAATAAAGATGTTTCAGTATGTGATGCTTGCCAGCAGGGAAAGAGTCATCAGTTACCTTTTTCTGTTTCTAGTCATGTAGTCAAAACTCCTCTTGAGCTTGTGTTTTCTGATGTTTGGAGTCCTGCCCAGATGTCTGTTAGTGGTCATGAGTACTATGTCAGTTTCATTGATGCTTATAGTCGCTTTACTTGGATTTATCTTCTTAAACGCAAGTCTGATGTGTTCGAAGTTTTTCTTAAATTTCAAGCACATGTTGAGCGTCTCCTACAACACAAAATTATTCATATACAGTCGGATTGGGGGGGTGAGTACCGCAATCTAAGTACTTTCTTCGATAAACTTGGGATTTCGCATCGCGTGTCTTGTCCTCATACACATCAGCAGAATGGTTTAGCTGAACGTAAGCATCGTCATATTGTTGAGACCGGTTTGACCTTGCTAGCTCATGCCTCTGTTCCTTTTCGCTTTTGGAGCGATGCTTTTACTACAGCCTATTTTCTTATAAATAGGCTTCCTTCGCAGCTCCTTGGCATGAAAACTCCGCTTGAACTCTTGCTTCATGAGACTCCTGATTACACTTTTCTTAAAGTCTTTGATTGTGCGTGTTGGCCGCATCTCCGTCCTTACAATAGTCGCAAGCTTGAGTTCCGTTCTAAAAAATGTGTCTTCCTTGGGTATAGTTCGCTGCACAAAGGGTATAAATGCTTTCATGTCCCAACAAATCGTGTGTATATCTCGCGTGATGTTGTCTTTGATGAGCATGTTTTTCCTTTTTCCAATCTTCCAACTCCTGCCACCACATCTACTCCACCATTGCATTCATCTCCTATATTGCCTGATCAATTTTTAGATGCTGCACACTTGCCTTCTTTGTTGTCTAACCATGGTACAGGAACTGGTAGAGGTGCTCGGCTTCTTCTCTTGGATGACCCACCTGCTGATACTGCGGCCGCTTCGACGGATCACGTCGATCATGCCGCTGCTGCTCCCTGCATGGGGCATGCAGGGTCTCCCGCGCCCGCGCCTGCTTCGCGCCCGGATCCGGCTCCGACAGCGCTGGTTTCGCCTGCGTCGACCGGCCTGGCTTCGCCCGCGTCGACCGGACCGGCCTCGCCTGCGTAGACCGGCCCGTCTTCACCCTCGCCTACTGGGCCATCTCCTGGCAGCCCGCCTTCGTCGCCGTTGCCTGTGCGGCAGCCATCCGCTGGCTGCACACTGCTGCTCCCGCCACCCACCATACCTCCATCTATGCCGACGGGGCCCGTCGGCGTAGATACGGCCATCGGCATACCTCCATCTATGCCGACGGGGCCCGTCGGCATTCCTCTATCTATGCCGATGAGGGCCTCCCCGTCTACGTCGACGGCTCCTGCGACTTCGACCTCGCCAACTGCTGTTGTTGTTCTGCGTCCGCACACTCGCAGCAAGAGTGGCATTGTTCGTCCGCGTAAACGCACTGATGGCACGGTTGCGTGGCTCGCGGCATGCGTGGCTCATTCTGAGTCCGATCCTACTGCTGAACCCCGTTATTATCAGGCGGCTACGGGTATCCCTCACTGGCGTTCTGCGATGGAACAAGAGTATCAGGCATTGCTGAAAAATGATACGTGACGTCTTGTTCCTCCGAAGAATGGTGTCAATATTATTGATTCAAAGTGGGTATTCAAAGTTAAGCGACATGCTGATGGCTCTATTGAAAGGTATAAGGCTCGGCTTGTTGCTCGAGGGTTCAAACAGCGTCAAGGTCTTGATTATGAGGATACTTTCAGTCCTGTGGTCAAGCCTACGACTATTCGTCTGCTGCTGTCTCTTGCTGTTACTCATGGATGGTCTCTTAGACAGCTGGATCTTCAGAATGCTTTTCTTCATGGTGTCCTTGAGGAAGAGGTTTATATGCGCCAGCCTCCTGGTTTTGTTGATCCTGCTCGTCCGCAGCATTTGTGTCGCTTGGTGAAGGCTCTTTATGGTCTTAAACAGGCGCCTCGTGCCTGGCACGCGCGTCTAGGTGCTGCCCTTCGTGCACATGGATTTGTTCCTTCGACAGCTGATACGTCCTTGTTCATGCTACAGTGTCCTACTGTCACTATGTACCTGCTGGTGTATGTAGATGACATCATACTGATCAGCTCGTCGGTCTTTGCTGCGGACCATCTTGTTTCTGCCTTGAGTGGTGATTTTGCTATTACAGATCTTGGCCGGCTTCATTATTTCCTTGGTTTGGAGGTCTCTCATTCTGATGCCGGTCTGACTCTCACTCAGCAGAAGTACTCCCTGGATTTGCTTCGTCGTGCTAGTATGCTTCAGTGTAAGCCTGCTACTACTCCCATGTCAGCTTCTGATCGACTATCTGCACTTGATGGTACTCTTCTCTTTTCGGATGAGGCTACTACGTACCGCAGTATTGTTGGTGGCTTGCAGTATTTGACGATTACTCTTCCTGATATATCCTATGCGGTTAACAGTGTGTGCCAGTTTCTTCATGCTCCTCGAGATACTCACTGGACAGCTGTGAAACGCATTCTGCGCTACGTTCGGTTGACTGCTGCTCTGGGCCTGCACCTTCGGCCTGCTCCTTCTGGTGGCCTCTCGGCTTTTTCTGATGCAGATTGGGCTGGTAGTCCAGATGACAGGCGATCCACGGGGGGATATGCAGTGTTCTATGGTCCTAATTTGATCGCCTGGAGTGCTCGTAAACAAGCTACAGTGTCTCGTAGTAGTACTGAAGCTGAATACAAAGCAGTTGCTAATGCCACCGCTGAACTCATTTGGGTTCAGTCTTTGCTTCGAGAGTTGGGAGTCTCTCAGGATCATCCACCTGTTCTTTGGTGTGACAACATCGGTGCTAGATACCTTTCTTCGAATCCGGTATTTCATGCCCGAACGAAACACATCGAAGTTGACTATCACTTTGTCAGAGAACGAGTTTCGCAGAAGTTGCTTCAGATCAAGTTCATCCCTTCAAAAGATCAACTTGTTGACATCTTCACGAAGCCGTTGCCACTACCTCAGTTTGAGGGTTGTCGCTGCAATCTTAATCTCCTGAATTCTTCAGAGCACGGTTAAGATTGAGGGAGGGTGTTAGACTTGTAACTACGTTTGTATACGTATTGTAACTATTGTACAATTGTATCCGTACCCGATGAGGTACCCCCTTATATATATGTTGCCGTGGCCGACCCAACAGGTGTCGAAGCCCACAACACCCAAAACCTTTTGTCTATCACTTCTGGAGTCAACTAACGATGACATTCGTCTTCACTCTTCTTACGGCGGGATATTTAGAACGAGCATGAGTGTACAAATAAAACAGACAGACACACACACACAAATGCTTGTTTTGCCATGTTTGCTATCACAGATACAGCCTCGGTGTTCACCTCTATTGCTAATGCTATGATTACCAGTATCTCAATGTTTAGGTAATTATCTTAGCGGCATCTTTGATGTCGTTCCCTTGTCGAGGCATCGTCGTTGTAGTTTGCGTCATCAGGCTCGGGATGCTCCGGGGGAAACCCTAGATCTGGATCTCCGGATCGGACGATGATGGCGTTCGCCGTATCGCTTTTCCTCCTGGGGGCATCGTTCTAGAGCAAGTGATGGCTGGAGGGGACAAGAGGAGGAGCGGTGTCGCATCTACCGCTCGAGGAACTGCGGCGGCGGTGACTACGTCTTCTCGGTCCGACCGAGCGGCTCGGTTAAAGACCGGACCGGACCGAACTTTTTTCGGGCCGAAAACTACAGCCCGGACCGACCAGTATTTCTATCGGTCCTGGACCGTGCGGTCCGGTCCATAACGGGCCACTAGCGGGCCGAGAAGCCCGCTCGTTCCGTCCAGGCTGACCCACAGGGGTGCACAGCTTGGCAACATCTCAAGCACCTAACCCGCACTCCTGCAGAAAGGCGATGTTTGGTCTGACCACCCTCTCGAGGTCGGAGCAGAGAAGGTGGGAGCCACCCTTGAGCACTCGGAATAGGTTCTCGGAAGACCCAAAGATGGGCAGAAAGTACTGCAGCTTGGAAATTATGGATCTACAGCCGAATTCGCTGCCGACGAGCGAGAGGAGGCGCGCGATATCAGCACGCGAGAGGCCGAGGCCGGTGAGCCTGTTGACGACGGGGGCCAAGGTTTTGTCCACTTTGGAGCAGACTAACCGCGGGACTTTGACGATGGCGGCGGCGGCATCGGCGCTAGAGAGGTCGGGGCCGGCGAGGAAGGCGTCGGGATTACAGGCGGACGTGAAGTGGGAGAGCTTGGCGGAGGCCTTGAGGGCTTGGGCAGGGGCGGATACAGGAGGGGGGGGCGAGCAGGGGCTAGACCGCCCACAACGATCGGCCCCCCTCAATGTATTGCATTGGTATATATTATTTTTTTTTGAGGGAAATTGCATTGGTATATATACTAGAGACGTATATACTATGCTAATAGTCTTAGTCTTAGTCTCGTAGGTCCGTAGAAGCCCAAAGTTACCAATCTCCAGTTGTGTTGCGCTGTATACCAAAGCCCAAAACAAGCCCATGTTTTATATTTAGGCCAGCACCGTATGTTGACCTAGCCTCCCATATCGTCTTCAGGTCAATTCTGTGCCCGCCGCTGCGCTGGTCGATCGGCCGACGCCATAGAACGACACCGTCGCGGCGCCATGATAGCGAGTCCCGCCGTCTCAGCTCGTGTAGATCCTGCCGCGGTGCCGATCGATGCACCACTATGCCATCAAGTACGCGAGCCCGGCGATCACTTAATTTATTCCTCCAGCAATGGAGTTTGAAGGTATAGCGCACAGTTACTTTTCTTGTAGATTGTATAACCTGTTGTCTATTTAACGGCTGACTTACAATGTAAGACAATTGATTCATTTACAAAATAAATTTGTCTTCCTTTTTTCTCTGAAGTAAAAATTAGACTTTTAGTCATGGGAGATGGGATATGATTTATGACATTATTTGCTATATTGGAAAATAATAGCTACAAAGTTCATGCAGATGATATCGCCATATTGATTGATGAGTTTGATAGTTGTAGAGCAAAATTTAATTCAATAGAAATGAAGAGCTTTTGTGTATAAATTTTGCTTAGTTATGATATCAGTGATATACTGATATATGATGAATCTTAATCTTCAAAAATTTCTTCTACTTCAAAACGGTTGCATTTTGATGTGTGCTCGAGAGAGAAAAAACACATGTACTGTCGTTGTCATCTTCGCCCCCCTCATGCCTAAATCCTGGCTCCGCCCTTGGGCTTGGGGTCGGGTGAGACCGCAGCTGTCGACCCGGTACTCCTCGACGGCGAAGCTGCTAGGTTTTGGGGAAAAGCTGGGCGCTGTGGCGGAGATGAGTGAGGATGGAGCTTTGGAGGCGGAGCATGGCGTGGGTGGCGCCGGCGGCAACGGAAAGTTTGGCGGAGGCCAGCTGCTAGTTTGGTTCGATGCTGATGCTAGTCATGCTGCGATTCTGGACTATTAGTGCATGTGCATCGGGCCTCCAGCTTGTGGGTTATTGGGCCTGTAGTCGTAGCCAGCCTCGTGACAATGAGAGTCGCTTCTTTCGTTGATTAAATTATTCTGCAAAACAAATCCCTCAAAAAAATCTTTTAAAAAATCTGTACACATTTTCAATTCTAGAAAATATTTAAGAGATGTTCTAAAAAGTGCTTAACAGCATTTTGATTATGTGCTTTTACCGTTTCAGTATGATGATGCTTATCGTATTTTTGTTTGAACCTCATTAACGCGTTCACATTCTCTCACGGAGGCCACTTGGACAAACTATCGTTACCCCAGCCAGGTAGGAATGAATGAACATTTCATTCACTAAAAAAATCACTCTCATTGCTTGCTCCAGGATCGCCATGCAGAAATAGATAAATATGTCATGTTTTTACATAACTATTTGCCGTGTTTATTGTCATGTTGTATAAATTTTTTTGCTAGAAATTTGTCATGTTGCAACAGAGTAATTGCCATGTGTTTTGGGGGATTTTGCATGATTAAAACATGAAGAATTTACAACCTAAGAAAAAGGAAATTTGTGAAAATTGCCATGCTCAGGATTTGCCATGTTGGCTGAAGAGAATCGCCATGCTACATCAATGGAAACAGGTGAGAATTGTCATTCCCGAACATGTTCGCTCATATTGCCATCTGAGCGAACGAATTATTGTCATCATTTTGTAGTTTGCTCATACGATGTGTTTGGCACGAATGCTTTAGGATTCATACTTGGGATCCGACATGCATGAGAGGGTTCGCTCAGAATCCTTAAAAACCTGACATCATATTTTTAACATTTGGGTTTTGTTTGATGGAATCCATCATTATACGTGAAGTACAATCTATTTTTGTTCCCCCAAACGTAGGTAATTATATCCAATCCGTCGAGGAGACGAACACAGGAATAGCGCAGTCTAAATGACAGATGAAGAAAAAACGGTTCATTTTAATCAACCAAATGAGATATTTGTGTGTAATTACATTTTGCAATTTTTGTGTGGGTCTGATGTGAAGCTCAACAAACAATTGTTTCACACGATGAGCATAGTTGATTTATCAAAGAGAAGAGGTAGGACTAAACGTTACTGTAGATAGTACATATGAACTTAATTATTGATCTATGCCTGGCCAGGGTTAAGACTTAAGGCGGACCCCAACCATGTCCATATAGAGGAAAGGATGGCTCCATTAATTGTCTATAAAATGGGCTATATATGTATCATCCAAAGCGAATTGAAAGTACTAAAAAGGGAGGAGGTTGTCGTTTGATGTTTATATAGCAGATTAGTAGTGTCTTGTGCTATTCAATCATTCTAGTTTTTGAGTTCTCTCCTTAGGAAATATCAACTTTGTAAATTACTGAGGGAGTAATACAGTTTTTTGAGGATATTTTGTGAATGGTAGGTCCCGGGATGGTGAACACATTCACCTTTTATATGATCTTCGTTCAACTCTCTAACACCCCACTCTAGTCACCAGTGATAATGACTACAAGTAGGTCATATGCAATGTATTTACAGTCACAATGGTTGCATGAATAACTTGGCATGCCTAACATGGGTCCATGCTCAACACGAGGAGAGGGAATCTCTAGCCTCGTAAATCACAAGCAACAATGAACATTCGACACATCCTCTCTTCTCAAGTGGAAAAGAATCCCAATAAAACGGAGGGTGGGTTGAGGATCATGATCTGACGAAGGAGCTGGTACTCGATATGAGGGGCTGGGTAGTTCGGCCTTCTAGCGTGCATGGCCTGGTGTGAGGCTCGACATGTTCCGTTGATTCTATATTAGTCTGATGATGCTGAACATTGCGTTAATGCCTTTGTTACTTGTAGTTTGTCAGCAATTTCCTAGAGTTCAGTTAGATCCATCTTTTAATGGTCACCCTTGACTCCAAGTGCTAGCTTGACTTCCATAATTGAGAAGGCCTTTCAAGCCAACATTCGCAAACACCACTGTGGTGACATCCGTGAGAGGCACCCACCAGTCAAAAACATTCAAAGCTAGCTACTTTCAGGGAGTTGCTCGCTACCTTCATCCAAACTCGAGTACAGAAATGACGAGTGATAAGTTCAGCAGATTTATGTGAAAGTTTATTCAAAAGAAGTTGTTAACGGACATAGTTACTGAAGACAGGTTTCCGCTTCCTAGTTTTACTGTTGTTAGTCTTGATATTGTCAACAATACTATGTATTTGTCTTTAATGCACACCTAAGCATCAACATGAGTGTCTTGACGTCTTCAAATACTGAAGATTTTCATCCTGATTTCTTCAAATACAGAACATTTAATTGTCTTGATATCTAGTCTCTCGTGAACACGGCATGAAAATGGGTTTTCATGTTGTGTTCATGAGAGAGACTAAATATATATGTTCAACTGAGGCAGGTGTAATGTAGGCCTCAAGTGAGACAACCGGAGTCACCTTTGCCAGTGGCGCTATGCCTCCGCCCCCCCCCCCCCCCCCCCCCACACCACACACACACACACACCCAAAAAAATGCATATGCTAGGGTGAAATATGGCTAATTTTTTTTAAATAATACATTTTTTTTAATAAATTTGAAAAATAATACGCACTTTCAAATATTTGCAAAAATAATACAGCGTCGGTGTTTAGGAGGCCGACTGGGCTCATTCGGCCTGTAGAAAGCCGACAGCCACCACTCGGCTTATAGGAAGCCGACAGGTCGCCATTCTGCCGCGTGGCGGCCAATCGTTGGTGCGAGCACGTCACCGCGGCCGACTGTGTTCAGTCGGCTTCCTATAAGCCGACAGCTGGCCAGTCGGCTTCCTATAAGCCGACTGTTGCGGCCACGGGTTACACAGCGCGCCCGAGCCATCTTCTTCCTCTCTTCTTTCTCTCCTTTGCTCCTCTTCACTTCTTCTCTCCACTCCGAAACTAGTCCCAATTTATACACAAGATACAACCACTTTTTTGCCAATTTTCCACCGTAGTTGCATTGTACATGGTTGGAGGAGTCAAGGGAAACCTCGATCTCGTCATGGGATAGTCTGTGGTGGTGGTGAACATTTTCGTGGAGGAGGAGGGGGTGCTGCACGTGGAGAAGGAGGTGGTGGAGGAGGGGGTGCTGCACGTGGAGGAGGAGGTGGTGGAGGAGGGGGTGCTGCACGTGGAGAAGGGCCGCCGTTCGTCGTTGCTTCGCACGCTTCAAGGGTATAATACAAGTTACATTTTGACTGTCATATTAGTTGTGCAATTTTTTAGTTGGTTCGGTAATATATCGTAACATATTTAGTTGATCCGGTAATATTTAGATGTCAAATATTTAGGTGTCCGTTAATATTTAGGTGACCGTAATATTTAGGTGACCGGTAATATTTAGTTGTCTGTTAATATTTAGGTGTCCGGTAATACTTAGGTGACCGGTAATATTTAGGCGTCCGGTAATATATAGTTGTCCGTTAATATTTCGGTGACCGGTAATATTTAGGTGACCGGTAATATTCCGGAATATTTTTATATGTCTGATATTTCAGTTTATGAATATTTTTAAGTGCACCGATAATATCCCATAATATATTATATGTTTGACTTGCTGCTTAATAGTTATCCATGTTGAATATTTTAGGTCAGCAGATATGTCAGATGTAGTGAAGTTCACTTTTTTCTACGGTCATGGTACTGTCCAAACAAATCAGTTGGGAGTTGATCTTAGTGAGTTCGAGAACATAGTGGTTCCAATTAGTGCCCCTGAAACATGGTCTGTTGGTCAGTTGACAGAGTGGTTGACAAGATGTTTAGGGTATAATACTGAAACTCATACCGTCGGTGTTCATGCATTGTGGAGCCGGTCAAGTTCGAACATTTTCTTTTATTTGAGGCCAATCGAGCGGGACTCTCAGTGGGTGCGCTGGTTGGAAGGATGTGCAAAAAGGATCGTAAATCCTTGCGCCTTAGTGCTTCCTGTCCTGAAGGAGGTCAGTGCCCCTGAAGGCGAGGACGGTTATGATCCTGGCCAGAGCAGTGCAGGGATACATCTATCTATGTTAGATGTTCCGTCAAATGCTGGATATGATGGCCACGAATCAGGGCAGAGTAGTCAGGTAGAAGGAGGAAATGCTGATGTTTATGACGTTGGCCAGGCTGATGCTGACGAGGTAGATGGCCAAATGCAAAACCTGATGGAAGATGAAGATACAGATGTTGATATTGGTCATGCTGATAATTCCGACGAGTCGGATGAAGATGAGAACGTAGAGGTGGTGCCTAATCCTGCAGCATGGAATCATGACTTCTCGTCTGCAATGAACGTCAATGATGGCCATGATTCTGCCTGGCAATATCACCAGAACAACATTGCGACGGGTGGTATGTACCCCAACAAGGAAGCTCTGAAGGATGCAATCACTCAGTGGGCAATGTCCACGCAAAGGGTTTTGAGAGCTGCCGTGTCTAGTCAGCAATTTTTGACAATGGTATGCAAGAACGATGGTTGTCCCGCGAGGGTGCATGGCTATCTCCCAAAGTATGGCACAAGTTGGGTGATCAGTGACTTCGTACAGCACACATGTGTTATTCCGTATATCCCTCAAGATCATGGTAACCTTTCGTCCACGCTTATTGCTCGATTGTTTTACAGCGAGATAGTGGAGAGCAAAGCGATGGAAGTGAAGGCTATCCAGACAAAAGTCTTCGTCAGGTTCAATTACAGAATTTCTTATGGCAAGGCTTGGAGGGCTAAGCACATGGCGCTTGAGAAGAGATTTGGTTCGTATTTTGATGCATATGACTGTGTTGTCCGTCTCCTCCACACACTGCAGTACCGGAATCCAGGCACCTATGTTGACATCGAAGACTTGGTCATGCCGGAGTTCCCAACTGTGATGGTGCTGCATCGATTGTTCTTCTCTTTCGGTGTATGCATCGAAGCTTTCAGTCATTGTAGACCGGTGATATGTGTAGATGGCACATTTCTCACTGGCAAGTACAAGGGTCAGATCCTAACCGCCATTGGTCAGGACGGTCAAAATCAAGTAGTCCCACTAGCATTTGCTTTTGTGGAGAGCGAGAATATTGAAAGTTGGACTTGGTTCTTCAGGCAACTGAAAATAGCAGTTGTGAAGGATAAGCCGAATGTGTGCATCCTTCATGACAGGCATGCAGGTATACTGAGTGCGATAAGGACACTGACAAACCCTGTGCGTGATGAGCCAACTCCATGGCCGGACATGCAGAGCCGTTGGTGCATGCGTCACCTAGGGGCCAATTTCTTCTCGCAGTTCAGAAATAAGAACCTTATGAATCTATTCAAAAAACTCTGCAAGCAGAACCAGGAATGGAAGTACATGAAGATACGTGAGAGACTTAATGTGTGCACTCTGAGACATGTTAGGGACAGGAAAGCTGCAAGGGATGCAGCTGTGAGGGCACATGTAGAAGCAGTAGCTGCACAGTTAGCAACAGGACCAGCGGCCGAGGAGGAAGAACCTGTAGGGCTTTGTGATTTGCCAGGATTTGACCCACCTGGTACTAGGAGAAGGCTTGGCAGGACGATTAAAACATTCGAGCAGTGGATAGAGCATGAGCCTCTGGAGAGGTGGTCTTTGCTGCATGACACACATGGAGCAAGGTATGGTGTCATGACTACCAACCTAGCTGAAACTTATAACTTTGTCCTCAGAGGAAACCGTGCTTTGCCACTGACAGCAATCGTTGAGGGTATTTTCTATGGCACGGTGAAGTATTTCAGAGATAGACGTCAAGCAGCAGAGTTGCATATCACAAACAACCCAAACACACGTTATTGTGAAAGGGTTATGGAGTACATGAATGCTAAGATGCGGAAAGCTAGGACTCACACTGTAGTCCCCATCGGAAATCAAGAAAGAAGGTTTGAGGTCCGATTAGCTAACAACAAATTCGGATGTGGAAATCATGTGTTGACGCATGAGGTGAAAATTGGCAATGAAGTCAGGCCAACGTGCGAGTGCACATGCAACAAACCGAAGTTGCTTCATCTACCTTGCTCTCATGTACTTGCTGCTTGCGGGCAGCTAGGACTTGATGCAATCTCTTTCGTGTCTCCATATTTCCTGAAACAGTCCGTGGTCAATACCTGGACAGGTGAGTTGCAGGGATTTCAATCAATGGGTAACTTCACCACTGTTAACCCTGTTGAAAGGCGGTACATTCCGGACCCACGGAATATGCGTACAAGCAGAGGTAGACGTCAGTCTCAACGCATCCGGAATGATATGGATGAATCTGAAGCCGGAGGGCCAACTATTCAATGCATTCTATGCAACGATTTTGGCCACAGGGACCCTAATTGTCCCACCTTCGTGACTGGGCGTGGACGAGGAAACCGGGGACGAAGAGGAAGAAGAGGGATAGGAGGAAGAGGAAGAAACTAAGTGTGGCACTCTGTTTAAATTCTGTATTAAGTGTGACACTCTGTTTAAATTCTGTATTAAGTGTGGCACTCTGTTTAAATTTTGTATTAAGTGTGGCACTCTGTTTAATTCTGTATTAAGTGTGGCACTCTGTTTAAATTTTGTATTAAGTGTGGCACTCTGTTTAAATTTTGTATTAAGTGTGGCACCCTGTTTAAATTTTGTATTAAGCTTGGCCTTCGAACGAGCTTTTCGATGCTGAGGGCATCGACATGCCTACTTTTGGTATGATCTGGACACGTCGCCAGGTATGTGTCGAGTAAACCATGTCCTTATGTACACCATGACGGAAAATAACTTTTTGTTCGTGCAGAGAAGCTTTGCTCATGAACAGACTAGGCGAGCCTACACCGCTTTGAACGAGCAGTTCGATGTGTACACTGGGGTGATCTGGCAGCCGTACACGCAGGCAGCCATACATGCTAGATATCCCGGCGGTATTTCCGAGCTATGCACAAGAGATCGGGATTACTGGATGACAAAATCGAAGATCATCTTCGATGTATTCGTCGAGGAGATGGCCCAACAGAGGGTCATGAGACAGTTTGGTCTTCGACAGTTGGCCCAGCCCCCACCTACTGAGCGCCGGCTGTTAGACGATGTCCACAGGTATGTGTAGTATTTCAATGTTGGTTGGTCTTCACATTCCGAAATACCAAAGAATTACTTAATCATTGCACACACAATGCAATTTCAGGAACACAAGGAAGGGGATTAACAGGACCATGGCTCAGTGGCTGGCACGTGTTCAGATGTACGTTGCAGAGTGGGAGACTGCGACGACACAGATTTGGGACGAGGATCGCAATTTCGATACGGCTGAGTTCAATGCCTATTGGGATCGGTACAGTGATATGACACGGTTACGCATCATTAACCACCCTCAGAGACAGGACATACCGGCCCCTGCTACGAGGGATACGTACCCGAGCTATGATATTTCGGGCTCTAGACAGAACGTGGTAACATATACTGAACTTATCTAATGCTTCTAGTTCTTACATACTTTGTCATGCGGACGTAATAATCTTCGAGTTCATTTCAGGCTGACATGACACTCGAGCTTCACGAGGAGGTGGCCAGCTATAGACGCCAACTATCGTCTACTGCTCTTCTAGAACCTCGTCCAGTGCACTCCTTCTTTACGCGCATCGAGGGGAAACTACGAGCTATATATCAGGCTATCACGTGCACCCGCTCTACGGACGTTGTTCTCCAGCAGCCCCAGGTACGCCCGCCTCGTCACTCAACGGGCCAGCAGCAAGAACCCACACAGCACCGACATCAGCCGCGTCCACGTGTAGACCATCAGTGGATGAGTAGGCCACCACCTCCTGACCAGGCCGGGAGTTCAGCGTGGCAGCACCACCATGATCCTCTGTCAGGCTACGGGTTTCGACCACACCCACAGCAGCACGGTCCACCGCCGAGCTTCGTGATGCATCAACATCCTACAGGTATGTTTGTTCATATCTATTCTTTTCAATATCAGTTGGAACTACCTGTTTCTTAATTACTTATGTGGCCTCCCTGTCGCAGGAGCCTACGGATATAGGGCGCCTATGTCCGGACATGAGGCCTCCCATTCCGATTCCACGTTTGACAGTGCTCCGGATGGTGGGCACAACACACAGGATCAGGTCTCGCAGCACATCACCAACTGGATGGACACGTATTATTCTACTCCTCCACCAGATCCCACACAGCCCACACAGCCCACGCAAGACACACAGTATGGCGAGGACGGGTCTTGGATTCCTCTTCGTAACGTTCGGCCACCGAACAGGTATGGGTGGTCGACGCCCCCTCCACCACAGCCACGCCGCGGACGAGGACGACGTGGCTGATACTTATGTATGCGAGGGACGTATTTGTATGCGAGAGACATATTTCTACCTATGTATGCGAGAGACATATTTCTACCTATGTATGCGAGAGACATATTTCTATCTATGTATCAGACATCCTTCATGTATGTGTTACTATCTATGTATGAGTCTGATTTGTTTTCAAGACACTTGTCTACTTCATATTAGTAGTACATCTGAATTAAACGGTACGACTCAATTACAACCAGGCTACAACGGATAATCGAAAATAACATGCATAAAATAAGATACATAAAAATTAAGATACAACTTGCTGCAATGCGAACGTTACGGTACAATAACATAAATCTACTGAGTCCAACGGGGATATTTTCCTTTTCCATCACCAGCTTCTTCTGCTTCCTTGGCTGCACGAGCCCTTTCTTTCTTCATCTGCCTCTCAGCCTCACGGGCCTCCTGTCGCTGTCGGTAAACCTCCGCCAGTCTAAGTCCCTCTTCTCGGTTTTTCTTCTTCATCTCATCAAGAAAAGCCCTCTGCTTCACACAGTACTCTTGCCACTCTCTCTCCTGCTCTGCTTTCTCCTCTACTGCCGCCTTCGCGCGGCGCTCTTCCAAGTCCAAACTTGCCCATGCACGACGACCTCTTTCATGAATCTCGGTCACCGCCCAGTCCGGTTTTTTCGTGTCAATCCAACGATAGTACATGCACAGAGGCGGAGGAGACTACAACAAAAATAGAAATAGAAATATCAAATCAACAATAATATCAACACCGTGTTTATTCTTGGTGACTGAAACATACCGGAGGCCTGATGTACGGTGAAATAGCAACGGGTGGATCTTCCTCATAATTGGCGCACATGAAAAACTTCATGCCCAACCAATCTGAAAAATCCGTCACCTCCTTCACCTTGCAGAGATCGCCACACCAACAACGAAGTACTTCCACCCCCCGAGGCAAAGTCGCACTCTTCATTTTCGTAGGCCTAATGCTTTGATCCGAGCAAGGCAAACTCATAATGACTAGCGCGTTGGTGTTTTGAAGTGCGGCTGGAAGATGTAGAAGAGAGTGAGAAAGAGCAAGCAGTGTGGGCAGAAGCAAAGAGAAGAGCGTGAGAGAGAGCAGGCACCGGCATCTCGTATATAAAGATGAGGAGCACTGTGTTGTCGGTAGAAGAAAATAAGGGCGGGAGAGAATGGCGGGAAAAAAGGGCGGGAACGAAACTGGCGGGAAAGAAGGGCGGGAGAGAATGGCGGGAAAGAAGGGCGGGAGAGAATGGCGGGAAAGAAGGGCGGGAACGAAACTGGCGGGAAAGAAGGGCGGGAACGAAACTGCGGGAAAGAATGGCGGGAGAAAAAGTGGTGGGAAAGAAAATGGCGGGAAAGAAGGGCGGGAACGAAACTGCGGGAAAGAATGGCGGGAGAAAAAGTGGCGGGAGAGTATGGCGGGAAAATAAAATGGCGCGATAATAGGGCGGAAAAATAAAATGGGGGGATAGTAGGGCGGAAAAATAAGATGGCGGGAGAGAGAAGGGCGGGAACGAAAATGGCGGGAAAATGCACTCTTCGGCGAAGGAAATACCAAAAAAATTGAAGCCATGCACCAGTTGGCTTATAGTAAGCCGATTAGGTCTAGTCGTCTTACTATAAGCCGACTGGTGCATGTGATGTTGGCCGAAAGGCCTGTCGGCCAAACCCCAGGACGACTGCAATCCAGTCGGCTTACTATAGGCCGACTGGGACCTAATCGGCCTATAGTAAGCCGATTAGTCCCAATCGGCCTATAGTAAGCCGATGGTGTATTATTTTTGCAAATATTTGAAAGTGCGTATTATTTTTCAAATTTATTAAAAAAAATGTATTATTTAAAAAAAATTCGCCAAAATATGTATGATGTACAACATATGACACAAGTTTGGTGAAAAAACCCGTGTGGAATATTTGCCTAAAGACCCCCAGTAAGATACTTAGTCTAGAAAAAAACTGTGTGATGTAATCGTCACACTTGCGTAGAAAAAATATAGTGTGCGGTGGCGCTTTTTGACCATTTAGGACAGTAAAACTGAACCTAAAGCGAGCCTTCTCAGCGATTTACATTTCCGACCGTTCATCTTTGCGATGTGGACAATTTGGACCGTTAGATGTGCTGTCAATGAGGTCTTCCACCGCAGTTTTTTTCCATGGGCCGGCTGTCCTAAAAGGCTGCTACTCTGGAAGAAGAAACGAAGATCTCTGGTTACACGGGCTTTCTCCCGGCCCATTTCTCTACGGTCCACACGAGAATACCAGACAGCCAGTTGATCGCCAACCCACGAGCAAAAAGAAAAAAAGAAGGATTCCTAATCCGACGACGCTCTCACCGGTGGATCGGACCGACTTCGCTCGATCTGTCATGGATCTCGAAGCAGCTCGATGCCGACTTCGCTCGATCTGACATGGATTTAGAAGCCGATGCACTCCCATCAATTCTTCTCCGGCGGTGCAGCAGTGGCACGGGTGTTGACGCATCCCTGGAAGATCTCGTCCCATGCATACCTAGCCTTTCTCTTCGCCCATCAATGCCCAGACTTGGCCGTAGTTGCCGTTGGTGAGTGTCTTTGAAGCACCCTCCTCCCCTGCTCCTTCATCCCTGTCACAACATGTTCATGTGCAAATATTCTTAGGTCTCCGTTGGACACGAGAGACAGGAAGAAACTGATATCTGCACAGTCATGATTCTTGCAGCAGATGTTTCTTGCTGAAGATGCGGGTCACATACGGCAGTAGCG
The DNA here is from genome assembly GCA_039707655.1 of Elymus sibiricus. Classification (NCBI taxonomy): domain Eukaryota; kingdom Viridiplantae; phylum Streptophyta; class Magnoliopsida; order Poales; family Poaceae; genus Elymus; species Elymus sibiricus. The sequence goes on along the minus strand of CM077669.1, from coordinate 54,992,775 downwards.
AGTCTAGAGTTGTATATGTAATCGCAAGAAATACAACAGGATTGCATTCTTCTTGTAGACTTTCAAGTCGTTTGGATACATTACGTACGGCTGAATTACCGCCGATCAAATCGGAATGCGTGTGACAACAAGAAATCCAACTTAAATTTTACTACCCTGAGCTGAGAGTGAGGTTGTTGCTCATGTCCACAACAGAGATTGTACGGCAGGTCTACAATTTAGGACATACAGTATGTGCAAAAGGACTCTGTCTTTTTCGCAGCAATTTACTTCTCGATGATACTGGGACCTGTACCTGAACTGTCACATTCATGATTGTGATGACACGACCTGAACTGTTCACTAAGTTTGCATACAACGCCACCGAGGTTGATTTCTCCCTTGGGATATCTTCTTTGTTGATGACTGTATTTCCTTCTTTCTTGTAGGTACTTTCTTTTATTGTTCTAACTTTTAACTTTCGAGGAAGATATGATAAAAAGTTATAGGGACACAATCATGTTTCTTTCTTCTCTTATGTGCATTTTCTATAGATTATTAGCATATATAACTCATATAACCATGTGTGTTTCTCAGTTGCCAATATATATATGAAAACACATAGAAATCATGTATGAAAACATATAGACTATAAGGAAATGATCGGGAGTTTTTCTCGAATCCATTATGCTCACTGGATTGAAAAAAAAAACCCTACATTATGGGTTGATTAACAAGGTTAGTGGATAAACACCCATCTCCTTAAAAGTAAAAGAATTTTGATCATGTTTCCTTCTATAACTCATATAACCATGTGTGTTTCGCAGTTGCCAATATATATATGAAAACATATAGAAACCATGTATGAAAACATATAGACTATAAGGAAATGATCGGGAGTTTTTCTCGAATCCATTATGCCCCACTGGATTGAAAAAAAAACCCTACATTATGGGTTGATTAACAAGGTTAGTGGATAAACACCCATCTCCTTAAAAGTAAAAGAATTTTGATCATGTTTCCTTCTATAACTCATATAACCATGTGTGTTTCTCAGTTGCCAATATATATATGAAAACATATAGAAATCATGTATGAAAACATATAGACTATAAGGAAATGATCGGGAGTTTTTCTCGAATCCATTATGCCCCACTGGATTGAAAAAAAAAACCTACATTATGGGTTGATTAACAAGGTTAGTGGATAAACACCCATCTCCTTAAAAGTAAAAGAATTTTGATCATGTGTCCTTCTACTCTTATGCGCATTTTCTATAGCTTATTAGCATTTAGAAATCATGTAACCATGTGTGTTTCTTAGTTGCCAAAAAAATGTTTTCTTGTTTATGGCAATTATTATTCTTTGTATGATAACATATAGACTATGAGGAAATTCTATTGCGTTTGCTTGCCCGCCATTATTTTCAGTGTCTCAAGTAACCATTTCTTTTTTTACATTCCAGGTGAACCATCATCTATTAATCTACATGCCCAAAGATGAAGCATACTTTTCTTTTCTTAATTTAATTATCTACCTCATGGCCTGACGAGTTGAAGCCCATTAGAGGAAGGAAAAAAGGTATGTACTGCCAAAACATCCAATACTTTCTTTACAAGCCAATTAAGTTCACATTTCACCTCACTTTTGCTAAGAATTATATGGGTCATAGCTGCAAATGTAATTAAAGTTCATGATTCATGGTTTACAACATTAAAATAAAATTCAAATAGATGGGCGCGGCAACGCGCGCCATCAATGATCTAGTGTGTAATAAAGGCTCTATCGGTATTAGTGAATAGGGATTCATGAGGTTGAGAGAAAACTACTACGTACACGTGATTGTTGGAGCGATCTTAACTTGAGATGACGATAAAGTAACACAACTCAGGGATATTTTTTTCGGGCCAATATTTCTGGTAACCGACCCGTTACCGGGTGTCCGGTTTTTTCGCTGCCTCCCGACAAAGAGTGTTACTCTTGAAAAATACGCAATTCGAAAACCAAAATTTAATTATTTTGGGCTGCCCTTAGTGTATAGAGATCTCAAACCCATGACTGTGGAACAGACAAATTGTAGTAGCAACTTGGAAAGTAGCAATTTCGTGTAAATTTGTATGGTGAACTCAAACAAATTTGAATTATTTGCAGCCCTTCCGGATCCTACCAAAAAAACAGAATCAAGAAATAAACTTGGTGCAACCAAATTACGAAGCAAAAAGGCTCCACACGACGTGGACTAGAAAGAGGACAATAGCTTGTCTTCTGCTTGAACAAGAAGGGAGAGGGACAAACACATCTAGAGTGATAAAAAATCATTTGTGTCTACCTATTTTCTTGGAATTTAGTGGCTAACTAGTAGTCAACGGCACATCAATGCAACAGAAAAAAAAAAGTTAACACCACATGGTCTGCTGCCAAGTGAAGAGGTAGGTCTAAAATTTAGAGCAGACAATACATAAAAACATTATAGCTCCAAACTTGACCATGATTAAGATGGATCCCATCCATGCCCATCTAGAGGAAAGGCCGGATCCATTGGCTATAAAATGGCATATGCATCATTGAGCTAGCCTGAGAAGTAAAGCAAATGAAGGTGCTAAAAAGAGTGGAGGTCAGTATTGGGTGCATAGATAGCAAACTAGTAGTATTTCACGCTATTCGATCATTCTGCTACCAAGTTATATCTCTTCCTCGGATCGCTAGCCTGTTAGATGACTGACAAAACTGTCTCTTCCTTGTACCTTCTGGGAATGGTAGGTCTCAGCATGGCGGACACATGTGCTTTTTTGCATGGTCCCTTTTCTAATCTCTAAAATCCACTCTGGTCATCTATGGTGATGATACATCATGGTCGTGCTGTAAAGTAAGAGAAGCCGACGCCATAATGGTGTTACACCAAGTTCTATAGATCTGACACATTTGGCAAACACTTTAGATGCATGACGCCAAGTAACAACGATGGTTCCCGAAACGCCAAACAGAAGGCCAGTAACTCAGACCCAGATGGTGTTGTAGAAGACCACGGATGCAACACAACAAAGTTCACGAGCAGCATGTGAGAACGTGTAGCATGCTGCAAGACACAAAAGTGAAGGTACATAAGAGACTGCCTGCTCATGTGTGACACCAAATGCAGCATATACGGGTGGCAGCGGGTTTGCGCTAGGAGAGGTTAATTTACCGACCATGTCGCTGCCGCGCTTGAGGACGTTGTTGTAGGTGACCGAGGTTGGTTTGGGTTAGCTTCCACGGGTCATGCTTACAGCATCTACTGTTCGACTTGATAAATTCGCGAACGCGGCGCGTCCACTCATAGTGACCTGGCTCACATAAAGTTTCATCTTTCACAAATGGATACATCAATTGCGAAACCTCGAATCCATACAATTAAATGCAGCTTAAAACTAGTCTAATTTTTAGCTGACAACCGTCGTTGTTGTTCCGGCCCTGTCTATGTCTGGTTGACCGCTATCGGATGGACTCCTCTCGTGAGCGGCAGAGCGCAATGCGGAGGGCCATCCCCTCCTCAAGGCTGCATGAGATGAGTTCCCGGTCAACAGATCGGGAGGTGTATGACTCGGATCCACTGCCCACCATACCAGAGAAGGCCAAAGACCGCCGGAAGGGAGCATGGAGGTGGAGTGGAGTGGAGAGGTTTGGTCCGGCAGTGGATGTGGACAAATATACGTGGGATCAGGGTGGGCCAACATGGGCCAGATCCGACATGATGGACGCACCCATGCCTCCCAATATCCGTCATAGATATGAGCTGGATATGAATGGTGCCGGTCAGCCAGGGTGTTTATGCCTGGAATCAAGGGTGACTCTAGGTCGTTTATTTACCAGCCATCCGCCCGAATGAGGGAGGGGGGGGGGGGGGGGGGGGGTGTTGGGAAGCCCTTGTGTAGATGCTCTTAAATTTGGTGGACCAAGAAGAGGATGTATGGAAATTGAGCTTGCGAAGTCAAACAGACTGCATGACTGATATTTTAGGCAAGAATGGTCGTGATCTAAAGTATGAGACTGATATTTTAGGCAAGACTGATATTTTTGACAGTCATGTCATTGATTTTTTAGGAAGATACCAAAAATACCAAGAAGATACCATTTTTTTTGCACCTACCTTCTGTCGAACCAGGTACTTTAGAACACGCCACATTGCAAACAATTTTTCAGGGCGCAGAAATACCTCATTACTGAAATTGACGACGGTGGGTCGAAAATTTAGATCACACGAGAATTCTATAGCTCTATACTTGACCATGGTTAATATCGATCCCAAGCATGTCCACTTATTGTAAATGCTAGATCCAATGGCAATAAAATGACATGTACATCACTCTTATTATGTAGGCGCATTTATCTAGCACAATTTCGAACTTCAACAAAAATGGGTTATTAGCCCAACTAAATTTTCTGGAGCTCCAGTAAGTAATACATACTTATAGAAAATTTCTGAACTTCAAACAGTCCAGTCATCAGTGGCTAACCTTTTTTCTAGAACTTTAGTGGGTAACAAAAAGTTAACCAGATGGGTCCCATGTCAAGCTCTTGGTAAAAAGTTGTTTCGAAGAGGCAAATATATGCTAGAAGAACCAACTCAGCCAAGTCGATCTCGAAAAGGAGCTCGTCCCTCCCTCGCTCCCGCGGGCGACGGAGGGAACCCTACCCGCCGGTCGCTGCCCCGCCTCCCCCTCTCTCCTCCACACCCCCCCCCCCGCCGCCGCCGCAGGGGGCGACCGGTCAAAGCCTGACCGCCGGCGTCGACGGCGGGCCTCCTCGTCTACCCGCACAGGGGGCTAGGCGTGGGCCAAGCTCGGTGGGCCGAGACGCTGCGCTGGGGTAGGGCGCGACGGCGCGGCGGATCTCCGCCCGGTGACGGCGACCGGCAGCCTCTGCGGCGTGGCGGGCTGCTTGCTGGATGGGTGCGCCTCCTGGAGAAATGGCGCGGGCTGGCCTCGAATCTGGCTCCTGGCTCTAGGTGGCGGCGTGGGCCGTGGGCGGCGTGGGACGACTGCCGGTGTTGCTCCGGTGGCAGTGGTGGCTGGTGGAGGTAGGCCGACGACCTTGGGTGGCGCGGGTTGGTGGCGTTGGTGGCGGTGCGTGCCGGCCGGATCTGGCGTTTTCCAGCTGGCGGCGCGAGTTGGGGCATTGGCTCGGCGTGGCTACTGCTCGGCCTGTGGGCGGCGGTGGCGAAATAGCCCGACCCTTTGGGAGTGGTGGCTTCCCTTCATCATGCCTTCATCACGGCAGCTTGGCGTGTCGGCTGCGGCGTGATAACCCACAAGTATAGGGGATCAGTTGTAGCCTCTTTCGATAAGTAAGAGTGTCGAACCCAACGAGGAGCTAAAGGTAGAACAAATATTCCCTCAAGTTCTATCGACCACCGATACAACTCTACGCACGCTTAACGTTTGCTTTACCTAGAACAAGTATGAAACTAGAAGTACTTGTAGGTGTAATGGGATAGGTTTGCAAGATAATAAAGAACACGTAAATAAAATCTAGGGGCTGTTTAGATAAAGAAACAACTAAGTTAGTCTTAGTAAAGAGCTTCTTGTCACAAGAAAGTTATTTGTCCCTAGGCAATCGATAACTAGACCGGTAATCATTATTGCAATTTTATATGAGGGAGAGGCATAAGCTAACATACTTTCTCTACTTGGATCATATGCACTTATGATTGGAACTCTAGCAAGCATCTGCAAATACTAAAGATCATTAAGGTAAAACCCAACCATAGCATTATAAGGTATCAAGCCCTCTTTACTCCCATACGTAAACAACCTACTTACTCGGGTCTGTGCTTCTATCACTCACGCCACCCACCATAAGCGAATCATGAACATATTGCAAACCCTACAGCAGGGATCCCTCACGCTTGCGCGACACAGAGAGCACCATAGGAAAGCGCCAATAATAAAACATGCAACTCAAATCAATCATGATCATCAATAAACCCATAGGACAAAACGGATCTACTCAAACATCATAGGATAGCCATACATCATTGGGACATAATATATAGCGTTGAGCACCATGCTTAAGTAGAGTTTATAGCGGGGAGAAGAGGTGTTGAACCGCTGCATAGAGGGGGAGAGAGTTGGTGATGACGGCGGCGAAGTTGTTGGTGTAGATCGCCGTCACGATGATGGCTCCGGCGGCGTTCCGATGCCACCGTGAGAGAGGGGGAGAGAGCCCCCCTCCTTCTTCTTATTCCTTGTCCTTCCCCCTAGATGGGAGAAGGGTTTCCCCTCTGGTCCATGGCGTCCATGCCGACGGAGGGGCGAGAGCCCCTCCGAGATTGGATCTCTCTCTCTGTTTCCTTCTGTTTCTGCGTTCCAGATTCTGGCCTTTCACCATTTCATATATTCCCGGAGATCCGTAACTCCGATTGGGATGAAATTTTAACACGATTTTTATCCAGATATTTGCTTTCTTGTGCGAAAGAAGGGCACCAACCGCCTTACGGCGTGGCCACAAGCCCCCAGGGCGCGCCCTACCCCCTAGGGCGCGCCCTTGCGGCTTGTGGGCCCCTCGGGCACCGCCTTCTGTTGATTCCACTTCCCAAAATTCACATATATTCCAAAAAAATCTTTGTAAGTTTTTATCCCGTTTGGACTTCGTTTGATATGGATTTTCTGCAAAACAAAAAAGATGCAACAAACAGGAACTGGCACTGGGCACTGGATCAATATGTTAGTCCCAAAAATAGTATAAAAAGTTGCCAAAAGTATATGAAAGTTGTAGAATATTGGCATGAAACAATCAAAAATTATAGATACGACGGAGACGTATCAGTATCCCCAAGCTTAATTCCTGCTCGTCCTCGAGTAGGTAAATGATAAAAAAGATAATTTTTGATGTGGAATGCTACCTAGCATAATATTGATCATATAATATAATCATGGCATGAATATTAAGACACGAGTGATTCAAAGCAATAGTCTATCATTTGACATTAAGACAATAATACTTCAAGCATACTAATAAAGCAATCATGTATTCTCAAAATATTATGGCTAAAAGAAAGTTATCCCTAAAAAATCATATAGTGTGGCTATGCTCCATCTTCATCACACAAAGTATTAAATCATGCACAACCCCAGTTTTAGCCAAGCAATTGTTTCATACTCTAGTATTCTCAAACTTTTTCAACTTTCATGCAATACATGAGCGTGAGCCATGGATATAGCACTATAGGTGGAATAGAATATGGTGGTTGTGGAGAAGACAAAAAGAAGGAGATAGTCTCACATCAACTAGGCGTATCAACGGGCTATGGAGATGCCCATCAATAGATATCAATGTGAGTGAGTAGGGATTGCCATGCAACGGATGCACTAGAGCTATAAGTGTATGAAAGCTCAAAACGAAACTAAGTGGGTGTGCATCCAACTCGCTTGCTCACGAAGACCTAGGGCAATTTGAGGAAGCCCATCATTGGAATATACAAGCCAAATTCTATAATGAAAAATTCCCACTAGTATATGAAAGTGCCAATATAGGAGACTCTCTATCATGAAGATCATGGTGCTACTTTGAAGCACAAGTGTGGAAAAAGGAATAGTAGCATGCCCCTTCTCTCTTTTCTCTCATTTTTTTGTGGGCTTCTTTGGCCTCTTTTTTTATTTGGGCTTCTTTGGCCTCTTTTATTTATTTGTAAAGTCCGGAGACTCATCCCAACTTGTGAGGGAATCATAGCTTCCATCATCCTTTCCTCACATGGGACAATGCTCTAATAATGATGATCATCACACTTTTATTTACTTACAACTCAAGAATTACAAATCGATACTAGAACAAAATATGACTCTATATGAATGCCTCCGGCAGTGTACCGGGATGTGCAATGATCTAGCGTAGCAATGACATCAAAAAAGGACAAGCCATGAAAACATCATGCTAGCTATCTTACGATCATGCAAAGCAATATGACAATGATGGTGCGTGTCATAATAAACGGAACGGTGGAAGTTGCATGGCCTCGGAATGGCTATGGGAATTCCATAATAGGTTGGTATGGTGGCTGTTTTGAGGAAGGGAATATGGTGGGTTTAATGCACCGGCGAAAGTTGCGCGGTACTAGAGAGGCTAGCAATGGTGGAAGGGTGAGAGTGCGTATAATCCATGGACTCAACATTAGTCATAAAGAACTCACATACTTATTGCAAAAAATTATTAGTCATCGAAACAAAGTACTACACGCATGCTCCTAGGGCAAGGGTTGGTAGGAGTTAACCATCGCGTGATCCCGACCTCCACACAAAGGATGACAATCAATAAATATATCATGCTCCGACTTCTTCACATAACGGTTCACCATACGTGCATGCTACGGGAATCACAAAATTTAACACAAATATTTCTACCAATCCACAATTACTCACTAGCATGACTCTAGTATCACCATCTTTATATCACAAAACTATTGCAAGGAATCAAACATATCATATTTAGTGATCTAAAAGTTTTATGTAGGATTTTATGACTAACCATGTGAATGACCAACTCCTGTTAACTCTCTAAATAGATATAAGTGAAGCATGAGAGTTTAATTCTTTCTACAAAAGATATGCCCATGCTCTAACAAATATAAGTGAAGCAAAAGAGCATTCTACAAATGGCGGTTTTCTATGTGTAGAGAAACAGGCAATCCAAACTTCAAATGATATAAGTGAAGCACATGAAGCATTCTATAAAGCCATACTCAAAAGATATAAGTAAGGTGCAAAGAGCCTTCTATAAATCAACCAAGGACTTTCTCATACCAGCATGGTGCATTATTAAAAGAAAAATAAAAAGCACACGACGCTCCAAGATTTACGCATATCATGTGACGAATAAAAATATAGCTCCAAGTAAAATTACCGATGGTTGTTAGAAGAAAGAGGGTATGCCTTCCGGGGCATCCCCAAGCTTAGTCTCTTTCCACTCCTTATTCCTTCATCCATCGTGATCTCGCCCAAAACATGAAAACTTCAATCACACAAAACTTAACAAAACCCTCGTGAGATCCGTTAGTATAATAAAGCAAATTACCACTTTAAGTACTGTTGCAAACCCATTCACATTTTATTTTTGCATTGTAGCTACTGTATTATAACTTCTTTATGGCTTATACCACCGATACAATCGGTAGTTTCGTCAAAACAAGCAAAACAATGCATCAAAAACATAATCTTTCTTAAACAGAACAGTCTGAAGCAATCTGAACATTTACTATACTTCTGTAATTCTAAAAATTCTGAAAAATTAGGAGAAACTAAATTTTTTGCCTAGCAGTACTGTGTAAAAATTTCAGAAACTTTTGACATTCCAGTAAAAAATGTAAATTCACACACTACAGCCAAAGTTTCTGTTTTTCCACTGCACACACCAAACAAGCAATCTAATCATCCTAAAGGCAAATCTTGGCACATTATTTTTATATTACAATGGATTTAAGGGGATAATTATTTTTGTTGAAAAGTTTCTGTAATTAAGATTCACAAGGTTTCCATGGGCATGAACAAAGTTCAAGGCATGCTCCCATTTTAACAATGCTCGTCTTTCTCACTTTCACTTTTCTTTTTGAAAAAGTTTTAGGTTCCCCTCTTTATTTTTTTTGTTTTTTAAACTATATAAAAGCACACAACAGAATAAAATGACTCTCTAAAACTTCCGGGTTGTCTCCCTGGCAGCGCTTTCTTTAAAGCCATTAAGCTAGGCATAAAGTGCTCAAGTAATTGATCCACCCGGATCCCAAGGTATATCAAAGCCAATTTTAATTAACAATGATTTGTAATTTAGTAGTGAGCACAAATTAACATATATCATGCAACAACGAAGTCTAACTCTCTTCCTATGCATTGGCATATCATAAAAGAACAATTCATGCACATCAGGTAAAGGCCAATACATAGCATAAGCAGTTTCTTGCAATTTTATCAAATTGGAAACATAGAGAGGTGGAGATGTAGTTCCTCTCTCATAATAATTGCAAGTAGGAGCAGCAAGCACATGCGTATTATATCTATCAAAATGATCATGTGTAATAGTAAAAGGCAACCCATGTATATAATCCTTAATAAGTGCAAACTTCTCCTATATAGTGTAGTTGGGAGAATTCAAAAAGATAATAGGACTATCATGTGTGGGTGCAATAGCAACAATTTCACGTTTAACATAAGGAATTATAGCAAGTTCATCTCCATAAGCATCATTCATATTGTCATCATGGCCATAAGCATAGCAAGCATCAAGTTCATCAAAAAGGGATATTTCAAACAAATCCAAGGGATCATAGCAATTATCATAGCATTCATCCTTCGGTAAGAACGAAGGGAAATTAAACAATGTATGAGTTGAAGAGTTACTCTCATTAGAAGGTGGGCACGGGTAGCTAATCCGCTCTTCCTCCTTTTGTTCTTCGCTCTCCTCCTCATCTTTTTCATCCAATGAGCTCACAGTGTCACTAACATAGTTTCTTGCAAAATATTAGTCTCCTCTTGGACAGCGGAGGAGTCCTCAATATATGGCTTAACATAAGCATTAGAAGTATAGTTTTCATAGCAGTATTTAAGTATGGCAAAACTTTCAGATTTGTAAAGAGTAGCATCGTACTTTTCAATCAAAGAAGCAATTTCATAAGCACCCTTAAAAGCAACAAATTCTTCAATTTGCTCAATATCATAGTAATTATAAACACCCTTGGCATAAGAAGATACAATTTCATTATCCTTAAACTCACATTGATAGGGAAGGTGTTTTTTAGGGTTTTTAGAACAACAAGTAAAATCATATATTTCGAATAAATTCCAAGCATAACATTGCAAAGTATTAATATGATGCCATAAAAGTTTCCGTTTTTTAGATAAGCGGTGTCACACATAATAAGCATGCTCATTTAATGATTTGCCCTCAACTAAGCTAGTTGGGGTTTCAGCACGAGCACAAACGGATCGAAGATGATCCAAGTAAAAAGCTTCAACAGTGTGATAGATTTTGGGTGGTTCTTAAACCATTGGTGTAGTAGGTTCAACTAATTTTTTTGGTATTTCGTGTTCCATATCCATAACTAAACATAGAGAACAACTTAGGACAGCAAATAAAATCTACTTAGTGGTAAAGCAAACAAGCACACACAAGCATATTCACCCCCACGCTATTGCTCCCCGACAACGGCGCCAGAAAAAGGTCTTGATAACCCACAAGTATAGGGGATCAGTTGTAGCCTCTTTCGATAAGTAAGAGTGTCGAACCCAACAAGGAGCTAAAGGTAGAACAAATATTCCCTCAAGTTCTATCGACCACCGATACAACTCTACGCACGCTTAACGTTTGCTTTACCTAGAACAAGTATGAAACTAGAAGTACTTTGTAGGTGTAACGGGATAGGTTTGCAAGATAATAAAGAACACATAAATAAAATCTAGGGGCTGTTTAGATAAAGAAACAACTAAGTTAGTCTTAGTAGAGAGATTTTTGTCACAAGAAAGTTATTTGTCCCTAGGCAATCGATAACTAGACCGGTAATCATTATTGCAATTTTATATGAGGGAGAGGCATAAGCTAACATACTTTCTCTACTTGGATCATATGCACTTATGATTGGAACTCTAGCAAGCATCCGCAACTACTAAAGATCATTAAGGTAAAACCCAACCATAGCATTATAAGGTATCAAGTCCTCTTTACTCCCATACGTAAACAACCTACTTACTCGGGTCTATGCTTCTATCACTCACGCCACCCACCATAAGTGAATCATGAACATATTGCAAACCCTACAGCGGGGATCCCTTACGCTTGCGCGACACGGAGAGCACCATAGGAAAGCACCAATAATAAAACATGCAACTCAAACCAATCATGATCATCAATCAACCCATAGGACAAAACGGATCTACTCAAACATCATAGGATAGCCATACATTATTGGGACATAATATATAGCATTGAGCACCATGTTTAAGTAGAGATTACAGTGGGGAGAAGAGGTGTTGAACCGCTGCATAGAGGGGGAGAGAGTTGGTGATGACGGCGGTGAAGTTGTTGGTTTAGATCTCCGTCACGATGATGGCCCATGCGGCGTTCCGGTGCCACCGGGAGAGAGGGGGAGAGAGCCCCCCTCCTTGTTCTTCTGCCTTGTCCTTCCACCTAGATGGGAGAAGGGTTTCCCCTCTGGTCCATGACCTCCATGGCGGCGGAGGAGCGAGAGCCCCTCCGAGATTGGATCTCTCTCTCTGTTTCCTTCTGTTTCTACGTTCCAGATCTTGGGCTTTCACCGTGTCTTATAATCCCGGAGATCCGTAACTCCGATTGGGCTGAAATTTTAACACGATTTTTATCCAGATATTAGCTTTCTTGCGGTGGAGGAAGGGCACCAACCGCCTTACGGGGTGGCCACAAGCCCCCAGGGCGCGCCCTTGCAGCTTGTGGGCCCCTCGGGCACCGCCTTCTATTGATTCAACTTCCCAAAATTCACATATATTCCAAAAAATCTCCTTAAGTTTTTATCCCGTTTGGACTGCGTTTGATATGGATTTTCTGCGAAACAAAAAACATGCAACAAACAGGAACTGGCACTGGATCAATATGTTAGTCCCAAAAATAGTATAAAAAGTTGCCAAAAGTATATGAAAGTTGTACAATATTGGCATGAAACAATCAAAAATTATAGATACGATGGAGACCTATCACGGCGGCGACGCTGGATTTCTGCTGTCGGCAAGTTTGTAGGCGGCCTGGTTCAATCTTCAATCCCTCTCCTCGGCGTCCGGTCGCTATCTTCATCGAAGGGTTGGCCCTCCCCCACCTGCGGTCCATCACTCATCTCGGACCCGGCTGCAGGACCGAGCTCGTCTCGGGCCCTGGCTGTAGGACTGACCTTGTCTCGCACCCGACAGCAAGACCAATTGTTTCGCGACCATCTGTTGGCCATGCTTGTCTCGCACCCGGCGGCTGGACTGATCTCGTCTCGCGCCCGGTCTCGCAGGACCGGTCGATGGTGGTCAGGTTTAGCCGACCTGTTGGGTCTCGGTAGTGGGGGGGGGGCGCAGGGGGGCGAAAGGCGGTTCCTTTCCGCTCGTCTCTTTGGTTGGGGTAGCGGCTGCTCTCGGGTGAGGTATAGTGTCAAGATCTTGGATGCCGAGGCGGCGGACCTAGTGGTGGTTCTGCTGTGCTCATGGGCAGAGCCCATGGATTGGTGTTGCCCGGTGGCCATGGTCATGTGGGCCGCGTGGTAGACGGGGTGTGGTGTTCGGTGGCGTTGAGTGGTTGCCGGGGTGAAAACCCGCTCTATCTACGGATGGACAATCGGCGGCGAAGCTCGGTACCTTCTTGAAGGCGTCGTCGTGGCTCTCATAGCCCATCGTGTTGCTCCAGGGGAAACTTTGATCCTCGGATCGGGCGGTGGCGGCACTCCGATGTCGTCCCCTTCCTGAAGGTGCTGCCTTGGAGCCCACGGTTCGTCATATGCGGCTTCACTTCTTTGTGGTGGCGTGTTCACGGCTGTAGCCCCCGTCTGCTCTTGTAGTGCTAGGGTGGGTGTTGTAGCGCTCAGTGCCTATGTATCATGCCTTCGGTGTGTGTGTGTGCGTGTGTTGTTGATGCGTGCGTTTGTATCGGATGCTGTTGATCGTTTCTTTATATATAAAATGGGGTGAAAGTCTTTTTGGGTAATATATGCTAAATCTAGAGTACACAATACATAATAAAACCATATTAAGATTGATGCCAAACAATATCAGTAGAGGAAGATGCTAGATCGATGGCTATAAAGGGTCCTATGCATCCCTAGGTTACCTAGGAGCCAAAGAAATATGCAAGGTGCTAAAAGGAGAATGATCATCTAGTATGCCCCTGATACCACTATGCTTTGTAATCAACAGTATGGTCATAAGGACTTAATTATACTTAGAGAAGGGATTGCTGCGAATCAGTTTACTTAACCGAGTGGAAATGCTAGATTTGGAACATCAACAAAATAAGTCCTTAGTGGATGCCTATTTTTGGAAGTTTTGTGGGTAATCAAAAGTAAATTAACCATGTGGTATGTGACCAGACTCTCCGTATACAACTGTTTTATGGGGCGAACCATAGCTCATTAATCAAATCAATGAGGTAGGCCTGAAACTTTAGAGCTGATAGTATATGCGATGTCGGCGACGCGGTAATGGTTGCGGTAGTCGGCTCCTCTTCGGCGTGTACACGGTTTTGCACTAGTAGAAAACAGGCCATTAGTCCCAGCTGGGAAGGGCCTTTAGTCCCGGTTCCCCAACCGGGACTAATGTATAGGGACTAAAGGGTCCAAGCCTTTAGTCCCGGTTGGCTACCGGGACTAAACCCCTGCCACGTGGTCAGCAGCGCGCGTCAGGGGATGGGGATCTTTAGTCCCGATTTGTAACACCAACCGGGACTAAAGATTAGGGGGTTTATGGGTTTAGGTTTTATTGTTTATTTTTTCCTTTTCATTTTGTGTATTCCATTTAATTCTTTTTCATTTCAAACATATTTTACGCTACTACATACTATACACGTTATGCATATATAATAGAATTTCTCGTAGAACCAATCATATACATAGAACTTTTCATACGACCATGTATACACATATGTACAATTTGGTATATACAATTTCTCCTACAATTTGCAAATCATTACATGTAGGCATTAGGTGTAATGGTATTCTCCCTCGGGAGATATGACCTGCTCAAGCAAAAATCCCGCAATTTCCTCTTGAATTGCTCGTATGCGGTCCTTTGGTAGGAGCTTACCCCACATCTCATGCATCTTTAAAGAAGGAGATCAATATGAATATATGTTAGTTGTCTGTATATATATTACATCATGATAAAAAAATATGAATGGTGTTTACGTACCCAAAGATCTCTTGTAGTTTTGGTCCTTTCGGTCATAAAGCGAATGTTCTCGCAAACGTAATATGCACATAAATCAGTCCCTTTTTCCTGACTCATGCACTTTACGAGAATATAATTCCATCAGATAATAATCAAGCATGATAATGGTATTGAAACTATAATTAAAGAGATGCGTGGACGTAGCTAGTACTACTTAAATACCTTGAGCATTATCCATTTCAGCTCTTGTTTCCATTCACCTCTAACCTCTTTGCAATTGATGAACTTTTTCCAAACCCTGCCCGACAAAGAAAATGAATAAAGGAGTTACTAATTACTTGATATCAGGAAACGAACTAAAGAGGCCGACATAGTGCTTAAATGATTGAAATTACCTATCGAGCATCGAATACAGGCTTCTGTATTCTTCAGGGTCTCTACGTAGTGAGTCCAGTACTTCCACAGTTCCATTGTCAACTCTAATGATTAGCAGGATACAGTGGAAGCTGCGGGTACGATTTTTATAAGCGGGCATGCATAACTCATCAACTATACACTTAACATCGATTATATATATATATATATATATATATATATATATATATATATATATATAGACATACATATATAAGCAAAAAGAGAATTTGTAGTACAAGACAGTAACACTCATTTGAAGTTGTAAGGTAAAAGTATTTCTGGTTTGGTATTTAGGGCCTTCAAAAACCTTAGCAAGGCTTTCTCTGTGTCTTTATTGTCAGTAGTTAACATAGCTTCATTAACGGTATTTGGGTCAATGAACCCAATGCCATAGACTCCATCTCTTTTTCAGTTCAAAAATCTTCATTCTGCATAATACCACACAAAAGAATATAGTCAGGATAATTACAGGCAATGAACAAGCTGAGCTAGAGAATTAAATTATAGAAAGAAATCACTTACACAGTAGCAACTGATGAGAGATTTGTCAAGTGCTTTTTGATTGAATAACTGACACTACTAGGGAAAAGCCTAGCAGTAGCGCCGGTTTTAGGTATAGCAGTAGCGCGGCACAGCGCGCTACTGATAAGGCACTACAGCTAAAGTGTAGCAGTAGCGTGTGTTCGCCAGCGCTACTGCTATACCTGCTTAGCAGCAGCGCTTTTTGTAGAAAGGGATGCTGGTAGTTACTAGCAGCGCACCTCTCTACCCGCGCTACTACTATTATTACGTATTTCTTTTTTTTTTATGTCGTATATTCATACGCCATTATACAAGTTTTCATACAGTATCATCATAATACATCATTGTCATATAACAACTACTCATCATCATCATTTTCGTCCATGAGACATCATATATCAACTTGGTCACTAGTTATAATAACAACTCCTAGGACCTACTCCTAATCACTACTCCTCCTCAGCATCACCATCAACTCTAACACATTGTAGCACATAATAAAAACTTCTCATCATCATCATAGTCATATATAATCAGCACTAACTAATTGTTCTTATTACCTAGGACCTACTCCTGCTGCTCTCTCTCAGGTAAAATAGCATAAAACATGTGTAGCACTCCTTCTTCATCATATTGGAGAATGCATATGAACCTGTCTCCTAATTGTGGGCTGCGCTTCTGATTGCTGCCCCCTAGTACTTCTCTGCGATCCTTCACAATTTTGCTCCAGTCTTTGACTATTAAGACTTGCTCGCTTCGAGAAATGATGAATGCACTCATGTGCAATACAGGATATCTTGGCCGTAAGCTAACCATTGCCATGCGACCTTTAGACTCGATCCAACGAGGCACAACACTCATCGGGAGTCCCTGTTGAAGAACATCGTAGTAACATACTTAGCAATGAAGTTTAGCTTAAAAAATAATGTATGCAAAAGATGCACTGAGGACAAATAGTAAAAATCTTACCATCTTTCCTAGATAGATGTGACCGTAGTTCAATACGCACACTAGTGGTCGCACGTTTTGAGTACTAATATCTCGAAGTCCAGGAAAATAACCTGTCTTGACAGTATCAAGATCCTCCAGCCATGAAACATAATGACCTATCTCCTCGCAGTTTAGTTCAACCCCGGGACAGTAGTAGGTGCTGTCTACCAAGCGCTGGACATGTTTGCTTGAATGGAAATAAGCTGTCAATAGAAATTAGTTGTCAACTATTTTTAAATAAACAATATAAATTACTTAATAAATATGGTTGAGAAACTCACATAATGGTAGAACTGGAGGCGTCTGCACATCGACCCAGATGTCGATATTACCTTCAATTTCATCTTCCGGACAAATATCAAAGGTGATAAGCATATTAGACTCAAATGCATAAGCCTTGCATAGTGCTCTCCAATTTTTGCATTCAAAATAGGAGTAGGTGTCTGCATTGTACAATTTTACGGCAAAAGTATAACCATGCTCGGTCCTCAAGTGAACTCTATTTACCTCCATACTTTTTTTAGTACTGAAACCAATCTTATCCAAGACATAAATTCTTGCATGGCAGGGGATACGCTAGTAGAATAGTAAAAAATTAAAATTAGAAGTTGAAGCAAAAAAGCAGAAGTCATGCTTAATTACGAAAAAAGACTTGTCGTTGTGACTTACTGTATCCACTTCGAAGGTCTCATCTAGCATGATGCTGAAGCGCCTACCATCAACTAGGTGAGGCTTGTCGCACAGGCCGCGCTCGTCTTCGCAGCATTCGCACATAACGAATTTCCTTTCGTCATCAGACATTTCCTATGTTCATAGTTAAACCATTTAAAATCGATCGAAGGCAACTACCAGGAAACTCAACACACAGATCAGTATTACTCAATATGCAACGGGTTGACTTTAGGTCTGTCGAGTCTTCCTTCCTAAACTCTTATCTCACGTATATGGTGGACACTCCCTCACCGATTTTTTGACCGTCGATGATGGTCGCTACTCCTCCTTCCCCTAGTGCATAACAAATATCTAGCACAAGGAGAAGAAGGAGAAGCGACCCCCACGACAACAGTCGGCATTCTTCTTCTCTCATATATGGTGGACACTCCCTCACCGATTTTTCGACCGTCGATGATGGTCACTACTCCTTCTTCCCCTAGTGCATAACAAAGGTCTATTAAGTTCCATGGATAAACTAGTTCTATAACCACTTCCTAAATAAACTATTTCTATTAAACACTTACTAAAAAACAGTAAAAAAACTACATTATACAAGAACAGTAAAAAACAGTTTAGGGTTTAGGAGAGATGGAGGGAGGAGGGGGTGGGAGGAGGGAGGAGGAGGAGGGAGGAGGGAGGAGGGCGTTGGGAGGAGGGAGGAGGAGGAATGAGGAGGGGGTGGGAGGAGGGAGGAGAGAGGAAGGCGGTGGGAGGAGGGAGGAGGAGGAATGTGGAGGGGGTGGGAGGAGGGAGGAGAGAGGAGGAGGGGGAGGAGGGCGGTGGGAGGAGGGCTTGGCCAGAGGAGGAGGGAGGAGGGAGGAGGGGGCGGCCGGAGGAGGAGGGAGGGGTGCGGAGGGGGAGGAGGGCGGAGGGAGGAGGAGGGATGGAGGGACTACCTCAGTGGAGGAGGACAAGGAGCGTCGGCGGCGGCGGGCGACGACGGTGGTCGGGGAACGGCGGCGGCGGCGGACGACGGGGGTGTGGGGGAGAGTGAGAGTGGCGTGGAGGGGAGAGTGAGGGGCGGCCGGTTGGAGTTGGAGAAGATAGGCTTTAGCAGTAGCGCTCTTTGGGATAAAGCGTTGCTGCTAAACTACATAGCAGTAGCGCGTTTTAGAAACAGGCGCTACTGCTATACCTAGTCTGCGGCAAGGTCTTGGCCATTGTAGTAGTAGCGCTGTTTCCACCTGACACGCTACTGCTATTCGGGTAGCAGTAGCGCGGTCTGTTGTAGAGCGCTACTGATAAGTAGCAATAGCGCCGTTTTTTAAACCGCGCTACTGGTAAGATTCTGTCTATAAGGTTTTCCCTAGTAGTGTGAAACAATTCTTCATTTTCAATCCACAAATCTTTTTCATGGATGTAATGCTCTCGCTTGACTTTCACCATGAGGCTCTGTCGCCCTATCTTTACCTCTCTCTTGTACCACTGATGCAACTTGTACATTTGGGTTGATAGAAGCTTCTCCTCTTCAGGAGTCAACAGAGGGTTCCCGAGGACATATTTCCATGATAGTTCATTCGGATCCGTCGGTGGGAATTCCTCGATCTCTAGGAGTTGTTCAACAGTGATATCGATCTCTCTAGCCCTCTCTCTATTAGCGTCGGTTATTACCACCTTATCGGTACTCACCTTGAGCGGGGTGATCGATTGCACTGCCTATGCTCCGAGCTGGGGAACAGTTTTCCCGCATTTACTACTACCGCTCAACTTTGGTTTTTGTTGTTGATGATAGGACTTGCTAATAGAGCATTCATAGTTTGATACCGGTCTTCTCTTCCCCGGTTTAGCTGCTTCCAAAAGTGTTGTACGACTTCCTTAGGTATTTTCTCCTTTGGCGGCGAGGGCGGTTTCGGTACAAAATGCGCATGCAATTCCTTAGCCACTTGTTCATCGACTTCCTTGGCAGTCTTCTCGTAAGATAACTTCTTTTTGATAGGAGGCTCGGGTTTCTTCTTTTCTGCTCTCTTCCGCTTTGGAGACGACGGAGATCGATATTGCCGACGCGCGCTAGGCTCCGTCTAGGATGGATTATGCTGACACGGCGGAGTTCGATATGGCGGACTCGCCCTGCGCTCCATCTCGAGGTGGGTTGGAGTCTGCTGACGCGGCGGACTTGGAGGAGTCGATGGCCTTGGCACCGAGTTTGGAAACACGATACATTCCTTTTTCCATAAAATGAGACAACGCATGGCTTCTCCCAGTGTCCGCTCCCCTTCACCTCCAACATGGTCAAGTTCTAGTGAGTCATATGCCGAGACAACTTCATCCACCCTGACACGAGCATAGCCAGGTGGAATCGGATTGCCGTGGAAGGTTGCTTCAGGTGCACTCGGTAAAGCAAAGCCGTCCGCCACCTTGATGGATATGTTCCAGTTTCACGTGTAGCTCACAAACTGTCGACTCTAGGATATCATCCACGGGGTAGCGAGCCAGCAGTGCATCATCGGCCGGGACCCCCGTGGAACCCACGCTGCTTTTCGGTATAGATGATGGAATGGTACCATCCAATTCTGCATCTGGTTCCTCCTGCTGCTGAGACGCGCCTTGCTGGCTAAGTTTGTTGATTTACTGCTGCTGCAGCATGTATTTGCGTTCCAAGTCCGCGTTCTTTGATTCCATCATTTGAATCCGATCTACTGCATGCTTCTTCTTTCTCTCACGGCTTCTGTAACTGTCGTTCCAATCCGCAAACCCCAGAAGCAACGGAACAACGCCTTTGGCCCGTGTTCATCCCGGGTGTTCAGGATTCTTGAGGGCACGTGTAAGCTTGTCGTTCTCTCTCTTGGGCTGGTACACACCCATTTGAGCTTCTTTTATTGCTTTAAGTAACCCGTCCATGGCTTCTTTAAGACTTGTCTATTCAAGAACCTCCCCTGTCTTTGGGTCCAACTTTCCCCCATGTGCATAAAACCAAGTCCTGCACCTGTCGGGCCAAGTCTCTGTTACTGGAGTGACCCCTGCAGCCTTCATGTTTCTCTCGAATTCCTCCCACTTGGGCAACCCAGACTTGTAGCCACCTGGCCCTAGATGATGGTGCCACGTTTTTTTGGCGGAATTTATCTTGTTTACTCTCGACCGTTCCTTAGCTTCTTTTGATTCCTTGAACTCCACAAATTTGTCCCAGTCATCTTTTAACTTCACTAGTTCTCCTTTGAATTCTGGAGTCTTCTTTCCTTCTTTCAGGTAATTTGTCCATAATCTTTTTTTTCAACTCTGGAATTCTGTGGCCATCTTTTTAAGAGCACACTTCTTGACTTTCTCCCATTGGAGATCTGTGAGACCCTCTGGTAGGGTGAACTGTTTCATGAGCGCCTCCCAAAGCAGATTTTTTGCTCTTTCGCTGACAAAAGGAACTCTGGGATCTTTTGGCAGATTCCATTCTTTAGCGGTGATCGGGATTTGATCCCCAACGATAACTCCGCATTGACGTATAAATTTGTTCGCATTCATTTTAGGAGCAATCGGTTCGCCATCTACTCTGATTTGATCGATGTTGTACTTTATGCCTTCTTTCAACTTTTTTGTCGGGCCACGTTTAACCCTTGTAGAATATTTGCTCAATCCAGAGGGCTAAAAGAAGAAAGATTCGTTAATATATACAAATCAATCAATACTTCTGATGATCACCAGAGGGCAAATTAATACCTCGCCGGACTTTGTTAAATGGAGAAAATTTTCTTCGCCATCATTATCAGATGGTTCCCCTTCGTCTCTTGGTTGTTCTTCCTCAATTCCCTCACCGGATGGGTTAAGGTATTGTGAGCCATCATCTACTTCTTCGTTCTTTTCGTTTCCGGAGCGTATCATGTCGTACATGACATCCTCTTCCGTCATGTCTCTGTCTCTACCGTCCATAACTTAACTAACCCAGAACAAATATAAAACAATTAGAATGCATACAATAAGCAAAACCGGAGATATACAAATCAATACAAGGCAATGCAACAATATGACCATATAATATCACTAATACATCATCGAATAGTATCACTAATACATCTCGAATATTATTATACAATATCACTAATACAGATCCAGTTGACGTCTCGCGGCGTAGGCGGTGGACACCCAAGGAGAGGGAACCATGACAGGATCATAGCTCGGGTGAGATCCCTGAAGAACCTGCCAGGTATTGGAGAACCTCGCGTCCAACGCAGCCATGTAGCGTCGGACGTGCTCGTCCTCTGCCCTGACACGGCGACGTACTGCTACTTCTTGAGCTTGCGTTGGTTTTCCCTTGAAGAGGAAAGGGTGATGCAGCAAAGTAGATAAGTATTTCCCTTAGTTGTTGAGAACCAAGGTATCAATCCAATAGGAGATACAAGCAAGTCCCCAATCTTCGCACCTACAGAAACAATCAGACTCTTGCACCCAATGCTAAAAGGGGTTGTCAATCCCTTCACTGTTATTTGCAAGGATGAGATCTGATAGGGATAGATATAAAAGATTGCTAGAACGTAAAGTAAAACCAAAGTAAAAATAATGCAGCGAAGTATTTTTGGTTTATAGATCTGAAAATATAATATGGAAAATAGACCCGGGGGCCATATGTTTCACTAGAGGCTTCTTTCATGAAGGAAAATAATACGGTGGGTGAACAAATTACTGTCGAGCAATTGATAGAAAAGCGCATAGTTATGACGATATCCAAGGCAATGCTTATGCATATAGGCATCACGTCCGTGTCAAGTAGACCGGAACAATTCCGCATCTACTACTATTACTCCACACATCGACCGACTCTTGCCTGCATCTAGAGTATTAAGTTCATGAAGAACAAAGTAACGCATTAGGTAAGATGACATGATGTAGAGGGATAAACTCAAGCAATATGATGAAAACCCCATCTTTTTATCCTTGATGGCAACAATACAAATACGTGCCTCGCTACCCCTATTTTGTCACTGAGTGAGGACACCGCAAGATTGAACCCAAAACTAAGCACTTCTCCCATTGCAAGAATTACCAATCTAGTTGGCCAAACCAAACCAATAACTCGAACAGACTTGCAAAGATATGAAATCATGCATATAAGAATTCAGAGAGGATTCAAATAATATTCATAGATAAGCTGATCATAAACCCAAAATTCATCGGATCTCGACAAACACACCGCAAAAGAGTATTACATCGGATAGATCTCCATGAAGATCATGAAGAACATGGTATTGAAGAACATAGAGAGAGAAGAAGCCATCTAGCTACTAGCTATGGACCCGAAGGTCTGTGGTAAAATACTCACGCATCATCGGAGGGGCAATGGAGTTGATGTAGTTGCCCTCCGTGATCGAATCCCCCTCCGGCAGATTACCGGAAAAGGCTCCAAGATTGGATCTCATGGGAACAGAGGCTTCCGGCGGCGGAACAGTATTTTTGTGGCTCTTTTTGGTATCCAGGGAATATTTGGGAATTTATAGGCCGAAGAATAGGGTTAGGAGGGCTACCGTGGGGCCACAAGCCAGGGGGGCGCCCCCCCTAGGGCGCGCCCTGGTGGCTTGTGACTCCACGGCAGGTCTCCTACCTTCATCTCCAAGTCTGCTGGGTTTCTTCTGGTCGAAGAAAAATCATTCCGAAGATTTTATTCCGTTTGGACTCCGTTTAATATTCCTTATCTGCAATACTCAAAAACAAGGAAAAAACAGAAACTGGCACTAGGCTCTAGATTAATAGGTTAGTCCCAAAAATAATATAAAATAGCATATTAATGCATATAAAACATCCAAAACAGATAATATAATAGCATGGAACAATCAAAAATTATAGATACGTTGGAGACGCGTATCAAGCATCCCCAAGCTTAATTCCTGCTCGTCCTCGGGTAGGTAAATGATAAAAACAGAATATTTGATGTGGAATGCTACCTAACATATTTATCCATGTAATATTCTTTATTGTGGCATGAATATTCAGATCCATAAGATTCAAAACAAAAGACTAATATTGACATAAAAACAGTAATACTTCAAGCATACTAACAAGGCAATTGCGTCCTTTCGAAATAACATGGCCTTAGGAAGTTATCCCTACAAAATCATATGGTCTAGCTATGCTCCATCTTCCCCACACAAAGTATCTAAATCATGTACAACCCCGATGACAAGTCAAGCAGTTGTTTCACACCTTTTATGTTCTCAAACCTTTTCAACTCTCACGCAATACATGAGCGTGAGCCATGGATATAGCACTATAGGTGGAATAGAATATGGTGCAGGTTGTGAGGAAAAAGGAGAAGATAGTCTCACATCAACTAGGCGTATCAACGGGCTATGGAGATGCCCATCACTAGATATCAATGTGAGTGAGTAGGGATTTCCATGCAACGAATGCACTAGAGCTATAAGTGTATGAAAGCTCAAAAAGAAAACTAAGTGGTTGTGCATAAGATGAAAAATTCCACTAGTTATATGAAAGTGACAAAATAGGAGACTCTCTATCATGAAGATCATGGTGCTACTTTGAAGCACAAGTGTGGAAAAAGATAGTAGCATTGTCCCTTCTCTCTTTCTCTCTTTTTTTTCTTTTTTTTTGGTGGCCATCTTTGGCCTCTTTTTTTTATTTGGGCTTCGCTGGCCTCTTTTATTATTTGTAAAGTCCGGAGACTCATCCCAACTTGTGAGGGAGTCATATCTTCCATCATCCTTTTCTCTCACGGGACAATGCTCTAATAATGAAGATCATCACACTTTTATTTACTTACAACTCAAGAATTACAACTCGATACCTAGAACAAAATATGACTCTATATGCAATAAGAAAGTGATGGTGCGTGTCATGAAAAACGGAACGGTGGAAGTTGCATGGCAATATATCTCGGAATGGCTATGGAAATGCCATAATAGGTAGGTATGGTGGCTCTTTTGAGGAAAGTATATGGTGGCTATTTTGAGGAAGGTGGGTTTAATGCACCGGCGAAAGTTGCGCGGTACTATAGAGGCTAGCAAAGGTGGAAGGGTGAGAGTGCGTATAATCCATGGACTCAACATTAGTCATAAAGAACTCACATACTTATTGCAAAAGTCAATTATTTATCGAAGCAAAGTATTAGACGCATGCTCCTAGGGGAGAGGTTGGTAGGAGTTAACCATCGCGCGCTCCCGACCCTCACACAAAGGTTGACAATCATTAAACAAATCATGCTCCGACTTTGTTACATAACGGTTCACCATACGTGCATGCTAAGGGAATCACAAACTTTAACAAAAGTATTTCTTCCAATTCACAATTACTCACTAGCATGACTCTCATATTACCATCTTTATCTCTTAAAACTATATGCAAGGAATCAAACTTCTCATAGTATTCAATGCACTTAATATGAAAGTTTTTAATATATCCCTCTTGGATGCCCATTATATTAGGACTAAATTCATAACCTAAACCAATTACCATGCTGTTTAAAGACTCTCAAAATAATATAAGTGAGGTACAAGAGTTCAATTATTTCTATAAAATAAAACACCACCGTGCTCTAAAAAGATATAAGTGAAGTACTAGAGCAACATTGCCTAGCTCAAAAGATATAAGTGAGGCACATAGAGTATTCTAATAAATTCACGATTAATGCGTGTCCCCCTCAAAATATGTGTGCAGCAAGGATGATTGTGGCAAACTAAAAAGCAAAGACTCATATCATACAAGATGCTCCGAGCAAAACACATATCATGTGGTGAATAAAAATATAGCCTCAAGTAAATTTACTGATGGATTGAAGACGAAAGAGGGGATGCCTTCCGGGGCATCCCCAAGCATAGGCTCTTTGGTATCCTTGAATATGGCTTGGGGTGCCTTGGGCATCCCCAAGCTTAGGCTCTTGCCACTTCTTATTCCATAGTCCATCAAATCTTTACCCAAAACTTGAAAACTTCATAACACCAAACTCAACAGAAAACTCATGAGATCCATTAGTATAAGAAAAATAAATCACCACTTTAGGTACTGTTGTGAACTCATTATTTATTTATATTGGTGTAATATCTAATGTATTCCAACTTCTCCATGGTTCATACCCCCCGATACAACCCATAGATACATCAAAATAAGCAAACAACACAAAGAAAACAGAATCTGTCTAAAACATAACAGTCTGTAGCAATCTATAGACTTCGAATACTTATGTAACTCCAAAAATTCTGAAAAATTAGGAAAATCAGGGAAATTTGTATATAAATCTTGTGTAAAAATGTCAGATCCAAATCACGTTCCAGTGAATTTACAAAATTCCTGGACTGAGAGCAAAAGTTTCTGTTTTTCAGCAAAATCAAATCACAAACACGGTAGACCATCCCAAAGGTCTTACTTGGATAAAACACTAATATAAACAAGAAAACACAATTAATACAGAGGTAATAATGTGCAAAACACTCAAAAACAGAAGCAAAAACAAAAGCAAAAGAAATAAAATTGGGTTGCCCCTAGCTAGGCATAACGCAACAGATCTAGGTATTGTCATCTTTGGTATGCAATCCATAAGTAGCTCTCATAATAGATTCATAAGGTAATTTTATTTTCTTTCTAGGAAACTGATCCAGGCCTTTCCATAATGGAGATTGGAATCTAATATTTCCTTCCTTCATATCAATAATTGCACCAATCGTTCTAAGGAAAGGTCTACCAAGAATAATAGGACATGTAGGATTGCAATCTATATCAAGAACAATGAAATCTACGGGCACATAATTCCTATTTGCAACAATAAGAACATCATTAATCCTTCCCATAGGTTTCTTAATGGTGGAATCTGCTAGATGCAAATTTAAAGAGCAATCATCAAATTCAAGGAAACCTAGCACATCACATAAAGTTTTTGGAATCGTGGAAACGCTAGCACCGAAATCACACAAAGCATGGCACTCATAATATTTAATTTTAACCTTAATAGTAGGTACCCACTCATCATAAAGATTTCTAGGTATAGAAACTTCCAACTCAAGTTTTTCTTCAAAAGATTTCATCATAGCATCCACGATATGTTTAGTAAAAGCTTTATTTTGATTATAAGCATGCGGAGAATTCAACATGGATTGCAAGAAGGAAACACAATCAATCAAAGAACAAATATCATAATTAAAGTCCTTGAAATCCAAAAGAGTAGGTTCATTGCTATTTAAAGTTTTGACCTCTTCAATCCCACTCTTATCAATCTTAGCATTAAGATCTGTAAACTCCGAATCATTGGGACGCCTTTTAACTAAAGTTGACTTATCTCCAGTCCCATATTTATCAAGATTTATATTAGAAAACAAAGATTCAATAGGAGTCACATCAATCACTTTAAGATCTTCATCATTATTATCACGATAACACACTTTTTCAAGCCATTCACGCTTAACACGTATTCTAGCGGTTCTTTCCTTACACTCATCAATACAAATTCTCATAGCCTTTAAAGACTCATTAATATCATGCTTGGGTGGAATAGATCTAATTTTCAAAGAATCAATCTCAAGAGAAATTCTATCAACGTTCCTAGCCAAATCATCAATCTTGAGCAATTATTCTTCAATCATAGCATTGAAACCTTTTTGCGAGCTAATAAATTATTTAATATTATTCTCAAAATCAGAGGGCATCTTATTATAATTTCCATAAGAATTGTTGTAAGAATTACCATAATTATTAGAGGAATTACTAGGAAACGGCCTAGGATTGAAATTACCTCTATACGCATTATTACCAAAATTGTTCCTACCAACAAAATTTACATCCATCGATTCCTTATTATTTACAATCAAAGAAGACAAAGGCATATCATTAGGATCAATAGGAGCACTCTTACTAGCAAAAAATTTCATCAATTCATCCATCTTTTCACTCAAAGTATTTATTTCTTCAATAGCATGCACTTTTTTACTAGTAGGAGATCTTTCGGTATGCCATTGAGAGTAATTTGCCATAATATTATCTAGGAGTTTAGTAGCTTCTCCTAATGTGATTTCCATAAAAGTACCACCCACGGCGGAATCTAAAAGATTTCTAGAAGCAAAATTCAATCCCGCATAGAAAATTTGTATAATCATCCATAAACTGAAACCATGCGCGGGGCAATTTCTAATCATTAGTTTCATCCTTTCCCATGATTGTGCAACATGCTCATGATCAAGTTGCTTAAAATTCATTATATCGTTCCTAAGGGAGATGATCTTAGCGGGCGGAAAGTACTTGGAAATAAAAGCATCTTTACACTTATTCCATGAATCAATACTATTTTTATGCAAAGATGAAAACCAAGTTTTAGCACGATCTCGTAGTGAGAACGGAAATAGCTTCAATTTAACAATATCACTATCCACATCTTTCTTCTTTTGCATATTACTTAACTCAACGAAAGTATTTAGATGGGATGCGGCATCTTCACTGGGAAGGCCGGAAAATTGTTCTTTCATAACAAGATTAAGCAAAGCAGCATTAATTTCATAAGATTCCGCACTAGTGGCGGGAGCAATCGGAGTACTAATAAAATCATTATTATTAGTATTGGAGAAGTCACACAACTTGGTATTCTCTTGAGTCATCGTGACAAAGAAAGAAATCTAGCACACAAGCAAACAAAAAGCAAAGGAAAAGACGAATGGAAGAAGGGCGAATAAAAAGGCAAATCTTTTTGGTTTTTTCTGAAAATTGTTTTAGAAGTGGGGGAGGGGAAAACGAGAGGCAAATGGCAAATAAAGTAAATGCAAGAGATGAGTTTGTGATGGGTACTTGGTAGGTTTGATGTAGATCTCCCCGGCAACGGCGCCAGAAATCCTTCTTGCTACTTTTTGAGCTTACGTTGGTTTTCCCTTGAAGAGGAAAGGGTGATGCAGTAAAGTAGATAAGTATTTCCCTTAGTTGTTGAGCACCAAGGTATCAATCTAGTAGGAGATACAAGCAAGTCCCCAATCTTCGCACCTACACAAACAATCAAACTCTTGCACCCAACGCTAAAAGGGGTTGTCAATCCCTTCACGGTTATTTGCAAGGATGAGATCTGACAGAGATAGATATAAAAGATTGCTAGAACGTAAAGTAAAACAAAAGTAAAAATAATGTAGCGAAGTGTTTTTGGTATTTTTGGTTTATAGATCTGAAAATATAGTATGGAAAATAGATCCGGGGGCCATAGGTTTCACTAGAGGCTTCTCTCATGAAGGAAAATAATACGGTGGGTGAACAAATTACTGTCGAGCAATTGATAGAAAAGCGTCAAGGCAATGATTATGCATATAGGCATCACATCCGTGTCAAGTAGACCGAAACGATTCTGCATCTACTACTATTACTCCACACATCGACCGACTCCTGCCTGCATCTAGATTATTAAGTTCATGAAGAACAGAGTAACGCATTAGGTAAGATGACATGATGTAGAGGGATAAACTCAAGCAATATGATGAAAAACCCATCTTTTTATCCTTGATGGCAACAATCCAAATACGTGCCTCGCTACCCCAACTTTGTCACTGGGTGAGGACACCGCAAGATTGAACCCAAAATTAAGCACTTTTCCCATTGCAAGAATTACCAATCTAGTTGGCCAAACCAAACCAATAACTCGAAGAGACTTGCAAAGATATGAAATCATGCATATAAGAATTCAGAGAAGATTCAAATAATATTCATAGATAAGCTGATCATAAACCCACAATTCATCGGATCTCGAGAAACACACCGCAAAAGAGTATTACATCAGATAGATCTCCATGAAGATCATGAAGAACATGGTATTGAAGAACAAAGAGAGAGAAGAAGCCATCTAGCTACTAGCTATGGACCCGAAGGTCTGTGGTAAACTACTCACGCATCATCGGAGGGGCAATGGAGTTGATGTAGATGCCCTCCGTGATCGAATCCCCCTCCGGGAGATTACCGGAAAAGGCTCCAAGATTGGATCTCACGGGAACAGAGGCTTCCGGCGGCAAAAAAGTATTTTCGTGGCTCTTTTGGTATCCAGGGAATATTTGAGAATTTATAGGCCGAAGAATAGGGTTAGGAGGGCAGCCGTGGGGCCACAAGCCAGCCCCCCCCCAGGGCATGCCCTGGTGGCTTGTGACTCCACGGCAGGTCTACTGCCTTCATCTCCAAGTCTGTTGGGTTTCTTCTGGTCCAAGAAAAATCATTCCGAAGATTTTATTCCGTTTGGACTCCGTTTAATATTCCTTATCTGCAATACTCAAAAACAAGGAAAAAACAGAAACTGGCACTAGGCTCTAGATTAATAGGTTAGTCCCAAAAATAATATAAAATAACATATTAATGCATATAAAACATCCAAAACAGATAATATAATAGCATGGAACAATCAAAAATTATAGATACGTTGGAGACGTATCACGTACTACCTCCGCGGGGGCCGTCTCCCTCTGCACCGACAGTGGTCCACGCGACCGCCACCAAAGAACCCCCGGGTCAACGACGGGACCCTCATTCCTCACCATGCTGCACGCCCGGAAGGCAGGGCCTCCCAGTGCCATCCCGGCGAAGCCCAGTCCCGGACATGGCGCCTCTCATCAAGCTGGTTGTTGCCACCGAGTCGACGACAAGGATGCTGGCCGGTCATTGTCGACTCAACGGCTACGCTATGCAACTAAACATTTAAACATATAAACATCATATATCTGCCTAATATAAAATAGCTAATGCCTAACCAAAAGTCTCATTTACTAAAACATATTAACATCTAAACACTAAACATCTAAACATCATATATCATCCTCCGGCGATATAACCACTTTTGAGAAGAATGAATCATTTCTATAGTGAAATTTATAACGAAAAGAAATATAACTAAATGTAAACTAAAACTAAGGTTTGAAGTCAAAGTAGAGTCTTGACATGTTTGGAAAAATGTGACAAGTGTTCTAACAGAAGTATATGACCCTAGGAATAAATTTTGGTGAAGGAAACATTTATATTAGGCATATAGATTAAATGTTATAGCAAAACTACTCAATTTAACATATTAAATTTGGAATAAGTGTATATCACCAAAATTGAAATATATTTCTTCCATGATAAACTAGAAGTTCCAAGGAATCTGGCGCGGGGGCGGAGGCGGGACCGACGAGGACAGGCGGAGGCGGCGGAGGGGGAAAGGGGAGCCTTACCGGCGTTGCCGAGGAGAGGGGCGACGAGGCTCGGAGGAGACCGGCATGGAGGAGGTCGGAGACGGCGACGGCAACGGCGTCGGGGAAATTTCGGCAGCCTGGCCGCGTAGTGGATTGGCGTCGGGGGAGAAACTGGAAGAAGGAAGGAGAAGGCGGGTTAAATACCCGAGGGCCTTTAGTCCCGGTTGGTGGCCCCAACCGGGACTAAAGACCCCCTTTAGTCCCGGTTGGAGCCACCAACCGGGACTTAAGGCCTCCTTTTCGGCGGCCCAAATTCCGCGCGGGAAAGAGACCTTTAGTCCCGGTTGGAGGCTCCAACCGGGACTAAAGGGGTATTTTCTCTTTTTTGTTTTGTTTTATTTTTCGAATTTCTGTTTTTAGATTTGGAATAACTGTTAGAATATTTATAGTTTTTGAATGAATCTTTTTGCTTTAGGTCAAAACAATTACAAACTTTCTGTTAGTGCCAGTAGTTTTTAAATTTAAATAGTTTAAATTTGAATTCTTTTGAAATTTGTGTGAATCACTAGTTTGTGAATAAATTTAGTTTAAAAATAGATTTTTGAGTGATTGTTTTTCCTGTTGTTTAATATTAGTGTGTTTTATCATTATGTTAAATTTGGGAATTTTTAGGATAATTTAAATAGGTGTTTTAATCAAAACCATATTCTGTTTAACTCTTTTAGTTTTATACCTTCATTTGTTTTAATCAAAATCACCCAAATGAACTCCAGACTTTTTGTGCATTCAATATGCACCATTCTAAGCCACATCTTCAAATTTCAACCCTTTCTAACTTCATTTGCTATTTTTCATGCATTTAATGATTTTTTTGAGCTAAATGACACTGAAATTAAAAAGGACTACAAATGAAATCTAAAAAGGTAGAAACTTGGCATGGTATCATCATTTCACCCACATAGCATGTGCTAAAATGTTGAGAGGGGTACGACAAAAACTGGATGCACTTCGTGTACAAACTGGACCATCTCCTTCGGAGTATGAGGGTTTCGGACAAAAACTCATATGTTACAAAGGGATTTCATTTTTTTAACTTATTTCAACTCCAGACTTTTTGTGCATTCAATATGCACCATTCGGAGCCACATCTTCAAATTTCAACCCTTTCAAACTTCATTTGCTATTTTTCATGCATTTAATGATTTTTTTGAGCTGAACGACCCTGAAATTTAAAAAACACTACAAATGAACTCTGAAAAGGTTGAAACTTGGCATGGTATCATCATTTCACCCACATAGCATGTGCTAAAAAGTAGAGAGGGATAGAACAAAAACTGGATACACTTCATGTACAAACTGGACCATCTCGGCTACTCATTAGAGAAGAAAAGAGATGACGGTGAAGCCAATCACATCCCAGAGTGGGATCTTGGGGTATAAAACTTTTTCTTCTCGTGTGTCCCTTGCTTATTGCGCCGTAACGATGGACAATCTTCATCATTTAACAGGATGCTTGGGTCAGTCTTCACTGTGAAGGGAGGAATTTCATCAAACTTTTCGTAATCTGTTGACATGTCTGTCTTGTCCTCCACTCTCACAATGTTTCTTTGCCCTGAAAGAATTATGTGGCGCTTTGGCTCATCGTATGATGTATCCGCTTTCTTATCTTTTCTTTTTCTTGGTTTGGTAGACATGTCCTTCACATAGAAAACCTGCGCCACATCATTCGCTAGGACGAATGGTTCCTCAGTGTACCCAAGATTGTTGAGATCCACTGTTGTCATTCCGTACTGCTGGTCTACCATTACCCCTCCTCCAGTCACATTGACCCATTTGCACCGGAACAAAGGGACCTTCAAATCACTTCCATAGTCAAGTTCCCATATTTCCTGTATGTTACCATAATATGTGTCCTTTTCCCTATTGGTGTTTGCTGCATCATCAAAGCGGACAGCACTGTTTTGGTTGGTGCTCTTTTTATCTTGGGAAATCGTGTAAAATGCATTCCCATTTATCTCGTATCCTTGGAAAGTCAATATAGTTGAAGATGGTCTCTTGGCCAACAAGTACATCTCATCCTCAACAATGTTGTCATTCATGAGATGTGTTTGCAACCAACCGCCGAAAGCCTCAATGTGTGTACGTTTAATCCAGGGGTCAGAATGCTCCGGGTTCTTGGAGCGTATAATATCCATGTGTTTCTCAATATACGGGGTCACCGAGGTATAATTCTGTAGAACTGCGTAGTCTGCTTGCGCCCAAGAATGCATGTCCCTACATATTATTGATTTTGGTCCAAGCGTACCTTTTCCACGCAGTCTCCCCTCATGCCGCGATTGAGGAACACCAACCGACTTAAGGTCAGGAATAAACTCAACACAAAACTCTAACCTCCTCTGTTTCATGGCCCTTGGAGATGCTTCCTTCTGGCCTAGCACGGTTACGAACATATTTCATTAAGACTCCCATGAACCTCTTAAAGGGAACATATTGTGTAGAAATACAGGACCCAGAATGGCAATCTCTTCGACTAGGTGAACAAGGACGTGCGTCATAATATTGAAGAAGGACGGTGGGAACAACAACTCGAAACTGAAAAGACATTGGACCGAATCATTATGTAAGCTTGGTAGGATTTCCGGATCGATTACCTTCTGAGAAATTGCATTGAGGAATGAACATGCTTCACAATGGCTAATCGAACATTTTCTGGTAGAAGCCCCCTCAACGCAACCGGAAGCAATTGCGTCATGATCACGTGGCAGTCATGAGACTTTAGGTTCTGGAATTTTTTCTCTGCCATATTTATTATTCCCTTTATATCCGACGAGAAGCCAGACGGGACCTTCATACTGAGCAGGCATTCAAAAAACATTTCCTTCTCTGCTTTGGTAAGAGCATTGCTGGTAGGACCTTCATGATGCTTTGGATGCATGCCGTCTTTTGTGTTCATACGTTGCTGGTCCTGCCATGCCTTCAGTGTATCTTTTGTCTTCCCATACACGCCCAGGAAGCCTAGCAGGTTCACGCAAAGATTCTTCGTGACGTGCATCACGTCGATTGCAGAGCGGACCTCTAGGACTTTCCAATATTATAGCTCCCAAAATATAGATTTCTTCTTCCACATGGGGGTGTGTCCGTCAGCGTTAATCGGAATAGATTGTCCGCCAAGACCCTTTCCAAAGGTTACATGTAAATCCTTGACCATATCAAGTATGTCATCACCAGCACGGAGGACAGGCTTCTTTCGGTGATCTCCCTCACCTTTGAAATGCTTGCCTTTCTTTCTTAAGGCATGCTTGGTCGGAAGAAATCGACGATGTCCCAGGTACACATTCTTCTTGCATTTGTCCAAATATATACTTCGAGTTTCATCTAAACAGTGCGTGCATGCATGGTATCCCTTGTTTGTCTGTCCTGAAAGGTTACTAAGAGCAGGCCAATCATTGATGGTTACAAACAGCAACGCTCGCAGCTCAAATTCCTGCTGTTTGTGCTCATCCCACACACGTACACCTTTTTTATTCCACAGTTATAAAAGTTCATCAACTAATGGCCTTAGGTACGCATCAATGTCGTTGCCGGGTTGCTTAGGGCCTTGGATGAGCACCGGCATCATAATGAACTTCCGCTTCATGCACAACCAACGAGGAAGGTTATAGATACATAGAGTCACATGCCATATGCTATGCTTGCTGCTCTGCTCCCCAAAAGGATTAATGCCATCTGCACTTAAACCAAACCATAAGTTCCTTGGGTCATGTGCAAAGTCCGGCCACTTTCTCTCGATTTTTCTCCACTGTGACCCATCGGCGGGTACTCTCAACTTCCCATCTTTCTTACGGTCTTCTTTGTGCCATCGCAACGACTTGGCATGCTCATTGTTTTGGAACAAACGTTTCAACCGTGGTATTATAGGAGCATACCACATCACCTTGGCAGGAATCCTCTTCCTGGGGCGCTCGCCCTCAACATCATCACCAGGGTCATCGTGACTGATCTTATATCGCAATGCACCGCATACCGGGCATGCATTCAAATTCTCGTACTCCTCACCGTTGTAGAGTATGCAGACATTAGGGCATGCATGTATCTTCTGCACCTCTAATCCTAGAGGGCAGACAACCTTCTTTGCTTCGTATGTACTGTCGGGCAATTCGTTGTCCTTTGGAAGCTCCTTCTTCATTATTGTCAGCAACTTTTCAAATCCCTTGTCAGATACACCATTCTCTGCCTTCCATTGCAGCAATTCCAGTGTGGTACCGAGCTTTGTGTTGTCATCTTCGCAATTTGGGTACAACCCTTTTTTGTGATTCTCTAACATGCGCTGCAACTTCAACTTCTCCTTTTCACTTTCGCAGTTTCTCTTTGCATCAGCAATGGCCCGACCAAGATCATCAGCGGGCTCATCTGATGCCTCTTCAGCTTCTTCTTCTTCATTCTCTTCCCCCATTGTATTACCATCATATTCAGGGAACCCAGGATAGTTGTCATCATCCTCTTCTTCTTCATTCTCTTCCATTAGAACCCCTCTTTCTCCGTGCTTGGTCCAACAGTTATAGCCGGACATGAAATCGGACGTAAATAGGTGGGCGTGAAGGGTTTTTGAGTTGGAGTAAGTCCTATCATTCTTACAGACACCACATGGACAACACATAAAACCATCCCGCTTGTTTGCCTCAGTCGCACGCAAAAAACTCTGCACGCCATTAATGAACTGAGGAGAGCGTCGGTCATCGTACATCCATTGCCGGTTCATCTTCATTACACAACACCAAAAAGACCAAATTAATACAAGTTCATATATAAAGTTCATACACACTCATTCTCATAAAACAAAATACAACTATCTAGCTAAAGCATTTAAATGCAACAACAAATGCGATCAAAATCGCAACTAAGGTAATAATTGATCCCACAGCATAATGATACCAAGACTCTTTATCAATGGCATATTTTCTAATCTTTCTAATCTTCAAGCGCATTGCATCCATCTTGATCTTGTGATCATCGACGACATGTGCAACGTACAACTCCAATTTCATCTTCTCTTCTTCAACTCTTTTCAACTTTCCTTTCAAATCTTTGTTTTCTTTTTCAACTAAATTTAACTTCTCGACAATAGGCCGGTTGGAATTTCCGGTTCAACTACCTCCTAGATAAAAATATCTATGTCAACTTGATGGGCATAATTGTCATTAACACGAAATGCAACAAATAGTTATAGAAGAGAATATATATACCACATCCGAATCGTAAACCGGACGAGGGCTGACGGGCACGGATATCAAAACCATGGCACTATATATAACGAACAATCATATAAGTAAGAAAATTATGCAAGTAACTATCTAAATCATACAAATACGATTTTTTTATAAAAATGATAAGAACAAGAGAAGAGGCTCACCAAGGTGGTGCCGGCGACGGGACGGTGCGGGCAGTCGACGGTGGTTAGGACAGGGACGGGAAGGCACTAATAAGTAAACCACACCTACACACATATGCAAACTAAGAAGTTAATTTGAGCTCAAATTGCATATAAATCAAAAAAACTCCCACATAATTACACCCAAACTAAAACCATCTATATATAGGGATACATTTAGTCCTGGTTAGTTATACGAACCGGGACTAGAGGTCCATCTCTAGTCCCGGTTGGTGTTAAAAACCTGGACTAAAGGGTCTCGCGGGGGCCCCAGCCTGACGCAACCCTGCCACCACCTCTTTAGTCCCGGTTGGTAACACCAACCGGGACTAGAGGATCCTCACGAACTGGGACTAATGTCTAGCCTAATGAACCGGGACTATTGGTAGCATTAGTCCCGGTCCAGAAGCCAACCAGGACTAATGCTTCCATCCAAAGGCCTGTTTTCTACTAGTGTTGGCTCGGTTTGTTTGATGCTATGTAGTCAAAGCTATGGCAGCGGGCCCTGTAGTATACGATGTCTGGCTATAGGTAGCCCGTTTGGCGATCTCCCGTGGTGCCAACCATGCCTGGTTTTGTCCTACAGAGTTCTCCATCAGAGTCGGAGTTGAGTCATCCGGCCGCAGGTGGTTGAGATTTTGACATAGATTTTCGTGCAGCTTCACGTGTCCTCTACAGTATGGGTTGAGTCAACGATCGCCTACGACGGCGTCGGAGTTGTTTGCTCGGAGTGTAGGGATGACAATGACGCTTCTAGGGGAGGAGTGATGACGATGACGCCTGTGTGCTGTCTCGTCGAGACCCTCTTTGGAATGGTGTGCGTGGGCTTTTTTATTTCTGCCGCTCAACGGTCGTAACGGCTTTCGCCTAGTTTTCCATAAGAGTCAATTACATCATAGGTGTCTAAACTTGGCTAGAAAAGTCAGTTTGGTGCTAAAACTTGTGGCATACATTGAACCGGTGACAAAAGTTGGCTTGGGCATTTATCTACGGTGCTAATCAGGTTTGTATACGCATAGAATGATGATGAGGCACGCCAACATGGTGTTGGACCCAGCGTCAGTGACTTGGAAGATCCGAGCGAGAGCTTGTGCCGTGGTTTTTTGGGAAAACCTTCTAGGAATTTTATTTTTCTCACAAAAAAGCCCCTCAATCTTTTCTCTGAAAAAACAAATAAATTTCACTCTGCGGTTGGGCCCCACCTGTGAGGGCACATTACAAATTGGAAATTGGGACGCAATATATTGCGGAGCACAGGGTCGATCACACATCATGTTCCCTTCTGGCCGTACAGGCTATACAGCATACAAAGTCTAACCTTCGGTTAAAACGGGATTTCTTCCCAGAGCAACTAGTTAGCGAGCACTCCTTCGGGAGCCTCCCAGCGATCACTCCCACGCGCCGCCACTTGGCGCGTTTTCAGCCGCCGCCACGTGTCGCGCGCGGAGCGTTTTCTTCGGATTTTTTTTTACGCATGCGTAGTCGGATTTTTGGAGTGGTTTTTTTCCGGTTTTTTTTGGTATTCCGTTTTTTCACCGGTCTTTCGTAGCTTTTGGAAGGAAAAAAAAATTCAAATTTTTTTTTTCGTGAATAAGCACGTTTTTTTTGCGAGAGGCACAGTTTTTTTTTAACCAGAGGCACGGGCGTGCCTCTATGAAAGGGATAAAGAGCGTTTTTTTTTTTTGTGAGAGGCACGGTTTTGCTTCCGTGAGAGGCACGGTTTTGCCTTCGCGAGAGGCACGGCCGTGCCTCTCGGAAAGGGAAAAAACCACGTTTTCTGTTCTTTTTTTTTCCGTGAGAGGCACGGTTTTGCTTCCGCGAGGGGCACGGTTTTGCTATCGCGAGAGGCACGGCCATGCCTCTCGAAAAGGGAAAAAACACGTTTTCTGCTCTCTTTTTTTTTCCGGGAGAGGCAAGGTTTTGCTTCTGCGAGAGGCACGGTTTTGCTATCGCGAGAGGCACGGCCGTGCCTGTCGAAAAGGAAAAAAAACGCGTTTTCTGCTCACTTTTTTTCCGCAAGAGGCACGGTTTTGCTTCCGTGAGAGGCACGGTTTTGCCTTCGCGAGAGGCACGGCCCGTGCCTCTCTGAAAAGGGAAAAAACGCGTTTTCTGTTTTTTTTCTATCGCGTGAGGCACGATTTTTTCGTCCGGTTTTTTCGTCCGTTTTTTTTCATGAAAAAAAAAGTTCGTCAAAACCTATCAACATGGGATCTAGTTTTGAAGATCTCGATGCGAGAAACCCAACGGTGAAAACGGTTCAAGATTTGGACGCACAGTTTAGGAGATAAAACGTTTTGAAAATACAAATATACGAAAAAAGGAAAAACTCCCAGGTTACGACAAGTGGCACGCATGCAGTGTGCCACTTGTCGCAACCTGGGATGGGAGTGATCCCTGGAAGGTGTACTCGTCAATTAGTGATTTTGTCATATAGCCTATAAACGAGCACGCACATAAGGCTTCAATGGGCTGCAGTCACCGCGGCCCATTTACAGAAGTTATTTTACTTTCCTTTTTTAGAATTCTGTAAAAATATCTAAATTAAAAATAATATACATACAAATGCTCATGTAATTGTGAAAAATGTTCTTATTTATAAGATTGTTAATTTTATCCTAGAATTCTTCACATAATTTTTTAAAGTAATTATATAGCTAAAAAATATTTATGAATTATAATAAATTTTTGAAATTATAAAAATATTATTAATGTATTCAAAAAATATTCATATATTTATGAAGTAAAAAATATCATGTGAAAAATGGACCGCGGTTTCTGCCGCCCGTTTAAGCCCGATGTGGGTGCTAGGTCATTAAAATTTGCTATACTACTTAGACGTCAAGCGAGAGTTGAAGCCTTGAAGGTGTTGCTAGCACAAGTTAACTTTTAGGTTGACGTTGCTGGTTCGAATCACCACCGTAACTTTTGCATATTTGTTTCCTCCTTGTACCGATTTCTGACATGTTGGCCCCAACTGTCATTGAGACGTAGCTACACTTCAGGGGTTTGTTTAAGAAAAAAAGAGGGTTTTTTCCTTGATGAAAAAAAAGTCCAGCGTGTTTTCCGCAAAAAAACAGACCGCACACCTTTGTTCCGCCGAACTGTCATTGACATTGGGTCCTACGCCACGTTGGCGTGCTTCGTCGGCACTCTATGCGTACACAAACATGATTAGCATCGTAGATGCACGCCGAAGACAAGTTTTGTCACCGGTTCAATGTATGCCGCAAGTTTTAGCACCAAACAGACTTTTCCCGCCAAGTTAAAACACATGTGGTGTAATTGACTCTTTCCATAATTAACTAGGCAATCTGGTTTTCACTCGATTTTCCTGAATTAACTGAGCAACTATTTTCTTCTTAATGAATGCAGGATAAATGCTATTTCGAAAAAAAAACTACCATGTCAATATAGTGGTGGTTGGAGCCGTGAGATATAAATGGCCTATGCATTGTTGCAATTACTTAGGAGCAAAGGAAATGCAATATGACAAAAAAGAAAAACTAGTATAGTTTGTTTTCGAAAAGGGGCGCTTTATTACTTGAAAGGTTTAAGCAATACACCCGGCCTCTGCATAACGGCGATGCACACAGCCAACAAAGTCCTCGCACCAAGCAAAATAAAAGAAGAAGGCGAAAATACAAAGAAACTAAGTTCTGTATCACACCTAGGCCGTAGGTGGCCCAATCCTAAGATCATGCTGCCACCCATGTTGGTTAAAAGTATCCCTCGCCGTGGCCTCCAATCGTGTACACACCTCCGTAAACAGGTCTCAATTCTCCACTCGTTGTAGAGAGGACCATAAACGAAGTGTCCCAGTACATCAGTAGATAACCTGCATAAGAGAAGTACTTTTATCATTAAAAACCTTATCATTTCTACATAGCCAAAGCGACCAAATCACGGCAAGCGCTCCCACCCCGAGAAGAATTCTAAACCTGTGATCAATCCCATGTAGCCAGTTACCAAATATGTTGGCAACACTACAAGGAGGATACAAGCCAGAAGCTACTTGGATGACTGACCATATAGAACGAGCTAATTTACATTGAAAGAACAAATGTTTTATTGTCTCATCATGCGGACAAAAGACACATTGCGTATTTCCATGCCAATTCCTCTTATTAAGGTTATCTTTAGTAAGAATGACTCCTCGACGAAGATACCATGCAAAGATTTTGTTCTTAAGGGGTATCTTCATCTTCCAGATCTTCTTGTTATTATCAGCTGGCACATCAGACTGGATCAAAGCTCTATACATAGACTCCACTGAGAATTGCCCATTCCCATGTAGGTTCCAACGAAATACATCGGACCCTTCTGACAACTGTACCATGGTTAACCGCTGCAGCAGTATGTTCCATGATTGGAGTCTCGGTCCAACTAAATCTCTTCTGAACGTCACATTTGGCGGAAATGATTCCAAAACCTTGGCGATAGTATCACCCTTGTGATGCACAATATTGTATAGAGCTGGATATTGTTCCCGGAGTGTAGCATTACCGAGCCACTTATCCTCCCAGAATCTAATCTCCGAGCCATCCTTAATGGAGAAGGAACCATAGCGGAAGAAATATTTCTTCGTTGCCATTAGACCTGACCAAAAGTGAGAGTCCCCAGGCTTCCAGTATACCTGGGATACCGCCTTTGAACCCACATATTTTCTCCTTAGGAGGGTTTGCCATACACCATCTTCCGTCAATAGCTTAAACAGCCATTTGCCGAGAAGGGCCTTATTCTTGACCTCAAGGTCATGAATGCCCAACCCACCTTGGTCCTTGGGACGACAAACCACACTCCATTTAGCCAGCCGATATTTCTTTCTCTCCCTATCTCCTTGCCAAAAGAATCTCGATCGGAAGTAATCCAATCTATGTAAGACTCCTTTCGGCAATTGGAAGAAGGAAATCATATATAGTACCATGTTACTCAGTACTGAATTTATGAGGACCAACCTTCCACCTAGAGATAGCAGTTTACCTTTCCAACTACTTAGTCTTTTTTGTAGTCTCTCCTCGACGTGTTTCCATTCAGCATTTGTGAGTCTCCGATAATGTATCGGTATCCCCAAATAGGTAATTGGAAACTGCCCCAACCCGCATCCGAACAGATCAGCATACAGATGGGCCATGTCTTGAGCCTCGCCAAAACAAAACAATTCACTTTTATGGAAATTGATTTTAAGCCCTGAGAGTTGCTCGAATGCTGATAAAATTAATTTCAGATTTCTTGCTTTCTCAAGGTCATGATCCATAAAGAGAATCGTATCGTCATCATATTGAAGGATATAGAGACCACCATCAACTAGATGATTCACTACCCCAGCAATTTGGCCATCGATCTTGGCACGCTCAATCATTACCGCTAACATATCTGCCACTATATTGAATAGCATGGGCGATATTGTGTCACCTTGTCGCAATCCTTTCTTCGTTTGGAAATAGCTGCCAATGTCATCATTGATTTT
Source organism: Elymus sibiricus (assembly GCA_039707655.1). Classification (NCBI taxonomy): domain Eukaryota; kingdom Viridiplantae; phylum Streptophyta; class Magnoliopsida; order Poales; family Poaceae; genus Elymus; species Elymus sibiricus. The sequence goes on along the minus strand of CM077669.1, from coordinate 54,951,369 downwards.
AATGGCAACACTACCTCCGGTCACGAAACTATGGATCATTGCGCGCCACTCTGCAGAAAAACCTTTCATTCTGAGAGTTTGCTGGAGAAAAGACCATTTAACTTTGTCATAAGCCTTTTCAAAGTCAATTTTAAGTACCACCCCATTCAGTTTTTTCCGATGCAATTAGTGGACTGTTTCATGAAGGACAACAACCCCATCTAGGATGTTTCTGCCTTGCATAAACGCAGTTTGAGAAGGACGAACCACATGTTCAGCAACCGAATTTAGTCTAATCGTCGCTACCTTAGTGAAGATTTTAAAACTAACATTAAGGAGGCAGATTGGGCGATATTGTTGTATCCTTTTAGCCTCATTAACCTTAGGTAATAAAATAATTTCACTAAAGTTTAAACGAAACAACTCTAGTTGGCCAACATGAAGGCCGCCAAACAAGAGTAGGAGATCATGTTTGATGACATCCCAGAAGTTCTGGTAGAACTCAGCGGGGAAACCATCTGGTCCGGGTGCTTTGTTGTGCTCCATTAGAAACACCGTCTTTCTAACTTCCTCCTCGGAAAATGGAGCGGTTAGAAGGCTATTTTCCTCATCAGAAACCTGGGTGATGTCATCTGTTCGAGACTCATCCATCAAGAAGTTTCCTTCCTCTGGGGTGCCTAACAGATTTTTATAATAACTCGTGATATAAGACTTAAGTTGCTCATGCCCTTCAATCGTGCCCTCCTCCTGTTGTAGGGAATGAATTAAGTTTCTTCCGGTGTCTACCATTGGCGACACCATGAAAATATCTCGTATTCGAATCACCTTTCAGGATAAACTGAGAGTTTGAATGTTGGTACCACTTGAGTTCCTCCTCTCGCAGCATGCGAGCTATCTGTGCATTCGATTGACTCTTGATATCTATCTCATGCTCAGAGAGAGGTCTAATCTCTGCCAAAGCTTCTAAATCATCAATAATAGATGAAAGACGAAGCTTCTCCTTTTTTAGGATACCCGCAGTATGCCTAGCCCAACCACCAAGGAACTTACGTAATGAACGCATTTTGTTGTTCCATTTGTGTATTGGGGTAGGCCCGGCAACGGGTTTAACCCACACATCCTTGACCATGTCATGGAATCCTTCCCGATGCAACCAACCCAGTTCAAACTTGAACTTGCGTCTGTGCTGCGGTCGTGGCAATCCAGTAGTTAAAAGGATGGGTGCATGGTCCGAGATAGCCTCAATACGAGGTAGAGCGCGTACAGAAACCATAGGGAATTTGGATTCCCAGTCGGTATCCATCAACACTCGATCTAATGTCTCATATGTTGGTTCGGGAAGACTATTCACCCAGGTGAACTGTCTTTCAATCATGGAAACCTCTCGTAAATCTAGACTGTTTATGACAACGTTGAAAAGGAAAGGCCAATGATTATCAAACCTTCCTCAGCTTTTCTCATTTGGAAATCGTAGCAAATTAAAATCCCCACCAATAAGAATGGGGTAGGGATTATCATTTGCTAGATTAACCAATTCACGGAGAAAAACGGCCTTGAACTCATCCTGGGCCGCTCCATACACAGCAACGAGGGTCCATGTGAAGTTGTCAGCTTTGTTCCGAATATGGAGTTTAATGTGAAACTCACCATCTGAACTAGCCATAACATCCATAGTCCCTGCGTTTACTCCATGTAAGATACCCCCAGAACGACCTCAAGGTGGTCGTGAAATCCAAGTATAGTCTATCCCGCCAGAAAGACGATTAAGAAGACTTCTGAGAAATCACGTCTCCCCGTTTCAGATAAAGCCACACAATCTAAATTGTGCTCCCTATTACATTCCGCAATTAATAGATGTTTAGCCAAGTCACCAAGACCTCTGCTATTAAAAAACATGCCATTCATGCGGAAACAATATGAGATTTAGAAAATGTCGCCCTCTTAGAGGATTTACGACCTTTTTTCGAACGGTCGGACTTGGATTTACGACCAGAAGCTGTAAGCTCAAGCAATGAACTAAGTCCATGTTCCTCCAAGCCCACATCCGAAACCTCCCCAACTACATGAGTGAGAAGCTGACCATCTGGTGTGGCATGCAGCTCCTCCTCATCTAGATGCGAGATAACAGATTTGCTAGAAACTCGTGGAATAACCTTTAATCGGTCATATTCCAAATGTTTCAAAGCATTTGTGGAAATAGCAATATCATTCTCATTATTTCCTAGACTAACACCCACATTATTCAACTTAGAAACAATGGAAGCAGAAGAAAAAGACAAGAACGACTTGGGTGATGACAAAGTACTTTGATTGTCGAGGTTCTACGCTGCTTTACGCCTCATAGCCTTGGCCAACGAATCCTCGTCAGTGTCCGCCCTTCCATCATCGGCCACCAGATGACGGCCACTTCGACGAGTGGGTGTCACCCCAGATGCATGATGTCGCGCAAGCACCGTCGCTGCAGGAGGGGGTGAGGGTGGAGTAGCAACCCCCTCCCCGGTAGTCTCACCCGTTGGTGCATGCGGCGCTGCCGCCGAAGATGGTCCGTCTAGACAGGGGACCAAGGAAGGATCAGGCATCGGTGAGACGGACACGCCCGCCTCCACCTTAGACTGAAGAGCAGCTGTGGATGCGTCCGGCTCCGACTGAGACCGAAGAGCACCTGTGGGCGCGTCCGGCTCCGAATGAGACTGAAGAGCAGCCACAGGTGCACCATTGCATGGCTGCACAACCGGGGGCAGCGCTTCGCGTTCCTGCATAGTAGACGCATGCACGTCCAGCTCCACATGAGATGCATGCATGTCGTACTCAAGTCTAGGCACTTGATGTTGGCTCTCCGGATTTGCACCAAAACGTCCAGCCGAACCTCTAGCAGCCTGCACCAGCTTGGGGGCAGCCGGCTTCGACACCGCTATCCGTGTCGTCGACGGCGGCTGCGACGCCACCTGGGCAGCTGGCTGTACATGAACTGGAGAAGAGTCCAGGCACCCTGCCGAGCCGCTGGTGGCATGCACCGACTGGAGACCAACTCGTGGTGTAGAAGGTGAGGACGACTCAACGCGCGGGGATCTTTCGAGACATCCACGTATCTTGGAGTTGATTCGGAGATCTGCGGCGAGCTCTATGCCTCTCGGCGTCTGCGGCGAAGAGTTAAACGGAGTGACCGCCAACAACACAGGACCGCCTCCAATCGCACCGCCAGAGCCAGCCCTCGATAGTTCCCGTCGTTGAACTTGAGTCACATGAGAGTTATCCACCGGAGCTGAGCTAGACGACGGATGGTTGGATGGGTTCCCGGTATGTTCCGATGTGTCCATCACATCGTCCTTCTCCTTGGCGCCGTTATCATCGTCAGCATCATCTCCCTTGCGCCTCCAAATGAACGGGACAAAGTCTCATATGCCATCGTATATGCCATCATTTGAGAATGGTAGGTCTGGGGATGGTTAACGCATATGCCATCGTACATGATCTTCCGACTCAAGATGATGAACGTGTATGCCATTGCACATTATCTTTCCTCATCTGTCCAAAATCCATTTCATTAACCAATGGTGGATGCTGCAAAGTCTCATCAAGGATATCCATTGCAGGACTGATTGTGCGTGCTGAAGCTGAGCCCCTACTCTACGTGAATCTACCGTTCAACAAACACAAAGTAGGATTGGTTTAATTAATAGAGTACATACCTGGATCCGGAACTTAGACACCCCTAGCACCCAACCCCCCCCCCCCCCCCCCCCCTCTCTTCACCATGGACCTTGATCACATGTAAAATGGCCGTTATATCTCTCTTTTCATTCTAGACTGAGACAGTAGGCAGCATTGCAGGGTGAAATTCTGCTATATTCATCTTGTTATTTTTTGCTTGAACAATGATCTATATGGTTTAGAAAACTGTGTATGCATGTAACACATTGAGATAGCAGGTTCCACTTTTGTTGAAATAAGATGCAACCTCTAAGCTCTATGAAAGATCTAGGACCTTCTCCATGTATGTCCATCATTAAGATAAGGTTTATCTCATGGCTAAAAGTTATCTTTGCACTAAAGATCTACAAGGGCTTGCTCTGCTATATCCCTAACAGATGCTACTATTGCTACACCAACTGAATTTTATGTGCAGGATAGGACTAGGAGAAGAAACTTAAACACTACTATCAGATACATTGCCTCCTCGGCTACTCTTAGGCATCTAGATGCTACGTCCATACTTACATCCAGGGGAGGAGCTATTTGAGGACATGGGTGCACATTTGTACACCCATTGTTTGGCAAAACAAATCTTGTGTGCTAAGACATAAAAAACACCATACATCAAGAAATTAGAGAAAAATTGAGTAAAACTAAGATTTTGGTGACCTATGTACACCCATTGTTAGGATGTTGGCTCCGCCACTGCTTCCATCCGAGACCAACTTTATACAGGCCTCCATGTACATCTCCTTGTTGCCAATGCTATAATTAATACGTAATAATCTGAATGTTCAGGCAATTTAATGGGTAGCACAGCCCTTGTACATGCAAAACCTGTCATATCTACCTCTCGAGTGAATTTGTTGCATGTAGACAAGAGGAGCCATCTTAGAGCCTTTTTGACCATAGACTTGGACTAGCCGAGGGTGTGGTTGTACTAGAGCGTCACGTGCGTCCGCGCGATACTAGTTACTAGAGATTCATTAGGTTGTAAGAAAAAACCCGCACATGATTGATGTAGCAATCTGAACTCTAGACAATGATGGAGTAGCACAACCCAGGGATTTTCTTTTCTGGTCGAGATTTTCGATAACCGCCCGGTTACCGTATTTTTGCTGCCTGTCGATAAAGAGTGTTACTGTTGAAAAATACAGAATTTTAACATCATAAATTAATTGTTCTGGGCTGCCCTTCACGTATAACAAAATGAATGCAGAAGAGAGATCTCGAAACAATGACCTGCGGGAAGAGACAAGCTGCAGTAGCCAGTTGGACAGTAGCAATTTCGTGTAAATTTGTATTGTGCACAGAGACAAATTTGAATTCAAATTTTGCATGATTTGTTTGGACGGTAAAATACCTAAACTTTTTAAAATTATGAAAACCATCCCTTCCGGTTCCTACCGAGAAAATTAGAATAAAAAAAAACTTGATGCAATCAAATTGCCAAGCAATGAGGTGCGACTTGGGCCAGAAAAAGACGATAGCTTGCCTATTTTCTTGGAACTTTAGTGGCTAACGAAAAGTTAACACCACATCCGTGCAAAAGAAAAAAAGTTAACACCACATGGCCTGCTGCCCAGTGAAGAGGTAGGTCTAAAATGTAGAGCAGACAATACATCAGAACTTTATAGCTCCAAACTTGATCATGGTTAAGATCGATCCCATTGATGCCCATCTAGAGGAAATGCCGGATCCACTGGCTATAAAATGGCATATGCATCATTGCGTTACCCCGCGAACTAAAGCAAATGAAGGTGCTCAAAAAAGTGGAGGTTGGTATTCGGTGCGTATATAGCAAATTCGTAGTATCTCATGCAATTCCATCATTGTGGTACCAAGTTCTTTCTTCTGAGATCTCTGGCCTGTTAGATGACTGACAAAAGCGTCTCTTCCTTTTAACTTCAGGGCATGGTAGGTCTCAGGATGGTGAACGCACGTGCTATTTTGCATGATGCCTTTTCTAATGTCTAAAATCCGTTCCGGTCATCTATGGTGATGATACAGCATGGTGGTGCTGTACATTAAGAGAAGCTGACGCCGTAATGTGGTACGTCAAGTTCTGGAGGTTTCACACTTTTGCCAAACACTTGAGATGCATGACGTCAAGTAACAACGATGGTTCCAAACGCCAAAGAGAAAGCCAGTAACTGAGACCTAGGTGGTGGTGGAGAATACCACGGAGGCAGCACGTCCAAGTTCACCAGCATGCATGCGAGAACGTGCAGCATGCTATCCACTCGAATGTCCCGATGATATGCACTCGTTTTTCTGAAGCAAGGTATACACATATTTGGAATTTCAAATAGATTGGTCAACGACACCAAAATGCAACTAATGTCAAGTTATCTCAGTTTGCGAGGGATATCAAAAAGGTTCAGCCGTTACTCCGCCTAGGAACAAAATTCGAAGTCCATAATGGCAAAACGGCATGCTTCTGGAAGGCCGCTCCTGTTTACGATCTCGGATAGACCAGATGCAAAGGTTGTGGAAGTGTGGCGCCAGGGTAGGTGGGAGCCGCGGTTCCGCCGATCTCTTGGGCCTTTAGAGGTCTCGGAATGGGAGCGGATGCGTGATATCTTAAATGGTGCCCAACCTTCGCCTGGTCAGGATGTGGTGAGTTGGCGCCTTGAACCGTCGATGAGCTTCTCTACGGGCTCGTTATACAAAGAGATCTTCAAAAGCTCGACCCCATGCGACTTATCGGGGATATGGAAAGCAAGGATGCCAGCGAAGATTAAAATTTTCCTATGGTAGTTGGCGCATAATCGAATCACTAGTGGGGATCAGATGCAAAAACGTAGGGGCCCCGGGTGATGGAAAATGTATTTGGTGCGGAGAGGGAGAGGACCGTGATCACATTTTATTCAGATGTGTTATGGCTAGATTTGTGTGGAGTGCCATCCGAGAAGTTACAGGATGCTCTTGGAACCCTTGCGGGTTCTTGGATTTTTACCGCCTAGTGAGCTCCACCGTGGGAAGGGATAGGAGGATGGCTTGGGTGGGATTCGGGGCCATCACTTGGGCCCTATGGACTACTAGAAACAAAGCCTTCATAGAGGGTCAATTCATTCGTCACTCGGCTGATCCTACCGCCTAGTGAGCTCCTCCGGCCTGTTGGGGCAAAAGAAACGGCTTTTCCGGGTTGGGTTCTCAGCGTTGTGTTGGGTGTTGTGGACCTCTAGAAACAAGTTCACTGTTGAGCATACTTTTCCTAAGAGGCCGGTTGACTGCTTGTTTAAACTGTTGATTTTCTTCGAGCACTGGAAATTATTGACTAACGAGGCTGACCGCGATGCTTTGGAGGAGCTGATTTCGAGAGTTTGTGCGTCTGCTTCTTCCCAGTGCAACAACATGACATTTCATGAGGCTCTATCCCTGATGCTCACTTTTCGCTCTCTTTTGGCTTATTAGGTTGTCGGCCTGCGTGCCGGTTATTTTGGTCTGTTGGCCTTGTACTTTTGGTTTAAGCTGGTTATACTATGGTTGTTGTTGTGGTTGTTGCGTTGCTACTCTACATGGTGGATTTATCTATAAAGTCGGGCGTATGCCTTTGCTCTCAAACACGGCTAGTTCCTAATATACATATGCCACCAACTAGGCGTATTGGGAATATTCCCCATTCCCGCCCTTGCCTCCCGTCCGCGAAATATGCGGCGCCGTGCGCCGCCTCTCTCCTTGTCGGCCATCGCCCTTGCCTCCAGGAGGTGGAGCTGGTTTTAACGCCCTGTCGTCATGCTTTTCCTCCCCGCCCTTGCCTCAGCTCATCCTGGTCCTCCCCGGCCTCCCCTTCCTCGTCCTTCCCGGTCACCCCTATCGTCGCCGGCTGACCAGCCGACCGTCTCCCCTTCCACCTCTACACTGGTGGGTGGGCCTCGCCTCGTCCCTCTTCTCTCCTTCCTATATCTATTTACACTCTAACTACATAGATAGCCTAGTGTTAATTAGTTGTTTTCCTTAGTTTATTTGGGTAATATTGATAGTAGTTAGAAAAATGTGTTGTTGTGTTATTATTTTTTGTGCTTCATATGTATAATGTTGTCTAGTGGTTGGGGAGCGGCTGTGCCTCCTAGCTGGCCAGGGGTCGAACCCTCATTCTCACATATTCTATCCTAATTAATAAAAGGCACATGGCTCCTCCCATGTTGGTCTAATTTATAACTATGTAGTTGGCCACTTTTGTTGCCGATGTTCTTGCATATGTATGTGGTTGGCTATGATGTCATACCGACAATTTTGTCGAGGCCGTTTGTTTCTTTTCTTTTCAGGAACATATCCATGAGTGCCAATGTTTTGCCAAAATGATGATTGTCAATGTATTGTGAACATCCTTACACTCAAATGGTACAAAAATCTGCAAAGGTCATGCCAAAATTTTACCGAGTTTCTAGTATTTACATTGAATTTCTAGTTTGTCCTATTTCTAGAAATGGTCTCTACTTCACGGATCAGGCATTAAGGCGACCACACTGAAAATGACCAATCTAAATATCAATCCAAAGCCACGGGGCCTCCAAACAAGTTGGGTGGGGCAGTTCGAGACAGTTTGGCTGGTGTCGCTACCAATACACTATCAAAGAAGAGAAGCCAGAGAAGAGGAAGCCACAAACTATAAACATGATTACCAAGTCACCACCGGTTGCATCCAGAAACAGGCTAATACAAACCAGTCCGCGCTTAGTGGTCCATTGTTTCGAGGGTTCCATTTCCCGGGTGAACCCATGGTACATACTTTCATGTACGAAACCATGGTGCATGCAATGAAGCTTCTTCATGACGACATCCTGAATAGAGAGCTGGCGGCCAAGGTCAATTTTCTGAGTCCTTGGAAAAATCTTCCGGTATACACGGTAAAGGTGATTATGGGTCTCGACATCGTTGATGATTGCCCCGTGAACCAGTTCTATATACATGTCGACCAGATTTTCAGCCTTATCCACCTCCTGCAGTTTGAGGGATCCTCCTTAGTCAGGCTATGGGCGCTTCATCTAGCCAACAAGCTCAAGTATAACAACGTGAGGACGATCGGCTTTGCGGACCCTTATCAAGAGCACCACAATAAACTTAAGAGTCGAGAAGCTAGGATAGTGATAACGATCTACCTTGCGGAATTCATGGTTCAACATAGACACACGGAATATGATGTTGTGCCCCACCATATGTGGTAAGTGTTCGCTAGCTAACATCAATGCACATATGCTTTCTCATATGTATAGTATATATCCTCTCATCATACAAATATTGACGGTAGTTACTCTGTGTTTGATTTCTTGCGCAGCGATGAGCACTAGATCCTCATTGTTCTATCCCCACAGACATGCAATTCTTATATATGTCTTGGATTCGCATCAAAGGATCAAGAAAGACTACAAAAAACTGAAGTTAGTTATGGACGATGCTCTCATAGAGTTTGACAATAGTGTAGGACCAACAAAGCTAGGTTCATGAAGAAAAATAGTTTTGTGCTTGGCAAGCTTCGCCACAACCCAACTTTCTGTTGCATGCAACATTAAACTGAGAGAAGTCATGCGTCTGCCAACTACGTCATGAACGACATGGTTGATTGCATGAGTAAGCATACAACCTTCAGAAGAAAGGATAAGATCGCCAATTGGGGCCGGGAAAAAAACCTTGACATTCTCTTACCGCATGGTATTCGAGTTGAGTTTAGACGAATGCGGAGCACCCTTGAAACCATCATCAAGAACGATTTCGCCCACAAGTAGGGGGTGTACTACAATGACGCACAAGAACCCTCGAGGAGCGGTGGGATAGGCAACAACGACAAAGTAACGACCATAAAAACTCAATTTTGTAGCCCTAACTATACCTTTTGTGTCAGTCGGAACTTAAGCCCTTAAGTGTGCAACGTTACTACTTGTTGCACATATTGAGACATGATGACTCTAGCATGACATCTCTTTGGTTCATGAATGATGCCATCATTTGCTATGTAATCTTACTATAAAGGTTGATTTCATGTAAAATGTATTACATAAAAACATTCACTGTTTAACCGCATAATGCTTATTATTTATGTTTGTATGAAATCTCACTAGTAGAAAACAGGGCTTTGATCCGGGCCAGATCAGAGCATTAGTCCCGGTTCTGTTACGAACCGGGACCAATGGGTGCATCAGTCCCGGTTCGAGCGGCCAGGGCGCCGGCCGGGCCTCGGCAGGAACCAGTCCCGGTTCGTCTAACCCCTTTAGTCCCGGTTCCAGACACGAACCGGGACTAAAGGGCCTCGCTCCTGGCCCAGCCCCTTTAGTCCCGGTGCTAGCCACCAACCGGGACTGTAGAGACACCATTAGTCCCGGTTCCAGCCACCAACCGGGACTTAAGGGATGCCTATATATATGCTCGCCCCTGCCCGCTCACTCCTCTGTTTTTTAGCCGGACGGCATGTGGGAGGTGTGCTGCTCTGTGTTCTCACCTCCTATGCACATGAGGTGTTCGATGAAATGCCGCAGCCACACTTAAACTTTCTCCACTCCAAGCTCGACCTCCAAGCTACATTTTCCCCAAGATTTGTTTAGGTTTGGTGGTGCAACAACTACACAAGTGTTCTAAAAGGTTAACGACTTCATCGTTTCATCTCTCACTGCTAGTTTAGCTCATTTCAAATGCTCTAGAAGTAGAGTGTGGTTTGTGGGTTTTAGTGAAGGAGTGTATGTGGGAGTTCTTTTGATTTAGACGCACAATTAGAGCTGAAATTAACTTCTTAGAGTCTGCACATGTGTAGGGTGCCGTCCCCGTCCCCGTCCTCATCGCCGTCGATCGCCCGCGCCGATCTCGTCGCCGGCACCACAGTGGTGAGCCTCTTGTTCTTATCTTCTTTTTAAAAGAAAAAAAATCTTATTTGTATGATTTAGATAGATACTTGTATAATTTTCTTACTTTTATTATTGTTTGTTATTATATAGTGCCATGGTTTTGGTATCCTCCCCCGTGGGCCCTCGTCCAGTCTATGATTCGGATGTGGTATATTTTCCTTTATAACTATTCGGTTCATTTAGTGTTTATGACTATTATGCCGACCAATGTGACATAGATGTTTTTATCTAGGAGGTATGTGAACCGGAAATTTCATTCGGCCCTATCGTTGAGAGGTTAAATATGGTTGAAAAAGAAAACAATTACTTGAAAGAAAAATTAAAAAGAGTTGAAGAGGAGAAGATGAAATTGGAGTTGCATGTTGCCGATGTCGTCGACGATCACAAGATCAAGATGGATGCAATGCGCTTGAAGATTAGAAAATATGCCATTGATAATGAGGCTTGGTATCATTATGTTGTTGGATCAATTGTTACCTTAGTTGCGATTATGGTCGCATTTGTTGTTGCATTTAAATGTTTTACGTAGTTGTATGTTAGTTTCGATTTATGTTTTAATTAGATGCTAGAGAGCTGTATGTTGTTCTATGAGAACTATGTATGAACTTTATGTTTTTATTTTTTCAGTAATAACATTTGATCACTATTGTACTTTGGTTTTAATGTGATGATGAACTTGTATTAATTTGGTCACTTCTCTATTCATGATGTTCTGTAATGGTTTTTGATATATTTAATTATATAATGCACGCAGATGAACCGGCAATGGATGTACGGTGACCGACGCACCTCCGAGTACATTGAGGGCCTGCATAAATTTCTCGAAGTGGCTGTGGCAAACAAGCAGAATGGTTTTATGTATTGTCCATGTACTGTCTGTGAGAATACGAAGGATTACTCCAACTCTAAAACCCTTCACTCCCACCTGCTTGTAATAGACGAGTTTTCGTCTGAAACCCTGATACTTCGAAAAAGATTGTCCAGTTTGTACACGAAGTGTCGTGGTTTTGTCACGGCAGATGTCCGAAGACTTAGGTTCGACGCCATCACTGAGGCGGTGGACTCAAAGGGGTTGGTCGAGATGAGGGACACGAGTTTACCCAGGTTCAGCCCCTCAAGAAGAGGTAAAAGCCTACGTCCTGCTTGTGTTGTATTGATTGGTGTATCGATTACAAGGGAGCGGATTCGCTTGACCTAGTTCTCGATTAATTGGTTTCTATCTAAGCCGCCCCAGGGTCTCACCTTTATATAGGAGTTCGAGGCCCTGGGTTACACAAGTCCCAAACCGACTCATACAACATAGTCAACCCTGCCTCTAAGCCGCCTTGCCACCTTGGGCAAGCCGTCTCCGGGCGGCTTAACCGCCCGGGTCTCACACCATCTTCTGTCTCTGGGCCTTCATCTTGGCCCGTCTGGTAAGCCGCCATGCAGCCTGGCCTTCGTCTTCCAGCCCACCTTATGGGTCTTGGCTATGAGCCGCCAGGTATGACCCGGCCCCTCCTGGGCGGGTCTTACCACGGGGTTATATCCCCAACATTAGGCCCCAGATTGATTTGAGCCTGTTCATGTCAATCTTCAAACTCACTTGGCGGCGAGTCTCACATTTTTATCACCTGAAAGAGAAAACTCATAACCCGCCATGACGTCACGTCGAATATGCTAAAAAGATTATGTGACGTCCGCAACAGATCTTCTCATTAAACGGTCAGCCCGAAAATCGAGGCGTCCCTTCCGGTCAATCATCACTGCACCTCTTCGATTTTCACGCGCACTGTTGCCATCCCATCTCTTAAATAGGGACACGGGGGGGCCCCTTTCCTTTCTCTGCGGCCACCGTCTTCTTCTTCCTCCTTCTGACGTCCGCGCCTCCAGAGCTCCGCTGCACCGACCGGACCTTGCCGTCATCTCCAACGTCAGCCGCTGTATCAACCTGGTTCGATCCAGAGTTTCACCAGCCCGTCCGCATCCGCGAGGTACCATTCTCAACCCTCGTTGAATCTGTAGTCACCCCGATTAGGATCTCCCCGAGTTCATCGGGTTTCTTTTTGTGTTCTTCGCCGCTCGTCAGATTGTTCGTAATGTAGACTGCCAAGCATCCCCTTGAATCTTATATTGTTGTTTGTCCGTCGCGGCCGTCCGCTCGACGTCAATATCCGCTTCCTATAGATCTGTACCTTACTCTTCTTTGCACACTGACCACCTATTCTTCCACTGTCATTTTAGGTCATGAATATATTTCATTTTATCTTCACCTGTAGATCTTACAGCCACGGTTGCAATATGTGAAACCTGTTTGTCCATACTTAGCAATATTTTTAGTATCGCATTGTCCACTTAATCCGCCATTGCATTGCCGGCTCTCTGATAAAATATGTCGGCGGCTTAACGCCTCATCGTCATGCTGATCACAGCTGCCTTAACTATTTGACGTTTTTCTAACCCGCCATATTCTGCACCTTCTCACAGTTTAACCCGCCGCCATGTCGAGAACACCCGCGTCTTGCGATTGGGTTGGCTCCGGAGTCACCGAGCAGCTTCTGTTTGACTTCGTAGAATCGGTTATACATTGGCGGGTTCCAGGGCTAGAAATAAGACCTACTCCTCAGGAAGGAGAGGTTGTCGTTTTAGCCCGCCCGGGTCGAAATTTTTTCGGGACGTTCTTCACTCCTTCAAGCTTCACCCTCAGGATATAGGTCCAAACTCTGTCACCAATATGTGTCAGTTTCAAGTCTTATGTGAAGTTTACCTGCAAGAAGAGTCGTCTGTTGACCTCTTCCGTGACTACTTTTATGTCAACCGCCAAACTGAAGTGGCGGCTGGACCAAGTTTGTAGCTTGGCGGCATTTCTATCCAGAGACGGAGAGATTTGCCCTATCCAGCAGCCGTCTTACCAAGTAACCCCAAAGATTGGAACAAGACCTAGTTTTACTGCAAGGACACTTCTCCCAAGGCAGAAAACCTGCTGCCGGGTTACCGTCCTTCCCGGCTTTGCACCTCCGGAGAACTCCCAGACCGGATGTCTGCCGCAGAGCGAGTGAAATATGCTCCAGCCTTCGCGAAGATCAGAGCCCTAATAGCGAACGGCTTGACTGGCGTCGACTTAACCCGTTGCTGGGTTTCCTGGGAAATCTTGCCACTGAGCCGGCGTGACCGACTCATGCACGAATTTACGGGTGAACCAAATGACCCTCTCTGTTTCAATGCCACCCCCCTGACAGAGCAAGAAATCAACTCTTCCGTCAAATCACTTCTTGGTGAAAACCAAGAGACTTGCAACAAAATTGGACTGAAACCTTTTTGCGTCAAGAACCAGGCTCCCGCTGTAAGAAACCTTTTTCAACAAAACTGCTCGTTCTTATCTTGACATTTTGCCTTACAACTTTTAACCTTTTTCGGCGGCTTATACACAGGCCGGCTCTAATTTCTGGAAGAAGAAATATACTCCTCCTGTGAGGAAACCTAAGCTTGTTAAAACCCGCGGTCGTAAGAAGAAGACTGCTACTCAGGAACCGCCTGAGCTTGACAACTCGGAGGTAGAACTTGACTCCCTTGGCCTTCCCATTATGCAACTTATTGACGATAATTATTCACAGGAGGAAATGAAGGCAAGCCATGCAGACGCCCCTGAGGTAACTTACATTTCCTCTGACTTCGAAAACTTTCCAGCAAAGAAAATACGGCGGGTCATCCGGAAAGTCCCATTTTCTCATCCTCTTGCTTATTTAGACCCCAACTTTCTTTTGAAAAAGCAACAGCACAACTCCAGACGCCAGACCCGGAGCACCGGCTCTGAAGAGCTTTTGGCCGGCTTACCAAACTATCCGGCTCCACGGAAACGGCCTGCTGAGGTACTCTTTTAACAAAGTCCAATTTTTAACAGTCTTGCATTGTAACCTTACTCTGTTTTTTATCGTCTTAACTTTTTTAGGAGTCGCCCCCTTCGTCTGGTGATTCCACTGCATCCAAGCTGCCTCCTCTGAAAATCAACCCGGAGTGCGTCCCTTTTACTTGCACCATTTCTTCTACCACCCTTGTCCTCTATGTGACAATATTTTTGCTTCCAGGGCTCAAGAAAAATGAAGAAAGACAGGCGGGTCTACCGCTGCTCCTGCTGCCCAAGAGCCGGAGACTGCTAAGCCGGACTCCCCTGCAACTTATGTTGAGCCTACTGAGGCTAGAGAAGATGCGCCTGAAGACGCTCCTCAGCCCTCTGAGCCGACTGATGATAACATGGCTACTCCTGAGAGTCCTCCAAAGGCTGATCCTAAACCACCCAGCCCTTCAACAGCCGCCGAAGACACACCAGCAAGGCTAAAACATGCTCACCAGAAAAACTTGATTTTTAATTCCCCGTGTTAGAAAAACTGAATGCAGATGAATTACATGCTGGTTATCTGAACCGCCTCTCCACAAGCCGTAATATGGAATTGAAGCTTGTTGGACTGATGAAGAAAAAATATGAGGTACTCCTCTTCTCTTGCTTTTTCCTTATACCCTTATGTAGCCCCCAAGAGCTGGTTTAATATTGCAAATAGTAGACCGGGACTTTGTCATACTCCAAATAGCTTAGCTTGTAGCCCCCAAGTATCAGGTTATTATAGATAATAAGCCGGTACTTACTTGAAAAGCAGATCCGAGTGTAGCGCCCAAGTCCGGGTCATTATAGTAATGATGAGCCGGAGCTTCACTGCTAAAAAACTCACGAATCATAACTCCCAAACTCCGGCTTAAAAAATGAGCTGGAGAAGACTGCATTGTTCAGAAGCGCCGTGCGTAGCCCCCAAGTGCCGGCTTAACTTTACAAAGATGAGCCGGGACTTGTTTGTAGAATGTGAAAGAAAACACAGACATTAGCCCCCAAGTGTCAAGTATATTGCTTGCAATCTGCTTGAGACTTGTATCATAACAGCTTCATCACTCGTCGAGTAGTATCTAATCCTGGCGACTTAAACCTCCTGAACGTTTGTGTTTTTGTATGATACAGGAAGCTTTGGATGCGGCCGAGTCTGATCTATCCGGCCTAAAGGACAACCTTGCTTCACAACAAGCCGCCCGGTCTGAGGCGGAAGAAAAATGGCGGGTTGCCGTTAAAGAGCTTGAGAAGGTTCAAGCTGACTTTGCTGCCTTCAAAGAGACTGCTGAGTCTAAACAAGCCGCCCTGACAAAACGCGCAGACGATGCTGACCAGCGGCTCAAGCTTGTGTCAGAAGAACTGCAAACCCTCAAGCGTCATATATCCTGGATGACTTCTGCTATCTTTGGTAAGTACTGAAAACTAAGGAAACTCCTTTTCCCTTGTTGAAAAAACTGTGCGGGCGGCTTATAACGCCTAATCTTTCCTTGCAGGTCAAAGAAGCCGCCAACTATCTTCTGACAGCTTGTTGAAGTTGAAAGCAGTATATACCTTGACAGAACAGCTATACTGTGGGACCCTTTGCACCATCAAAGCAATGTTGAGTGAAAAAGGCGTCCCCAAACTCATGAAGGGAGTTATAGATGTCTTGTCTACTCTGCCTAAGCAAATTG
This sequence comes from Elymus sibiricus, assembly GCA_039707655.1. Classification (NCBI taxonomy): domain Eukaryota; kingdom Viridiplantae; phylum Streptophyta; class Magnoliopsida; order Poales; family Poaceae; genus Elymus; species Elymus sibiricus. Next base: position 54,935,332 of record CM077669.1, on the reverse strand, counting down.
ATGAACTCAAACGATCAGCCGCCAGAAAGGGAGCAATGGCCGCGCTAAGCCGGACTTTGGCCTTTGCCCCTGAACTGACCGCAGAAGAGATGATGGACGGCTTTCCCTCCAAGAAAGATGACGTCTCAGACTTTACCGAAGTTGATTATGCTAAATGTATGAAGGCCTCCCGAATACTTGCATCAACGCTTGTCAATGAAATTGATCTGACTTCATACCAGGCGGCTTATTGTGAAGACAGCAAACTAGTGCGCTGCCTAACTTTTGAAGCCAGGGACTTAACTCCTGCATGCTGTAAGCCACTCTTCGCTCCTGAAATTGACCCGTCTCCCCTCTTTGACGAGGCCCAGTTTGAAGCGTTAACAAACTGCAACTGGGATGTGGACAATCTTCAGATCGAAGAGGTCGAAGACCCAACGCAGGATGATCCGCCGTCGAGCTGAACACGTTGGTCGTGAGCTTGATAACCCGGCTTTCTGAGCCGCCAGCAACTGGAAGTGTGTAAAAAACTTTAAGTCCGTTGTATTTTGGGCTCCCTGGAGAACTTTGTAATAGGCGTAGAAAAACTTGATTGGCTCAGTCGTGCCACTTTGACGCACTTTTATCTGCCTTTATATGCTGCCCAAGATATCTGCCGTCTCACCTTAACGGCAGCTTGACTTTATGAGACAAAACCTGCAAAAAATAAACAAGACAGAGTATGTTCTGTATCGTTGTGAGGGTGGCTTGGAAAGCACAACCCGGAGATGTTAAATCTGTTATGACCTTGCTTGTTTTTTTTTCAAAAACTCATATGCCGGCTCTTATGGCATGAATTTGTTGTTTGAACTCTTAGCAGTACAGGGTCTCTAGTGAGAGTGACCGTCAACTTCTTTTGAACGGCTCAGGGTCTCTAGGCGAGATTAACTGGTAAGAGCAACAACAAACCATAAAGAGGCGCAGCAGGGCATGAGTACCCTCAGGGCCCATAAGCTACTTCTCACGTGACATAAATCCGTCGTTTGAACCTTAAACAGTGCAGGGTCTTTAAAAGAGTAACTGTTTAAGAGTACGAACGGGCCACATAGCGGAGAGTATGGAGCAGATGGGTGAGTTTATCCTCGCTTTCCGTAAGCCGACCCTCATGTGACAAGAGCCGCCGGTTTAACCTTGACCAGTACAGGGTCTCTAGTGAGAGTGACTGTCAAAATACTTTGAATAGCTCAGGGTCTCTAGTCTAGATTAACTGGTAAGAGTTCGGCGGGTCACCTAGCGGAGCAGCAGCAGTGTACATGCAGGTTTAACTCGAACTTGCGGTGGCTGAAGAGCCGATCAAGAGGGTGTGTAAGCTAAACCCGGCGGGTTGGAAGCCCCGAAATGACCTTGTTGACGGAGTCAACTTTTTGGCAATATAACCCGGCCTTACGGTGGCTGAAGAGCCGATCAAGAGGGTGTGTAAGCTAAACCCTGGCGGGTTGGAAGCCCCCAAATGACCTTGTGGTTCTGTCCACCTTTTCACAATCTGAAATGTATAAAAGGCAGAGGCCCCGGCTTGCAGGGATGCCAACTTTATTATATATATATATATAAAAGATATGTACAATGATGGATGTACAATGATGGGAGTCGATGACTCAAGTATAGTAAGGCCGCAGATGAGCAATATTCCATGGCCGGTGGGTCTCCTGCCCAGAAGTGCGTGACTTGTCTCGTACGTCAATGAGATAATATGACCCATTGTTGAGATTTCTGCTGACAACAAAAGGCCCTTCCCATGGGGGAGATAGCTTGTGCGCATCCGTCTCATCTTGAATCAAACGCAACACCAAGTCGCCTTCCTGAAACGTCCGGGTCTTAACTCTGCGGTTATGATAGCGACGCAAGTCTTGTTGATAAATCGCCGATCGAGCTGCTGCAAGATCCCGCTCTTCATCCAAAGCATCTAACGCGTCCAGACGCGCTGTCTCACTATCTGTTTCTACATAAGCCGCCACCCGCAGCGAGTCATGACGTATATCACTTTGTAACACGGCTTCCGCACCATAAACCATAAAGAAAGGCGTATAGCCTGTTGACCTGTTGGGGGTAGTCCTGATGCTCCAGAGAACTGACGGTAACTCCTCTACCCAACAACCCGGCGTTCGCTGTAGAGGAACAATAAGCCGGGGCTTGATGCCTCTCAAGATCTCCTGGTTAGCACGCTCTGCCTGACCATTGGATGGGCAACAGCAGAGACGTCAAGCCGGATGTGCTCACTTTCACGGAATGCCTGCATAGCCCCCTTGGATACGTTTGTGCCATTATCCGTGATGATACTATGAGGGTAACCAAAACGGTAGATCAAGTTTTTGACAAACTGAACCGCCATAGCCGCGTCACACTTGCTGACCGGCTCAGCCTCAACCCACTTGGTAAATTTATCCACCGCCACCAAAAGGTGGGTTTTCTTGTCTTTAGATCTCTTGAAGGGCCCGACCATATCAAGCCCCCAGACCGCAAACGGCCAGGTAATTGGGATCATCCGCAATTCCTGAGCCGGCACATGAGCTCGTCGCCTGAACTTCTGACATCCATCGCACTTGGTGACCAGGTCTTCTGCATCCTTATGAGCCGTCAGCCAGAAGAAACCATGCCGGAAAGCAATGGCCACCAAAGATTTTGAGCCGGCGTGATGACCGCAATCGCCGGCGTGAATTTCATTTAAGATCTCCTTACCCTCTTCAGGAGAAACGCAACACTGAAAAACGCCAGTGACGCTGCGCTTATGTAACTCGCCATTGATGATAGTCATGGATTTATATCGCCGTACGATCTGTCTCGCCAAGCTCTCGTCCTCAGGCAACTCGCCACGAGTTAGGTACACTAGGTAAGGCAACGTCCAATCAGGGGTAGCATGCAGAGCCGCCACCAGCTGCCCCTCCGGGTCAGGTACAGCCAGATCCTCCTTTGAAGGTAGCTTAACAGACGGGTGATATAACACGTCCAAGAAAACGTTAGGCGGCACCGGCTTACGCAGAGAGCCCAGCCTTGACAATGCGTCAGCCGCCTCATTCTTGCGACGGTCAATATGATCTACATGATAACCCTTGAAGTGACCAGCAATGATGTCCACCGCCTGACGATAAGCCGCCATCCGTGGGTCTTTGGAATCCCACGTGCCTGAAACTTGCTGAGCCACGAGGTCTGAGTCGCCGAGGCATCTAACCCGGCTCAGGTTCATCTCCTTAGCCACTCGGAGACCATGAAGTAAAGCCTCATACTCAGATGCATTGTTAGTACAAGGAAACATCAGCCTTAGCACATAACAGAACTTGTCACCTCTAGGGGAAGTTAAGACAAATCCAGCCCCTGACCCTTCCAATTGTCTAGATCCATCAAAGTGAATTGTCCAATACGTGTTATCCGGCTTCTCCTCTGGTGACTGACACTCTGTCCAGTCATTTATAAAGTCCACCAGGGCCTAAGACTTGACAGCCGTGCGAGGCACATATTTCAGATTAAGAGGCCCAAGCTCCAATGCCCACTTAGCAATCCTGCCAGTGGCTTCTCTGTTTTGAATTATGTCTCCCAACGAGGAAGAGCTAACCACGGTGATCTGGTGTCCCAGGAAGTAATGCTTCAACTTACGATTTGCCATGAACACCCCATATATTAGTTTCTGCCAATGTGGGTACCGTTGCTTGGATTCTATCAGGACTTCACTGACGTAATAAACCGGTCTCTGAACCGGGTATTCCTTCCCTGCCTCCTTACGCTCCACAACAATCGCGGCGCTGACTGCCCTATTGTTAGCCGCCATGTAGAGGAGCAAAGGTTCCTTCTCAGCCGGAGCGGTCGAGACCGGCGGCTCAACCAGCTGCTTTTTGAGCACCTCACCCGCCGCCTTACTCCAGACAAAGTTGTCTGTCTTCTTCATCATCTGATACAGAGGAATAGCCTTCTCACCCAGGCGGCTTATGAACCGGCTTAACGCAGCGATTGGACCCGCCAGGCGCTGAACATCATTGATGCATGCTGGCTCAGACAGGGAAGTAATAGCCTTTATCTTGTCTGGATTAGCTTCAATGGCACGCTCAGAGACTAGAAATCCCAAGAGCTTGCCTGCAGGTACACCGAAAACACACTTTGCCGGGTTAAGCATCATCTTGTAGACCCGTAAGTTATCGAACATTTCCTTCAGGTCGTCAAGTAGAGTCTCCTTCTTCCTGGAGTTGACCACAATATCATCCACATAGGCATGAATATTGCGCTCAATTTGACCATGAAGACAATTCTGCACACAACGCTGGTAAGCCGCCTGGGCACTCTTGAGCCCGAAAGGCATAGACACGTAGCAGAAAGCACCAAAAGGCGTAATGAAAGCCGTCTTCTCTTGGTCTTTAACTGCCATTTTGATCTGATGATACCCTGAGTAAGCGTCCAGGAAGCATAAACTCTCACAACCCGCCGTTGCATCAATAATCTGGTCAATACGGGGGAGAGCAAACGGGTCAACTAGACAGGCCTTGTTAAGATCCGTGTAATCCACACACATACGCCACGTGCCATTCTTCTTGAGTACCAACACCGGGTTAGCGAGCCACTCCGGGTGAAAACCTTCAACGATGAACCCTGCTGCCAAGAGCCGAGCCACCTCTTCTCCAATAGCCTTGCGCCTCTCCTCATTGAATCGCCGGAGGAACTTTTTGACCGGCTTAAACTTACGATCCACATTAAGGTTGTGCTCAGCGAATTCTCTCGGTACACCCGGCATGTCAGAAGGCTTCCATGCAAAGATGTCCCGATTCTCTCGGATGAATTCGATGAGCGCGCTTTCCTATGTGGGGTCCATGCTAGCCCCGATAGTAAACTGCTGTGATGAGTCGCCCGGCGTAAAGTCCACCAACTTGGTATCTTCTGCCACAAACTTGAGGGGCGGCTCAGATTCCGTGTTGGGTTTCCTCAGTGGGGTCATATCTGCCGGGTCAACATTTTCCTTATAAAAATTAAGCTCCGCTTCAGCACAACTTGACTCTGCGTAAGCTGCATCACGTTCCTCACACTCAAGAGCGGTCTTTCGATCACCATGCACGGTAATCGTCCCGTTCAACCCGGGCATCTTGAGCTATAAGTAAACATAGCAAGGTCTAGCCATGAACTTGGCATAAGCCGGCCGTCCAAACAGAGCGTGATATGGGCTTTTGATTTTGACCACTTCAAACCACAAAGACTCCACCCTGTAGTTGAATTCATCACCAAAAGCTACCCCAAAGAATTTTTTCCCACTGGATAAGCCGACTTTCCGGGCACCACACCGTGAAAAACTGTTGAAGAGGGCTTAAGATCCTTGTCAAGCAAATTCATCCGGCGGAAAGTGTCATAATACAGGATGTTGATGCTGCTGCCACCATCCATAAGCACTTTAGTGAACACGTATCCTCCCACTTGGGGGGGCAACTACCAAAGCCAGCTGCCCCGGGTTATCAACCCGCGGTGGGTGATCCTCCCTGCTCCAAGTTATGTCGTACTCAGACCACTTCAAATACTGCGGGAGAACTGGCATGACTGCATTAACCGCCCGCTTGCGCACTTTCCGGTCTCGCTTGTCAAGGCTGGTTGTAAAAACATGATACTGACCCCCGCTGAGCTGCTTCGGGTTACTCTGGTACCCTGACTGGTTATTCTGCTGCTGGCCTCCGCCGCCAGACTGTTGATTATGACCTCCATGGTTGCCTTGACCCTTGTAACCGGATCCTAAGCTGCCGGCGCCAAAGCCGGCTCCTGAGCGGCCCGGCCCTGAGCCGCCTGACGGACCATTACCGTTATTACGATGCTGTTGAAGGCTGTAATCCCGAAACTGCCGCATAATACTGCAATCCCTCCATGTATGTCCTGCCGGCTTATCAGGCCGGCTGTGCTCTGGACAAGGTTTGTTGAGCATCTCTTCCAGGTCGAAAGGAGTTTTACCCTTATTAAAGGGCGGCCTGAAGTTCCCGTTACCCTTAGCACGGTTGTTCCCAGCGCTGGTGTTCGCCACCAATTCCGACCCGCCGTCTGGGTTCTTCCGCTTGCCCGGGTTGCTGCTTCCAGCCGCGTTTTGCTGTTGACCCTTGCCATTGCTATTCTTCTTCCCCTGAACCGTCCTCTCATCATCAGAACCAGGATCCTTCATGTTATCAGAATCTGCATACTTGGTGAGAGCCGCCATGAGCTCCCCCATATCTTGGCACGAGCGCTTGAGCCGGCCAACCTTCTGCTTCAAGGGCGTAAAGTGGCAATTCTTCTCTAGAATCAGGACCGCTTGAGCCACCGTAATGTGTTCGGAAGAGTGGATAATTGTTGAGACCCGCCGGACCCAGTGATGAGTCGACTCATCCTCACGCTGCACACAATGATCCAAATCCACAATCGTCATAGGCTGCTTGCACGTTCCTTTAATTTTTTTGATGAACTTCGCCTTTAACTCGGCCCAGGAGTTGATGGTGTTGGGTGGCAGACCCTTCAACCATGTGCGAGCCGGCCCTTCCAGCATCATGATGAAGTACTTGGCACATACTACATCGCTGACATCCAACATCTCCATGGCTAGCTCATAGCTTTCAATCCAAGCCTCCGGAGGCAGGTCAGCTGTATAATTGGGCACCTTGCGGGGACCTTTAAAATCCTTCGGCAGACGCTCATTTCGCAAAGCCGGCACCAAGCACGGCACTCCAACAGCCCTGGAGGTTACTCCGGCTCCTACTGAAACGGAAGGTGCAACTGTGGGTTCCTGATGAGCCGCCGCAGCCGCCAGAGCCGCCGCCTCTCGCTGTGCTCTAGCCCGATCTACCAGCGCCTGAGCATCCAAAGCCGCCCGATCAACTCGTGGCGGGTTCCGATGTCGGTCACTACTGGAAACCGCCGGCGACTCATAACGCCGGCTGTAGCTACGGCTGGGGATGGGGGTTGAGTGCACGCGGCTCCGGTTGTAAGTATATTTCTCCTGCTGGGCCTCCATCGTCTGCAGGTATCCAATAGCGTTCCGCACCTCCTCTGCGAAAGGCACCTCATCGGGGATGGGGATTGTTCCAAGCCTGGTTGCCGCAGCCACCATGTTCTCTGCCGGATTAGAATAATGACCCGGCGGCGTCGAAAACGACTGTGGTGGGGTCTGGTTCCGGCGGGGCGGGTCTGGCTGTGGACGCTGAACCGCCGTCCGGCTTCCAGGTACTTCCGCCGTCCAGGTTACGGTCAAAGGCACATTCTGTCCCGTCCCTGGCGTGTTAAAAAGATTTTTGGCTTCATACTAATCCGGCAAATGGGATTGATGCCTCATCCGATGAACCGCCGCTGCAGACTGCTGCTCTAACTCAAGGCGGAAAGCATCCGCCCTAAGGCGCTCCGCCTCAGCATCCATCTGAGCCTTCAGTGCGTTGATTTCCTATTGGAATCCGGCCATCTGGTTCTTCAACCTCGTGATCTCTGCGTTATGGGCCGCTTGGTTTTCAGCCGTGACCTCGGTTTCCATCAGGGTTGTAAGCTCGTTCATCAGATCTAGAAGAACTTGAGCCGGCGGCCTACCAGCTCCAGACCCGGTTGCACCGGCGGCTGTGCTACTGGAGGCCGGCGCTGAACCCGCCATGAAAATAACGGCGTGGTTCGGCGGTCATAGTCCTCCGGCTCATGATACTCCGGCTCATGATATTCTGACTCGGGGTAGTGCTCGACGTAGCCCCCAAGCCCACCATTGTGAAGCTGATAGATTGATTCCGTCTCTCCGCTGGAGGATCCATCCTCTGAGTAGATGAGGGTTTCTTCCCGCGACATAGAACCTTCAAGCTCCATGCCCTGGGTGAAGCCGACGAAGACATGCTTACTGCTCGGGTTAACACGGGCGGGTTGCACGCGCCAGGCCGGCTCGACGTGGTCGGTGCAGATGTCCGACCCGGGTTCAGATCCGCCAATCTTACCGATGAAGACGTGAATTCCGCCGAAGGGGACCCGGTACCCGTACTCGATTGAGTCGGCCTCGGGGCCCCAGCCGGCGTCTGTTGGGGAACGTTGCATAGAAAACAAAAATTTTCCTACGCACACGCAAGATCTATCCATGGTGATGAGCATCTACGAGAGGGAGAGTGGATCTACGTACCCTTGTAGATCGCTAAGCGGGAAGCGTTAAGAAACGCGGTTCATGTAGTCGAACGTCTTCGCGATCCAAATCGCCGAGCGTCCCGTGATCCAATCACGATCCGTCCCGATCTAGCGCCGAACGGACGGCACCTCCGCCTTCAGCACACGTACAACTCGATGACGATCTCCGCCTTCTTGATCCAGCAAGAGGGAGCGGAGAGGTAGAAGAGTTCTCCGGCGGCGCGACGGCGCGGTGGCTATGGTGGTGGAATAATTCCGACAAGGCTTCGCCTAAGCACCGCTGAAACTAGACTAGAGGAGAAACCGATCTAGATGAAGTAGAGGGAGCACGTGGCAATTAGGGTTAGCTCTTCCCTCTAAATCCTCTAGTATATATAGGAGGGAGGGAGGGGAGGAGGGAGCCTCAAACCCTCAAGGTTTGGCCGAAATTGGAGGTGGAGGAGTCCTACTCCAATCCTATTAGGAGTAGGATTCCTCCTCTCCACTTGGAAACCCTTTCCACCTTTCCTCCTTTGGATTTTTTCCACCCAAAGCCACATGGGCCTTAGTGGGGGGGTTAGGCCAGCCTACTAGGGGCTGGTTTGACTCCTCACACAGCCCATGAGGTCCTTTGGGTCGAGACACCCCTCCCGATGGTCCCCGGTACCCCTCCCGGCACTCCCGGGACACTACCGAAATACCCAAAACTTTTCCGGTGACCAAAACAGGACTTCCTATATATCAATCTTTACCTCCACACCATTCCGGAGCTCCTCGTGACGTCCAGGATCTCATCCGGGACTCCCAACAACCTTTGGTCACCACCATACATAACTCTACTATACCGAAACGTCACCGAACCTTAAGTGTGCAGACCCTGCGGGTTCGAGAACTATGTAGACATGACCGAGACACCTCTACGGCCAATAACCAATAGCGGGACCTGGATGCCCATATTGGTTCCCACATATTCTACGAAGATCTTTATCGGTTGAACCTCTATGTCAAGGATTCAGTTAATCCCGTATGTTGTTCCCGTTGTGCTTCGGTATGTTACTTGCCCGAGATTCGATCGTCGGTATCTCTATACCTAGTTCAATCTCGTTACCGGCAAGTCTCTTTACTCATTTTGTAATACAAGATCCCGTGGCTCACACTTAGTCACATTGCTTGCAAGGCTTACTGTGATGTTGTATTACCGAGTGGGCCCTGAGATACCTCTCCGTCACACGGAGTAACAAATCCCAGTCTTGATCCATGCCAACTCAACAGACACCCTCGGAGATACCTGTAGAGCATCTTTATAGTCACCCAGTTACGTTGTGACGTTTGATACACACAAGGTATTCCTCCGGTGTCAGTGAGTTGCATGATCTCATGGTCATAGGAACAGATACTTGACATGCAGAAAACTATAGCAATAAACGGACACGATCAGATGCTATGTTTATAGTTTGGGTCTTGTCCATCACATCATTCTCCTAATGATGTGATCCCGTTATCAAATGACATCTCATGTCTATGGCTAGGAAACCTTGACCATCTTTGATCAACGAGCTATTCTATTAGAGGCATACCATCTTTGATCAACCATTTCAGAGTTCATTTGCAGTGCTTTCCAATTTCAGGATCATTTTAGCTCAAAATAAATCATGAAATTCATGAAAAATAGCAAATGAAGTCAGAAAAGGGTTGAAAAGTGATGATGTGGCTTTGAATGGTGCATATTGAATGCAGAAAAAGTCTTGAGTTAGAATATGTTAGAAAAATGAAATCCTTTTGTAATAGACGAGTTTTCGTCTGAAACCCTGATACTTCGAAAGAGATTGACCAGTTTGTACACCAAGTGCATCCAGTTATTCCCGTAACCCTCTCAACTTTTTAGCACATGCTATGTGGGTGAAATTATGATACAATGCCAACTTTCAACCATTTCAGACTTCATTTGCAGTGCTTTTCAATTTCAGGGTCATTTTAGCACAAAATAAATCATGAAATGCATGAAAAATAGAAAATGAAGTCAGAAAAGGGTTGAAAAGTGATGATGTGGCTTTGAATGGTGCATATTGAATGTAGAAAAAGTCTTGAGTTAGAATATGTTTAAAAAAATGAAATCCCTTTGTAATAGACGAGTTTTCGTCCGAAACCCTGATACTTCGAAAGAGATTGTCCAGTTTGTACACGAATTGCATCCAGTTATTCCCGTAACCCTCTCAACTTTTTAGCACATGCTATGTGGGTGAAATTATGATACCATGCCAACTTTCAACCATTTCAGAGTTCATTTGCAGTGCTTTCCAATTTCAGGATCACTTTTGCTCAAAATAAATCATGAAATTCATGAAAAATAGCAAATGAAGTCAGAAAAGGGTTGAAAAGTGATGATGTGGCTTTGAATGGTGCATATTGAATGCAGAAAAGTCTTGAGTTAGAATATATTTTAAAAAATGAAATCCCTTTGTAATAGACGAGTTTTCGTCCGAAACCCTGATACTTCAAAAGAGATTGTCCAGTTTGTACACGAAGTGCATCGAGTTATTCCCGTAACCCTATCAACTTTTTAGCACATGCTATGTGGGTGAAATTATGATACCATGCCAACTTTCAACCATTTCAGAGTTCATTTGCAGTGCTTTCCAATTTCAGGATCATTTTAGCTCAAAATAAATCATGAAATTCATGAAAAATAGCAAATGAAGTGAGAAAAGGGTTGAAAAGTGATGATGTGGCTTCGAATGGTGCATATTGAATGCAGAAAAAGTCTTGAGTTAGAATATGTTTAAAAAAATAAAATCCCTTTGTAATAGATGAGTTTTCGTCCGAAACCCTGATACTTCAAAAGAGATTGTCCAGTTTGTACACGAAGTGCATCCAGTTATTCCTGTAACCCTCTCAACTAAAATTAAAAAAGTATTTATTTGTTAAAAAAATTAATAGTAAAAAGAATTTTAATAAAGTATATTTTGTTACAATCTTTAATAGAAAACTAAAAAGCTTTTATAAAACTCAAATAGCAAAAGGAATCAACTAAAAAGAATCAATAAAAAGTAAAACTTATGCAACTAAAATTATATAAAATTTATGCAACTAAAATTATATCACTAAAAATAACATATGAAAAAATAACATTAAAATTTTAAAAACATAATATATGCATAAAAAGGGCCCGCCTACTAGGCACCCCGGCCTGTATACGACTAGAAACCCTTTAAATGGGCCAGGATGCAGGCCCAACAGGGCGTGAGATAGGCATGTACTGCCTGCAATAGAGAGGAGCTCTAGAGGACAGCGGCAGCAGCGCTTATAAACCACTCCGAGCCCCACTCGACTAGCGAGGTGGGACTAAACTTTGGCTGCGAGAAGCACATCCCTTTAGTCCCGGTTGGTGGCTCCAACCGGGACTAAAGGGCTGTGCTTCCCGCCTAAATTTACCTTTAGTCCCGGCTGGTGGCTCCAACCGCGACGAAAGGGGGGCCTTTAGTCCCGGTTGGATCCACCAACCGGGACTAAAGGTGGGGCTATATAAAGGGGACTTGGAAAAATTTCCAATCCATCTGCAGTTTCTTCTCTCCTCTCCCCCGACGGCGCCGACGACGACCTCGACGCCGCCAGGCTGCCGGATTTTGCCATCGCCTCCCCGACGCCGTCGCCTCCCCGAGCCCGCTCGCTCCTCGTCGCCGCCCTCGACGCCGTCCCCGTCGCCGCCCCCGACGCCGTCCCCCGTCGCCGCCCCCCGACGCCGTCGCCTCCCCGAGCCCGCTCCGGCCTCCTCCTCATCCTAGGTGAGCCGCCGGCCACACCGCCGTTCCCCTCCTCCTCCTAGCTATCCTCCCTCCAAATGACATGAGGCCTCCAAACCCATGTCATTGTATTAGTCATAGGCAAGTTACCCCTGTCGGAGTTGTACGAGATTTTCGCTGGCATGACGAGGATTATGCTCATCTTCCTAATCCATGATAATCATTTAACCTTGATTTGTTCACAGTAAATCACAATACTTTTAGGCATATTACACATCAAATCTGAAGTACGCATTTTAGAAGAACATGCATCGAGAAAGAACAAAAGAAATAGCTTCTTGTACTAATCAATCATGCTAGTGGAAATAAGTAAAAAGGCCCAGCAAGTGAGAATCTACGTTTGTAGAAAATAGCGAATCGCAAGGGTAATGAGACCAACCATTCATTCAATAAAATATGTATCTTATTTTTCCCTACCTTGGAAGTTACCTTCCACCGCTAGCCATTACTTCTACATGATATGTTTATTTTTATTTGCATGCCATAATAAAGTCAATTGTCAAGAGAATCAAGAATGTGCTTTTGTTGAGATTGCATCTGTGGTAGTGTGTGATGTGCATTTTGCAGTACGCTGTAAAATGAATTAACCACCTAAACCGTTGATAAATTATCTTGCCATTTTTCGCAGAAAGAATTTGTTGCCATTTCAGTATCACAGAATCTGCATGTGTACTACAGGAACTAAGATGGCATTTGTATATATGCATCCGTTGATAAACTATTTAGATCAAACCACTGGAATTTGTTTGATTCCAAAATACACTATGTATATATGCATATATAGCAACACTAAGCTAGTTAGAAAATTAAGGAAGATGCTTCTTTAATTGCTACCTTACATGATTTTAAGTGTTATATGTACTCTTGGGTGCGCGCCACACACACATACACATCACTAGACTTTGTTATTAAAATGGTATTGTTGTTTTATTGTTGTTAAATAAAATGATATTTGCTATAGCCACAGTTTTTTCTCGTCGATGATGCCAATCCCACATCCTTGTCGTCGACCCGGAGCTTCTTTGGTGGTATGCACCGACAACCAGTTTGAGAGGCGCCATGTCCGGGACTGGGCTCCGCCGGGCTGGCACTGGGGGGTGCTACCTTCCGGGGTGCGCAGTTTGGTGAGGAATCTGGGTATCGTCGTCGACCCGGAGCTTCTTTGGTGGTGGTCGCATGGGCCACTATGGGTGCGGAGGCAGCCGGCAACCGAGGAGGTGGTACGTCGCCGTGTCAGGGAGGAGGACGAGCACGTCCGTCGCTACATGGTTGCATTGGATGCCAGGTTCTCCAATACCTAGCAGTTCCTTCAGGGATCTCACCTTCAGATGCCTGATAATGATCCTTTGATGGTTCCTTCTCTTTGGGTGTCCACTGCCCACGCTTCAGGAACAGCGAGTGAACTAGATTATTCGATAATATTCGAGATGTATTAGTGATAATATTCGATGCTTCATTAACTGGATTATTCGAGATGTATTAGTGATATTATATGATAATATTATATGAAGAGTCCCCGACGATCGCCGGTGATATCATATGCATTATATTTTTTATGTTCACCGAATTTTCATATGTTGATGGTGATCTATCGTGTTAATTGCATTTTCTTACGTTTGACAACTGCTTGGGCTTATTAGGGACCATGAGGCGTAAGATCTGCAAGGTCTGCCAAAATTCATGTATGGACAGTCTTGAAACTGCAGTGCTGTTCGGGGTATTTTTGAGAAAGGGATTTAAAAAATCAGTGGTAACGGTTTTTAACTTGAATTTGTATTGAATTCTGATCATTTGTTTAACTATTTTACTGAGTTTATTGTTGATTATTAACTGATGCATAGTGTGTTCCATGCAACATAAGGGAGGACTTCAACAATTCATATGGTAACGTGTTGTACTTTGAGGATGATGAGGAGCCTAAATTCGAATTGGATCTGTGCAAAGGAAAGAATAAAACCATCATATATGGTGATGGATGGGAGCAGTACATTGCAGTGAACAATTTTAAAGGAGGAGAACTCGTAGTTTTTTCCTTAATAGGAGAGGTGAATAGGTTAAGGACATTATATGTCCAAAGCGATGATGATGACGATGACCAAGATGACATCGTCAGCCAAGATGACCAAGATGACATCGACAACCAAGATGAAGATGAGGACATCCAAGATGAAGATGTGGACAACCAAGATGAAGATTAGGACATCGAAGATGAAGATGATGGTCCTATCCTTTCTGCAATTTTTTTCTCAAAGGATGAAGAAGCTTACTCGGGATGATAAAGCTAGTGTGAAAGAAATGTTACCATCCTCTTCGGCGTTCTTGGGGAAGCCCTTTGTGCACCGATTAAAACAAAAACAAACATGGTAAAAAAGTTATGGTGAGATGTTTTATATTCTTTCATCTCTTTTTGGTCATAACCAAGTATGGTGAGATGTCTAACATTCTGTGATCTCTATTTTCTCTTAATGATGGGGTCTTTAGAAGTTACCTTTGAAGATGTTTTCCGGAGTGGACATCCCCGCCGTCGGCACTGCTGGAGTAATCCATGGACCAAGGGGGCCTGTCACGAACGTCCAATGCAAGACAGAAGACGACGGGCGCATATCATTCCACAAGGCCGGCTGGCAGGAGTTCATCAAGGGAAAGAGAGAACTAAGGGTCGACACCCTTGTGGTAATCACAAGGACTATCAGATGATGGTTGTTGTTGACCATGTTTAGAACTAAGTCATGAATATATCAGCTAGAGAACTGTTAGTTAATTAATTAGTATGTTAAGATGAATGTGATACATTGATGTTTGTTTCTTAAGTTGAACAACTTTCAAGTGATACTGATGGTTCTTTCTATATATTGATGTTTGTTTCTTTCTAAACCCCTCCTTTCAAAAAAAAAAAAAAAAAAAAGCCTAGCAGCTGCTGACGCGTGGCTGCCTTTTAGTCCCGGTCGGTCCTCCTGCCCGGGCGCCCCACGGCGGCCACGTGGAGCTCCTTTAGTCCCGGTTCGTAAGCCAGCCGGGACTAAAAGTGATCGGCATTAGTCCCGATCGTTTTGTCCCGGTTGCAGAACCGGGACTAAAAGCCCTCTCGAACCGGGACTGATGCCCTGGTTTCTACTAGTGTCTGCAAATTTTGTAGAAAACTAACGTGGTTATCCCTGCTAAACAAGCTAGCCACGTTTGCTATCATCAGGACAGTGCTAATTTTAACCAACACTAGAAGCGTTCTTGTAATCTACACGTTCATGCGTAGAAAACTTTGCTACTTAGTAGCACAGTAGCCGTGTGTTGGCGCACTAGCCGTGTGTTGGCGCCCGCTACTAATCATTCCTTACGAGAAGCATCAGACTGGCGGCTGGTGGGCCATATCGCACGTGGCTAGTAGGGGGTTCCTGTACTGGTGCACTTGCTTGAAAAAAAATATAGTGTGCACCTGAATCTCACAAGTTATGCAAAAGTTACGTGTGACATGCACATCACACATGGTGTCTTTGTTGACTATGGTGTCACTGGCTGCACCCTTTGCCCTTGGCTTCTTTTTTAAAGATCCTGATATAATTACCGCACACGGTCAAGTTATTTTAGCTGCATGCATGTTTGCACCCACCTCACAGGGTTTCGATGGCGTGTGTGTTTTGACCGTTCAATCAATAACCAACCCTTGCACACATAACCGAATACCGTGTGCGGTGACGCTTTCTGACCATGTGTAATAAAGGCTCTATCGGCACTAGATATTCATGTGGTTGAGAGAAAACTATTACATGTGATTGTTGGAACGATCTAACTGGAGAAGAAAAGATGATGATAGAGTGGAAATATCTAACTGGATTTTCTTTTCAGGTTGAGATTTCTCGTAACCGATCGGTTGCAGGATTTTTTTCCTGCCTCCCGAGAAAGAGTGTTATAGTTGAAAAGTACAGAATTTGAACATCAAATTCAATTATTTTGGGCTGTCATTCGTGTATAACAAAAGGAAAAAACGAAGTGCAGAAATCTCGAACACATGACCTGTGGGAATAGACAAGCTGCAATGGCCATTTGGACTGGAGCAATTTCGTGAAAATTTGTATGGTGAACTCAAACAAATTTTATTTCAAATTCTGCATTGATTTTTTGGGCGGTAAAACACAGAAAGTTCCAAAATTTGTGAAAACCAACCCTTCGGGTTCCTATACCAGAAAAAATTGAATCGAGAAAAAAACTTGGCGGAACCAAATTTCCAAACAAAGAGGCGCGGCATGGACCAGAAAGAGCACAATAGCTTGTCTTCTAGTGGGACAAGGGTGGAGAGGAGCAAACACATCTGGATTGACAAAAAAGCATTTGTGCCCACCTATTTTCTTGGAACTTTCGTGGCTAACTAATACTTAACGCCACATAAATGCAAAAGAAATAAAAGTTAACACCACATGGCCTGCGTCCCAGTGAAGAGGTAGGTCTAAAATTTAGAGCAGACAATATATCAAAACTTTATATCTCCAAACATGACAATGGTTAAGATCGATCCCATCCATGCCCATCTAACGGAAAGGCCCGATCCATTGGCTATAAAATGGCAGATGCATCACTGCGTTACCCTGAGAACTAAAGCAAATAAAGGTGCTAAAAAAGTGGAGATTGGTATTGGGTACATATATATATATATATATATATATTTTAGAAAAGGAGGATTACCCCCGGCCTCTGCATCTGGGCGATGCATGCAGCCATTTTATTAATTATTCTCAGAGACCTTACAAAGCATTACATCAGTAAGCCTGAAGCCACCGTCTAGGCGACACCTGTTGCTATTCCTATCCCCTTGATGCAGGGGTGTCGAATGTCCGAGCCTAATACCAAACAGACATCGCACCAAAACCTAACATCTAAAGCCGGATGCCCCATCCCAGCCACATACCGGGAATGGGTCACACACCGGTCCGGCGCACTCACCGAGGCTACCGCCGCCGTCATCCACCTAACCATCTTCAGAGCAGGTACTGACGCAAAGACCTTGCCAGGTCAGCTGTTGACGCCACCATGGAGCCAAACAGCACCACCGCCCTGCGCGAGGCCATCACGCCACGTCCAGCGTCGAGACCCCGCTGCTCCATGCCGCCGAGACCCGCCGTCGTCGACGCGAGAGAATTAGTAGTATACTGCAAATTAGTAGTATCTCATGCTATTCAATCATTCCGGTACCAAGTTTTCTCTTCGTGAGATCTCTAGCTTGTTACATGACTGAGAAAAGCGTCTCATCATTTTACCCTCTCGGAATGGTAGGTCTCAGGATGGCGAACGCATGTGCTTTTTGTCATGGTCCCTTTTCTAGTGTCTAAAATATGTTTTGTTCATCTATTGTGATGATACAGCATCGTGGTGCTGTAAATTAAGAGAAGCTGACGTTGTAATGATGGTACAGCAAGTTCTGGAGGTTTCGCGCATTTGGCAAACCCTTGATATGCATGATGTGAAGTATCAAGGATTGTTCCAAGAACGCCAAACATAAGGTCAGCATATCAGACCCAGTTGGTGTTTTACAAGACCACGGAGGCAGCACAACCAAGTTCACGAGATTGCATGCGAGAACGTGTAGCATGCTGCAATACACAAAACTGAAGGCCGCGAGTTGGAATGCAACATATACGGTTGGCGGCGGCGTTGTGGTGGGAGAGGGTAATTTCTCGACCATGTCGCTGGCGCGCTTGAGGCTGTTGTTGTAGGGTATCAAGATTGGTTTCAGTTAGTTTCCACGGCTGATGCTTAGAGCATTTACAACACAAATCTGGCACCCTACACGTTCGCGGACACGCCCAGGAGCATCCGCTGACAGTGATGGGCGCATCTTAAAATTTCTCTTTCACAAACGGATACATCAATTATGAAACCTGAAATCCTTACAATTACATGCAGCCTAAATTTGGTATAATTTTTCGTCGGCGACCGTCCTTGTTGTTCTGGCTTTGTCTATGTCTGGCGGCCGCCTGTGCCCTTCATTTTCCACTTTCACAAATGGTTCCTACCGTTGTTTGGTGGACTCCTCCCGGGAGAGGAGGGGCGCAATGCGGATGGTCATCTCTTCCTCGAGGCTGTAGTCAACAGATCGGAAGGTGTAGGACTCAAATCCGCTGCCCGCCATGCTAAAGAGGATGGAGATCGCCGAAAGGGAGCTTGGGGGCAGAGTGGAGTTGAGTGATTTTGTCCGAGGAATCGATGAGAACGAATATATGTGGGGTCGGGGTTGACCAATATCGGCTGAATCTGACATGGCGGGCGCACCGGGGCGCGCCTTGGTCTCCCCATCCACCTCGAATTCTGGCTGGATATGAGTGGCGTCGTTCAGGCGGGGCATTTGGGGCTTGTATGATGCGCTCATCTTGGTCTTTTTTTACCGGCCCGTCTGCCCGGACGTAAGGGGATTGAGGGGGTTGGGATCCCTTGTGTAAATTCTCTTAGATTTGGATGACCAAGAGGAGGATGTATTGAACTTGAGCTGGTGATGTCAAACAGACTATATGACTGGTATTTTAGGTCATAATAGCGGTGAGCTAAAGTATGATCTGGGGCTCTCTTTACTGGCATGTCACTGATTTAATTTGGAAGATACCAAAAATATCTAGAAGATACCATTTTGTTTTGCTCCTACCTTCTGTCGAACTGGGTACTTCAGAAGACGACACTTTATAAAATAATATTTTAGGAGGCAGCTATACCTCATTACTGAAATTGAAAAGGGTGGGTCCAAAATTTGGATCACACGGTACATGAGAATTGCATAACTCTATACTTAACCATGGTTAATATAGATCCTAAGCATGTCCACATGTTGTAAATGCTAGATCTAATGGCTATAAAATGACCTGTGCATCACTCTTATTATGTAGGCGCATATATCTAGCAAAATTTCAAACTCCAACAAAATGGGTTATTAGGCTAACTAAATTTTCTAGGGCTCCAGTAAGCAATAGAGGCATATAGCAAAATTTGAACTTCAAACAGACGAGTCATCATTTGCTAACCTTTTTTTCAAACTTTAGTGTGTAACAAAAAGCTAATCACATGGGTCCCGTGTAAACCTCTCCGTAAAAAATCTGTTTAGAAGAGCCAAATGTAACCTGGATCTAGAGTACACAATACATACAAAAACCATTATAGCTCTCTACTTGACCATTGTAGCTCAATAGAGAGATGATACATCGGTGGCTATAAAATGTGCTATGCATCGCTCGGTTACCTAGGAGCCAAAGCAAAATGCAAGGTGCTAAAAGGAGAAACCAACATAGATCTTTTAGGATCATTTGGGAATGGTAGGTCTCGGGATGGCGAACGTATATGCCTTTGTAGACAATATTTATTGATATGTTCAAACGACTAGCGTGAATGAAAACCGTTGCACCTGGAAGAAGAGAAATCAACAATCCACAGGAAACAAGTGTTAAGTGGCCCAATGAGAAGAACATCCAGCGCGACTGACATTGTATATGCATTGCACTTGCAGCACGTCTGCCACTATATATGCACTAGTTCTGATCGGTCATGTCTCTCCTATGTGAAAATGGGAATGGACACATGCACGGTGGCACCGGCGGCGGATGAAGTCCATGCTCCGCCTTCTCCTCCCACTGGTAGCTTCTCTTTCACCATCCACTCGTTGTTGTAGACACCTGTCATCTCGTTGCAGGGACAGAGCGACGCAACGATTGATGGCGATTCAGAAAATGCAAGGCAGAGTTCACCGTAGAAATGGATCTATATATTGGCCATTTATCAAATGGATATGTATAAGACCACAAACCATGCATGTTAGGTGGTTTAGTATGTTGCCCATTGATACATGTCAGGTGATAGACTCCATGTGTTCAGTAATAACTAGTGGGATCATCATTTCAGTTGTTATATTATTTAAGATGCCCTACAAGTACCGATAAAGAAATTTTAAATATGACACGTGCATACTGGAAGATCAACACTCTGGTAAGAGGGACTTAACTATTCTTAAAAAAGTGATTGATGCGTATTAGTTTACTCAACGGAGTGAAAATGCCAGATTTAGAACTTCAACAAAATAAGTCTTTAGTGTCTGCCTATTATATTGTTTGTAACTTTAGCGGGTAACTATAAGTTAATTAACGACATGGGTCTGCTACCAAACTCTTTGCAAATAATTGTTTTGTGGGCCGAACGATAGATCATTATTCAAACCAATGAGGTTGTCTTAAATTTAGACCAGACAACAAATGAGAACTTTTATAGCACTATCACTCACCATCAATCACAACTCTGTCCATATAGAGGTCTCAGAGCCATTAGCTATAAAAGTGGCCAATGCATTGTTGCAATTACCTGGGAGCTAAAGCAAATGCTAGATTACAAAAACAATCGATTAGTTTGTTTAGGACCGTTTGAGAATGGTAGGTCTCGGGATGGTGAACATGTATGCCATTGTACACGATCTTTCTTCCTTTATCAAAAATCCATTTCGGTAACCAATGGTAATTTTATAAATGGTGCATGCTACAAAGTCTCGGCGATGATATTCATTGTAGGACAAATTCTGAGTGTTGAAGTTGAGCCCCTGCTCAACATGTATATACAGTTGTACACACGCGGAGAGGGATCTGGAACTTGGACATCACCTAGCCCCAATATTTTTAACATGGACATTGATCACATATAAAATGGCAAGCATGTCTCGTTCTTTTCAATTTACACTCAGATTGTAGGCAGCATTACAAGGGTGAAATTTTCTTGTATTCATCTTGTTACTGTTTTGTTGAACAAAGAGGCCTTGAAAGAACAACCAGTGATCCATATGGTTCACAAAAATATGTATGCATGCATGCAAGGCATCGAGATTTCTCTTTTCACTTCTGGTGAAATAAGAGGCAAATTCTAATCCAATCTATGAGAGATCTAGGGCCTTCTCCATATATGTCCATCATTAAGATAAGATTTATCTAATGGAGAAAAGTTGTGTTTGCACTAAAGTTTTACAAGTAATTGCTCTGCCATATATCTCTAACAGATGGTACTATTTATAATTTTCTGTACGGACTGAGTTTTGTGTGGGATAAGACCAGGAACAAAACTTAAACAATATTATTAGATACATTGCTTCCTCATATACTCTTATGCATGTAGATGTTACATCGACTTCCATCCGAGATCAAATTTATGCGGGCCTTGGTGTACATCTCTTTATTGCTAATGCTATAACCGCTACTAATCTGAATGTTTAGGTAGTTTCTTGGGGAGCACATCCCTTGTACATGCAGAATCTGTCAGAGCCACCTTTTGTCTTGTTAATTTTTTGTATGTGGACAATTGGAGCCATCTAGAGCCTTTTGCCCACAACTTAAACTAGCAAGCAGTACCGCCGTGGGATGAACAAATTTCTAAAAACATATAGAAACATGACATATCCCATGATCACTGTCACAAAAACTTTGTCGCGGAATTCTATGAGGAATATGTTGATTTGAGTTCTATAGCAACCAAATCACTAGCAGACAAGCTACATTACTACTCAAAATGAGCAGGTTCAGATGTTAGTACTACAAATCTAGCCATAGGTTTAAATCAATTAGAATTCGGAGTGAAGATACTAGGAGATCAATGAGCATCAAAGGATGCATGTGAAACATGTGGTTTTCACATTTCAAATTAATGTAGAAGTAAACGCCAGACTTAGTACCAATATTGAACAAGTGTATCTGACAAGCTTGAAGTACATTAGCAAGATGCAACAAGAGATGACATTCCTAACCCTAAGTTAGCAGTAAGATCGATGCATTATCTAATAGCTAGTCATATGAGCCCAAATGGTGCAAAGCCTGTTAGGTTCATGCTTTGCCATTAAAGTTGTAACATTGCTAGTGATCTTCTTTGTCCATGTAGATCTGCTCAAGCATCCCCTACCATATCATATTATTGTGAGACTTGAACGGTATGACCCAAAATACTCGTAAGTTGGCAATGGCTCTCTAGATAACATATGCTTGACTACATCACAGGGTAAGACATATTAGTATAGGCATTCTACGACAAGTGTCAAGAGGTAAATCTTGAGTCAAGGCCAATTGTTTCTCTTGGCACACAACTCAGTGCAAGGACTACTATCCGGCTTAAACTAGAAAAGCGTTTATCTTTACCGAAAAACTGCATAGAGTCGGGGCTAAATGGTCCAACATGACAGAATCATTTGTAGCCAGCTATTTTCTTGCAAGCTAAGTCGGTAAGAAAAAGTTAACCCATGGTCATACTGTTGAGTTCTTGCAAAGCAATTATTTCACGGGACGAACATAGCTCATTAGTCAAATTGCAAGGTAGGTCTCGCATTTAGTGTGGGCAATACATGAGAACTTTATATCTCTGTACTTGACCATGGTTAAGATGGATCCAAACCATGTCCAGAAAGAGGAATGGGTTGATTCAGTGGCTACAAAATAGCATATATATACGAGCCAAAGCAAATGCGATGTTCTAAATGGAGAGGAGATTGGCGTTGGCTGCATATATATAGCATATTATTATTGGGTTGTATAATTAGTGATTCTAGTTTCATGTTCTCTCTTCTGAAAATGTCTAGCATTTTAATGATCGGGTATATTGTAGCATTTCAATAATTGTTTGGGAATGAAAGGTCTCGGGATAGCAAATGCATGCGCTTGTCTACACGATGGTTCTTTGGTAGCGGCAACAAAAAGCCCAACCCGGTCCTGATGTAAATTAGATTGATGTCGATGCATATCGATTCGTTGGACTACTACTAATGATCACTTTGGTACGTTGTACTGGGCCTCGAGCGTGTAGGTTACCGGGATTGTAGTTGTACCCAGCCCCGTGTCAATAATAATACATGAATTGATTTGCGAAGGCTATCATTATCCAGGCTCATAACCATCATATTCTTTGCCTCTCTCATTTCGACACCGCATTCTGGCTCTTTTTTCATTGTTCCAAAAATATCCTACGTTTCCCTCTGCTTTTTCCATTTATTTAATTGTTTTCATTTGCAAATAATAAAAATATTTAGTAATTATTTTGCAAACATATCTCACATTATTCTAGAATATTTATTTTGTAGATATTTTCTGTTCTATAAAATAATTCCTAGAATTATAGGAAGCATATCTGGAAAATTATGGTACCTAACCTTCATTGGTTGACAAGATGGTTTTACCATGACGTCAAATCTTGAATTTTTGTTTTCTGAAGCATATATGGAAAATATTTTTGGTGTTTTCCCAAACATACTTAATTGTATGATCAACATCTTATATTTTAGTTGTCATATTATTTTTCATATTGGGATTTTCAACTGATACCGCAATGTAGCACTTCCAATGACGAGACAAATTAGTACATGATTGATGAATTTTCCCCATGGAAAGACTGAATAATCAAGCAACACATGATTCCTTCACTAAAGGCACACACAGTTATTATAATTTGGCACGTGGTTAATAAGTCTAACCATAAGGGTAAATTTGTTAGCCCCCCTACTCATATTTTAATTTCTAGCTAATATTGACACGTGAAACAATGCATGCTTAACTATAGTATGTTGCATTAGGAGTTAATTTTAAATAAAGAAAAACTAGTTCAACTAGTCTAGTCATTAGTGGCTAATTATTTTCTTGAAACTTTAGTGGACAACTGAAATTTAACACCACATGTGCCTGCTGCGAAAGTGAAGGGGTAGGCCTGAAATTTAGAGCAGATGACATCAGAGCTTTATAACTCAATATTTGGCCATGTATAAGATGATCTCAACCATATCCATCTAGTGGAAAAGCTGGATGCAGTAGGTATATAATGGCCTACGCATAGTTGATTTCCACCTTGGAATGAATAATTATCTAGAAACATATACAAACATGGCATATCATTATCACTATCACAAATATTTCGTGGCAGAACTCTTGAGCTAATTACTAGCACACAAGCTACATCGCTACTCAGAATGATCAGGCTTATATGTTAGTGTGAGCAAGCTACAACGCACGGTAATTCTATTAGAATTTGCAGTAAAAGTACTAGGAAATCAATGAGCATCGAAAGTTGCATGCAAAATAGGTGGTTCCCATATCTAATTTACTATATATTTAAAATTTACAAGTTACTATGTTAACTCTCTGTGAAGTGCCTGCTTGAATGTTGTATCTTTGACCAATATTGTATTTTTCAAATATTCAAACTATGTGTGAAATGTATGAGTAGATCCATCATGAAGAGCAAAATCTGGAGGTTATATTTCTACGGATTTGAAAATATATCGTGACATGGTCGAAGACACATCTTAGGACTTAGGGAATATGAAAAGTTAAGATTGTAACAGTGATGTGAAGTAAACATATGGAAGTCAATCACAACTAAGAGTATTTTCATCAAAGAACCCATGATTTGCTTTTTGTTTAAATAACCCATAATTTGCTCATCAGGTTAAGCCAAGATATGCCACTCTCCTTGGAGAAGGAAGTCAGTGACAGCTAATAGTACTAGATAAGAAGTAAAGGTAGTAGCAAATCAATGAGCATCAAAGGCTGCATGCAAAACTGGTGGTTCTCACATTTCGAAGTCATGTAGAAGTAGAACTCCAGGTATAATTCCAAAACACAATGAGTGTACCTGGTAAGATTAAAGTACATCAGTTAGATGGCATGATTGTTATTATAATATATTCTATATAGCTCAAAACCCAAGATAGACAGATGACAACAAAAGATAAATATATTAATCCATTAACTCAAAGTAATTGCAAACTTTAGACCAAACGCTAATGAAGTGATCCTATTTATGTCATAAAGTCATTTAAGCCATCAGCTTAACGCCAAAAATGATCGAGGGGCGGGCGGGGTGGAGGAATCATCCATATGGTTGCCACGTCAGTGAACCTCAGAACACTCTTGTGTGTCTCATATTTCTTAGGGGGTTGTGTACAAAGTGAAATAAGTCATTAGTCTATTAGCCCAAAGTGTTCACACATTTTAGGTGAATTACGGTGATTAGATTTAGGCTATTAACTAGTTTAAGTGGTGAACTCCAGGACAAACTACTTGGGAGGGAAAAGTCATCCACGTGTCTACAATGTAGGTGGCTCGTGGGGCTCATGGAAGAGAGTAGGGAGGACTAGGATCTCACCTTGAGCATGCACCATTTCCTAGAGGCCGGGGATGCACGGGAGAAAGGCCACAATGGCAGCGGAATCGGCTGTCATGGCAACAAAATTAAAAATTTCAGACTTTTTCTCAATGTTCTGCTTGCATTAGTGTTAATTAGGATACAATAGATACATGTACTTTCTAACACAAACATTCAATTTTTAACACACACACACAGACACACAAAAACGGAAGAAGCTGTTGTGGCAACAGAAAAAAAAGTGCAAACTTTTTTTCTTAAAATCGAGCTTGCATTGCATGTAAGTCTTAATAAACACTGGACACACGTACTTCATAGCACTAGCATTCAGATTTTAACACAGAAAAAGAAAACGACGGAATCAGCTGTCATGAGAGCGGATTTGTCGTGGCAACAAAATTTAAAAAGTTGTACATTTACTCAAACCTGAGATTCCATTTCGTTCAAGTGTTAAGAAAAACTAGATACATGTTTAACATAGAACTAATATTAAATTTTAGCACAAAAAACAAAAGGCAGAATCAAGTGGCATTGCATTGGCAAGCCATTCCGCTGCCACGACGTCTGATCCTTCCACCCCTATTCCGTCTCTCCCCAGCTCTCCCATGGTCCTCTCTGACCCAAGTGGTGTTGCTTCCCCTTGTAGGATTCATAACCCGATTATCCGAGGAGGGGAAGACACAACAGAGGCATACCGTACAAAGGTGTGTGCTCGCTCTATCGGTGTAGCTGTGCGTCATCCACGGCATTTAGACGCCTTTTGGCTGGCCATCGTTATGGTGGTCAACCGTGCACCCGGATAAGATGAAGGAGGAAAGAAACCCAGGTAGTGATTGGAACACTAGAGTAAGTAAATTCGAGACGCTGATGTGGCAGCCATGTGGATGGTCTTTTCCCTCCTAAATTGTTTGTGGCCTTAAGTGTGCAAGCACTTTGGGTTAATGGATTAATGGCACATTTCACGCTTACTAAAATTGAGTGGTAGGTGGATCATTTAGGCATAGTTTAGTTGTGGGAGGAAACTAACCCAGGGTAGCTAACACCCCTCACGAGAATTTGAGGGGCATGCACGTTCCGAAATGGCGACAGATGGATGGGGGAATACGAAGGAGTTGGGCCCCACAAACACGATCACTAGAAAGATAAGGAGGGGGGCAATTCAACGAGTGTCGAGGCGTGTAAACTGTATCCAGGGAAATAGAAGAGTTAGGTTCAACATGTGATACGTATCCAATGTATATATAATTTTTTATTGGTTCATGCTATTATATTATCAATCTTGGGTACTTTATATGCATTTACATGTTATTCGATTTCATTTTTTGGGACTAACCTATTAACCCAGTGGCGCGTGCCAGTTCCTGTTTTTTTTCCGTGTTTTTGACTTTTCAAAAAATCAATACCAAACGAAGTCCAAAGACGATGAAACTTTACGGGTTTTTCTTGGACATGAAGAGACCCTAGAAGCTTTAGGAGGAGATTAGACGAGCCACGGTGATGCGACGAGGTCGCACGACACTCCCTGGGGGGTAGGGCGTGCCACGTAGGCTTTGACTCCCTGGCCAGTTCATCCGACCTATTTCCACTTCTATATTTTCCCATATATCCCAAAACCAGCAGGGAGACACCCAAAATACTTTTTCCTCCGCCGCAAGCATCAGTTCTTTCGTGATCCCATCTGAAGGCCTTTTTCGGTAATCCGCCAGAGAGGGAATCGATCATGGAGGTTGTCTGCAGCAGCCTTGTTGCCTCCATGATGATGCATGAGTAGTTCACCACAGACCTTCGGGTCCATAGCTAGTACCTAGATAACTTCTTGTTTCTCTTTGATCTTCAATACCATGTTCTCCTCGATCTTCTTGGAGTTCTATCCAATGTAATCTTTTTTGCGGTGTGTTTGTTGAGATACTATGAATTGTGGGTTTATGATGAGATTATTCATTGAAAGTAATTGAGTCTTTTTCTGAACTTTATTTCCATGATTGTTATAGATTTGTATTTCTCCTCTATCAATCCGTTTGGTTTGGCTAACCAGATATATTTATCATCAATGGGGGAGATGCGTTGTAATGAGTTCAATCTTGCGGTGCTCTATATCCCAGTGACAGTAGGTGACAAGAAACGTATTTTTATTTTTGTAATTAAGGATAAAACGATGGGGTTTATTCATTGATTGGGTTTACTTTGTCTACATCATGTCATCTTGCTTAAAGTGGTACTCTGTTCGTATGAACTTAACTATCGATCATAGATGCACGCAAGAGTCGATCGATTGTTGGAGTAATAATAGTAGAAGGAGAATCATTTCGGTCTACTTGTTTTGGGCGTAATGCTTAGCTACATGATAATTGCCATGAATAACATCATGACTATGCGTTTTTCTATCAATTGTCCAACAGTAATTTGTTTACCCACCATATGATATGTGTTCGAGAGAGAAGCATCTAGTGAAAACTATTCCCCTCAAGACTACTTAATGATATTGATTGAAACCAAAATTACCTTGCTACTTTCTTTTTAATTTTCTTTTTATCTACCTATCGCTATTATAATTAATCCTTGCAAGTAATGAGTTCAGGGGGATTGATAACCCTCTTGCCCGCATTGGATGCAGGTGTTTCCTTTTGGGTGTGTAGTTTCCGAAGACGGGAATTTGCATGGTTCTCCTATTGGTTCGATAAGCTTACTTCTCACCGAGGGGAATACTTATCTGCTACTATATTGCTTCACCCTTCCTCTTCAGCTAAAAACCCAAACGCAGCTTACAACTAGCAGCATGATCCATGAGTTGTGGCCTCCAAATGTCCCGCTTGTTTCTCTTGTGGAAGTTTCTGCATGGGATTCACTCCCTCGAAAAAGGCATGGACCATTGGGGGATTGCCAGCAACCCTACAAGGCTTTAGTGTGGGAAGTACACAAGAACTTAATAGCTCTATACGGACCACTGTCAACATTAATTGAAATGGTGCCCATAAATAGGGAAGGGTTGATGTTGTGGCTATAAACTAGCCTATGCATGAGCCAAAGCAAATGCAATATTCTCAAAAGAGAGGAGGTCCACATTGGACGCATATATAGAATATCAAGGTTACCTTTTACCATTGGATCATTCTATTTTATGACTTCTCTCTTGTTGAACAGTTTAGCTTGGTAGATGATTGAGAAAGTACCATGGATATTATATATCATTTTGGAATGGTAGGTGTCAGGATGGTCAACACAATCATTTTTGTAAGTGCTGGCCTTTATTTAACGGCCACGGAAAGCCTGATGGAGGAATTCCGTGAAATGGCTACAGATACCTGATAATCAACATGGAGGCTAGTGCCAAGAATTAATAGCGGCCGTGTCTCGAGAATCAGAAGTTGATTTTTTAGTTCATCTTCAACACCAATTGGATGTTCAATGACATTAAAGATGGATGGATGTGCATAGTTCAAGATATATTTTCCCCCACTCAATATACCTTGGTGCAATTTGGCACATGGTACTTTTCCCCCTTCTATGGAGTTACATATCCATCACAATTGTTAT
Source organism: Elymus sibiricus (assembly GCA_039707655.1). Taxonomy (NCBI): domain Eukaryota; kingdom Viridiplantae; phylum Streptophyta; class Magnoliopsida; order Poales; family Poaceae; genus Elymus; species Elymus sibiricus. The sequence goes on along the minus strand of CM077669.1, from coordinate 54,906,809 downwards.
ATTCTGAGTCAACAAGATAGTACTCCCTCCGTCCGAATTACTTGTGATAGAAATGGATAAAAATGGATTTATCTAGAACTAAAATATGTCTGCATACATCCAATTCTGTGATAAGTAATTCCGGACGAAGGGAGTACCTCCCTGCATAAAGCAATAATGCTACACATGCCAACAACTATCAATAATATTGAAATGCACATGTTAAATTTAATGAATGCATATAGATAAATGTGGAAAGCTATTTGCATTCTTCATTAAAGTATCTCTAAATATACTTGTCTCATGTGTTGAACCAAACCATCACACAACTATAGAGGTAACTCTCATGTCAAAGTCACAAATGGCCATGTTACTATGTTGGCTATAGATGATGACTAACAAGGTTGTAAATCTCACCGATATAACAATTACAGGAATATGTGATCAATCAATCGAACCTATGCAACTATCAAAGTTATGTGCAAATCTTTCATCTCGAAGCCTTCCACACACAACTTTGAATTCTGGATATTTTTCCTGAATGGTGCCAACAACCATCTCATTCAAGCGTTTAATACTTCATGACATACACTTGCACAAATGTATCATACGATCTGCAACATAGTGGTTCCAAACCTTGATTGGTTGATGTGTGAATGAAATAGAATTTTTAGGTCTTTATGAAGCATATTTAATTGTATGACTGGCCTTCCTTTTTTCAACATCTCATATTGTCATATAGAAAAGGCAATAGTGCTGTAAATATGTCCAAGAGGCAATAATATTTCATTATTATATTTCCATGTTTATAACTAAGAGTTTATATTCTATGCTATAACTGCTATGATCCTGGAATGTGCGACACAGTGGAAAACTCATATGCACATGTTAACTGATAAATGGAAAAATAGGATTCCTAATCTCGCCTCTAAGACTAGCTCAAGTGTTGTTAGTGACTATGTTTTCCGGATCTTAGGATATCATTAAGTATAACGGTAGTCCTGAAACACCTTTGAGAGTATGATGTTAGAAGAATAATCATATTGAATCGACCCAAAACTTCTTTGTTATACTTTGAGATTATATCGGGACAAGTCAATTGTTATATGGAGAGTTACCATATGCTTTAGTTCCTTAGAATATGAGAGCATCATAGTTTCTTCTTACCGTACGACAGGCTTTGGGGTAGCTGAAACTTCATCTATAACATGGTGATCATAACGTTAACTTATGGGTTCATCAAAGTGGTTGACAAGGAACTAGATAGCTCAAGATTGAGATTTGCTCCACCGACGATGGTTAGACAGGCTGGCTCGATTGGTTTTTTGAAGATAAAATAAATGATTTTTCTTCCTTTTCCAAAACAGAAAAAGGAAAAGATATAAACAAGAAGGGAAGGGAACAGATTATTTGGATGATCAAATAATCCCCGGATGAGATGGAATTGGGCATGTGGCTACTTTGACATATTTCAAAGCGCCACACTTGATTTGGAGAAAAACTAGAGAAAGAACAAGGATTTAAAATTTTAACAAACAAAAGGAATTTAAAACGCAATTATGTTTATGGGTAATTGTAAGTTGATGGACTATCTATTTTAGCACCCTAAAATATTGGGAGTACATGTTATAAATAGATATCACCATGTGAATTCCCTTGATATAAATAGATCAAAAAAAATATATGCAGTTTAACTACTTGAGTTGGCAAAAAATTAATGGCATGATGCAATGCAAAAATAATATAGAGCAAACGAAATAAAAGAACCGGTCTCGGGCTATTATGACGGGGCTGGGGAGGCTGGATCTGCCGACTCACCCACGCAGCGATGATATCCTGGCTGGAGAGCTGGTGGCCGACATGGCAGCCACCTGCTTCTCCAACAGCATTGCATGAGCCGCCTCCGCCCTAGAGAGCTTCATACCCCAGGAGGGGTGTCACACGAACGGTTCGGAGGAGTATGGCGGCAGGGCCGCATCGCCGACTAGAGTGAACGACTTCTCATAGTAGGACTACATGGAGGTCCTACCCTTCAACGAGTCGGGCCAATTTATCTCGAAGTAACTCGGCATCCTCTTTTTCCGGATGTCTAGTGCGCACTAGACGTCTGATGAGATATTTGTGGATAATTACTAATTTCTATTTTTGTGTGGGCCTGATGTGAAGCTCTACAAACAATTGTTTCACGGGATGATCATAGGTAGGTGTAAACATTACTGTAGATAGTACTTATGAACTTAATTATTGATCTATACCTGGCCAGAGTGAAGATGGACCCCAACCATGTCCATATGGATGGCCCCAATGTCTATAAAATGGCCTATCTATCAGGCAAACCATTGCTAAAAAGGGAGGAGCTTGGCGTTCGATGTATATATAGTAGATTAATAGTGCCTTGTGTTCTTCAATCATTCTAGTTTGTGAGTTCTCTGCTCATGAAATCTCAACTTTTTAGATGATTGAGGGAGTAATACAATTTTTTGAGGATAGTTTTTGAATGGTAAGTCTCGCGATGGTGAACACATTCACCTTTGTACATGATCTTCGTTCAACTCTCTAACACCCACTCTAGTCACCAATGATAATGACAAGGAGTAGGTCTTATGCAAGGTATTAACAATCACATTGGTTGTATGACTAACTTGGCATACCTAACATGTGCCCATGATCAATACAAGGTCAGCGAATCTGTAGCCTCACACATCACAAGCTACAATGAACATTCGACACATCTTCTCTTGTAAAGTGGAAGAGCATCTTAACGAAACAGTTATTGGCGGGTTTAGGATCATGATCTTACAAAGATGCTGGTTCCTAATATGAGGGGTTGGTTAGCTCGGCCTTCTAGTATCATGGCCTGGTGTGAGGCTCGACTTGTTTCGTTTATTCTATGTTAGTTTAATGATGCGAGATCTACATTAATGCCTTTCACTACTGGAATCAGGGTCTTTGCCATCTACCAGGTCTTTGCCGTCTGCTGGCAGATGGCAAACAGGTTGTTTGCCGTCAGCTTTAGTAAAGCAGACAGCAAAGAGCTGGCTGATGGCAAAGACACTGTTTGCCATCAGCCATCTCTTTGCCGTCCGCTGGCAGACGGCAAAGTTTCTTTGCCGTCCGCTGGCAGACGGCAAAGAAAACAACCCCCTAACGGCCGTTACCCCCCTCCTCTCTCTCTTCTCTCTCTCCCTCTCTCTCTTCTCTCTCCCCTTTTAATTTTCGTCTCCCGCCGCCGCCGCCCTCCGCTCCTCCGCCCCTCCCCCTCCGCCGCCCCGCGCCGCCCCCCTCCGCCTCCCCGCACCCCCCCCCCGCCCCCCGGCGCCCGCCCTGTCGCCGGCCGCCCCCCCGCCCCCCGGCGCCCGCCCTGTCGCCGGCCGCCCCCCCCCCGCCCCCGGAGCCCCCCGGCGCCCGCCCCGCCGCCGCCGCCCTCCGCTCCCCCGCCCCTCCGCTCCCCCGCCCCTCCCCCTCCGCCGCCCCTCCCCCTCCACCGCCCCGCACCCCCCCCCCCGCCCCCCGGTGCCCGCCCCGTCGCCAACCGCCCCCCCCCCCCGCCCCCCGGAGCCCGCCCCATCGACCACCCCCCGGAGCCCGCCCCGTCGCCGGCGCCAGCTCCCCCCCACCCGCAGCCATCCTCCTCCCGCAGCCACCTCCCCCCCACCCGCAGCCACCGGCAGGTAAGCCCCCCTCCTCCCCTCCCCTCTTCTCTGCTCTCTGCTCTCTCGATCTCTGTGTGTGTATGTGTGTGTGTCTCTCTGCCATATGAACCCTAGGTTGATTAATTTGTGCAATATTAGTGCCATATGAACCCTAGGTTAGTGCTACGTTAGTGCTATATTAGTGGCTTTTTTAGTGCTAGTTAGTATGAACCCTAGCAAGGACAGATTAGGTAGTTGTTATTTAATTTTTTTAGTTAAAGCAATTGTTGCTATTTAAAGAAAACAGAATTGATTTAACACTAGTTAGTATGAATAGCTAGGTTTCAAATTAGGTAGTATGAACCCTAGGTTAATTAGTATGAACCCTATATTAATTAGTATGAACCCTAGGTTAATTTAGCAAGGTATCAAATTAGGACAGAAATTTTATTTGTATTAGATTTAGTTTTAGATTTGTTCTTTGTTTGTATTATTTAGGTAATAGGAGTAAGATTTAGGAGAAGAAAAAGGAAAGAAGAAGAGAAGAAGAAAAAGGAAAGAAGAAGAAGTAGAAGAAAGATAGGAAATAAAAGAAAAGGACACCCCGACACCCCGACCCCGACACGGCACCCCGACCCCGACACCCCGACACCCCTGACACCCCGACACCACGACACCCAGACACGACACCCCCGACACCCCGACACCCCGACACCCCGACCCCGACACCCCGACCCCGACACGACACCCCGACACCACGACACCCCGACACCACGACACCCCGACCCGACACCCCGACCCCGACCCGACACCCCGACCCCGACACGGCACCCCGACCCCGACACCCCGACACCCCGACCCCGACACGGCACCCCGACCCCGACACCCCGACACCCCTGACACCCCGACACCACGACACCCAGACACGACACCCCCGACACCCCGACACCCCGACCCCGACACGACACCCCGAAACCCCGACCCCGACACGACACCCCGACACCACGACACCCCGACCCGACACCCCGACCCCGACCCGACACCCCGACCCCGAAACGGCAACCCGACCCAGACACCCCGACACCCTGACCCCGACACGGCACCCCGGCCCCGACACCCCGACACCCCTGACACCCCGACACCACGACACCCAGACACGACACCCCCGACACCCCTACACCCCGACCCCGACACGACACCGGCCCCGACACCACGACCCCGACACAACACCCCGACACCAGGACACCCCGACACCACGACACCCCGACCCGACACCCCGACCCCGACCCGACACCCCGACCCCGACACGGCACCCCGACACCACGACACCCCGACCCGACACCCCGACCCCGACACGACACCCCGACACCCAGACCCCGACACGACACCCCGACACCACGACACCCCGACACCACGACACCCCGACCCGACACCCCGACCCCGACCCGACACCCTGACCCCGACACGGCACCCCGACCCCGACACCCCGACACCCCTGACACCCCGACACCACGACACCCAAACACGACACCCCCGACACCCCGACACCCCGACCCCGACACGACACCCCGACACCCCGACCCTGACACGACACCCCGACACCACGACACCCCGACACCACGACACCCCGACCCGACACCCCGACCCGACACGGCACCCCGACACCACGACACCCCGACCCGACACCCCGACCCCTACCCGACACCCCGACCCCGACACGACACCCCGACACCACGACCCCGACACACCGATACCCCGACACTTAAATTAAGTATTCAATTTTTTAGGTATTCAATTTTTTATTATGTTCATGATGATGATACACTTAAATTATATACATATTATTCATGTCAGGTATTCATTCTTTTTTTGTTGTACTAATTTCGTTTACTCTTTGTCATTGTAGGTGTTGACAGATGGTGGGCGCGGGTCGAGAGCGCTCCGAGGCTCCTTCCTCGGCGCGTGGTGGGAGGGGTAGTTCCATTCCACCCCATAGCCTCCGGAGAGCGCTGGATCTCAGTATGCAGACACCACCGGCGGTCGCTTCTTCTTCGGCCGGGAGAGGTCGGGGGGGAAGAAGGCTGGTAGAGGTGGACGTGGCGGCGGGAGAGGTAGGAAGGCTGCTACTACGCCTTCCTCGCCGCCATCCCCAGCTGATTCACCCGACCACAGGAGTGCTCCGTCTGAGATGGAGCCGCCTGAGGTGGACCCGTTTTGGACTCCGGTCCACGAGCCTCGGGCCGACAAGCCTATGGCAGACGCGCCTACGGCCGACGAGCCTCGGGCCGACGAGCGTCGGGCTAACGAGCCTTCGTCCCACGAGACTCTGGAGCTCAACAGGGATCACGCTGAGTCGCAGCGGAACCCATGGGCGGACTCGACGGAGTCGAGTGGCCGTGCTGAGGGTGGCTATAGTTCTGATAGCTATAGCGAGGGTGAGTGGGTTGAGGGGCGCAAAGTCTACCAGCGTGGTGGTACAAAGCTCCCGCCCACCCCGGCGACCCCCGACCAGAGGTGGTTGATTGCGCCTAACGGGGACAAGTAAGTGCATTTACTCTTTTTTAACCTTTTGCCTTCACGTTTCTTCGAATATCTAATGCGTTGGCCTTGTCATACTGCAGGTCTTGGACACACGAGCCTCGTGTCCACAGGCCCAACAGTGGCCTTGGTGTGATTTGTCGCCAGAGCTTCCCGGGGTGGGTCACGTTGCCCGGTGAGGGCCGGGTTCCAGAGCTAGGAATGACCTGGGAGCACTACTTGGCTGCCCCGGCCCCGCCGGGGCATAGGATCGGCGATGTCGAGTGCCACAAGGTGGCCGACATTGTGATCCAGACGTTTTGGGTAATTTCTCCTTTGCCGTCTACGTTGTGTTTCCTTCTTTGATTGGCAACCCTAGTGATTGTACTAATCCGTGTTTTCTTGTTTTATTGCACACCTTCTACAGGTGTGCTGAGGGACAGGAGGAGGCCACGGCTCGGGTTATCGACAACGAGTGCAGGCGCCTACTTCAAAACTTTCGGCACGAGGCTCGGACGCGGGCTGTTCGAGACTACTTCGCCTCGACTGGTATTAGGAGGAAAAGAGAGAAGTGCCGCGTCAAGTTTCTGAGTAAGGAGTAGTACATGAAGGTAATTACCTATTCTTAAGGCCTTGTACTTAGTTTCCTTGATTTGATTCGTAGGCGTATCGCTCAAATTTCTCTTGCTTAACTTAGGTGCCCCCGAGATGGTGTGCGGATATGATGGACTGTTGGGAGGCGTTGGTGGATGAGTGGTGCTCTCCCCAATGGCGCTCCACCCACGACACTGCAAAGGACAAGCGTGGCAAAATGAAAGGTGTCCCACACCATCTAGGCAGCGTCAACCTACATCAGTACGGGGAAAACTGGGTATGTGGTTTGCTTCATGATTCCTGCAAATTTATTCTTCATGCGAGCTTGAGCCCTCAACTAATACTCTGTTCCTCTCTTTTAGGCGCGAGAGAACAAGGCTCCAGTGCCACAGCTGTTTGACCTCTATGCCATGTCCAATACTGCCTCATACAAGAAGGCCAAGGCATTCTCTGAGTCTGACCTCGATCATCCAGAGAAATTCAGCAACCGCGCCTCTCACCACAAGCTTGTGAGGTACAGAGACGAGGGGAAGGCGAGGAAAGGGCCGGACTTTAACCCGAGCCAGCAACCTCTTGATCCAGAGCTGGTGATGATATCTGGTGGCGGGATGCAGCATGGCTCGTTAGCCATTGGGAATGGACTGATACGTTGTAGTAGCACTCTCCCGCAGATCAAGAAGCACTAGACCAGCTCCGATCCTGAGATATTGCCTCGTGCACGGCCAGTGGAGCTCGAATTCAAGGTTAGTTATACGGACTCAGATACCTTTCCTTCATTACATTGTGTGTGCAGCTGTCGATGATTACAATGCTAACGAGTGGTGTTGCAGGCTGCTATTGAGGCAGAGAGAGCGAAGACCCAGGTGCTTCTAGAGGAGAGGGACCGGCAGGCGGCGGAGAGGGAGAGGGAGCTTGAGGACAGGACGGCTAATGCGTTGCAGGAGGAGAGGAACCAGAACATGATGGCTAACCGGGCCCTATACGAGATGTTCGCGGTAAGTTTCTTCTGCCTATTAGCCAAATCATGCACGTAATGTTCCTTACAGTAGTATCTAATATGACTGACTCGTCAAAACCAAATGTGTAGACCCTGTGCGAGAAGACCGGCATGACCCCTCCGCCGATGCCAGTCATTGCTCCGGCGGGCACGGTGAGTTCCATTTGAATGGTCATTAGTTACTAGTCTTCACATTTGAGTTGCATCATGCTAACGATACATTGGAAATGATCTTTGGTGCAGCATAACTCCCGACAAGCATCGACCGATCCTCCTCCGTCAGCCACTGGCACGACCGGTCCTACAACTACACCTACAACTACACCTCCGTGATGACGGTAAGTTTTCGCAAGTGTTTAGCGTAACAAATGCGTACTTAGCTTAAGAAATGACCTATTTATCTCCAAAATGCCGTATACTTAGCTTAGTTTCCTCGAAAATGACATTATAACCTTACTTAAATCCAAAATGACCAATTTTACCATCGATAGCTCTCAAATGACCTATACTTAGCTTAGCTTAAGAAATGACATATTTTAGCTCTAAAATGACCTGTACTTAGCATTATTTCCTCCAAAATGACATAATAACCTTAATTAGCTCCAAAATGACCAATTTTACCACGAATAGCTCTCAAATGACCTATACTTAGCTTAGCTTAAGAAATCACCTATTTAGCTCCAAAATGACCTATTTAACCTAGGAAAGCTCTAAAATGACATATACTTAGCATTTATTCCTCCAAAAATGAATTTATATGGTTAGCTAGCTCAAAAATGACATAATAACCTTAATTAGCTCACAAATGACCTATTTAACCTAGGATAGCTCTAAAGTGACCTATACTTAGCATTTATTCCTCCGAAATGACTCAATATGCTTAGCTAGCTCAAAAATGACATAATAAGCTTAAGAAATGACCTATTTAGCTCCAAAATGACTTAATATGCTTAATTAGCTCAAAAATGGCATAATTACCTAGGTTAGCTCTGAAATGACCTATACTTAGCTTATTTAGTTCATTTATGACATACTTAGCATATTTAGGTCAAAATGGCCTATTTAACTAGGTTAGCTCTAAAATGATACAAGTAAGCAATAAGAAGAAGAAAAAGAAGGAAAAAGAAAGAGAAGAAAAATTCTTCTTCTTCTTCTTCTTCTTCTTCTTCTTTTTCTTCTTCTTCTTCTAGTCTTCTTCTTCTTCTTTTTCTTCTTCTTCTTCTAGTCTTCTTCTTCTTCTAACTTTCTTCTTTCCCATTTTGCAGATTGGCTTCAGATCACGGAAGCTTGCGTTGGAGTCTACTCTTCTCCTTGTCCTTCCTTTTTGTTGTGATTTTGTAGGATGAACAATGTGAAACTTGCTACCTATATATGTATGTATGGATGAAACTATATGGACCTTTTGCTTAATTGTTGGATATGTTGGACTTTTCATTTGGTGTATGTATGTGTTGGATGATCATATCCATATGGTAGGGATATGTTGGCTATATGTACTTGTTGAAATATTTTGAAATGAATATATATATATATATATCTGTGAAATTGATTGAATTTAAGAAAAAAAAACAGTGGCAATATAGCCACTTTCCCGTCTGCTAGCAGACGGCAAAGAGGCCACGTGGCAGCAGCCTGTGCAACCTGGGCTGGCCTATTTGGCCTCTTTGCCGTCTGCTGGCAGACGGCGAAGACCTTTGCTTCTTTGCCGTCTGCTGGCAGACGGCAAAGAGCCTGCGTTGGCCCAACTGACGCCTGACGTCAGCTGACGTCAGCTGCAGCTCTTTGCCATCTGCTAGCAGACGGCAAAGAGCGCCGTTAGCCACCTAACGGGGCTGGCACCTTTTGTCTGCCGTCCAGGGGCTTTGCCGTCTGCCAGCAGACGGCAAAGAGCTTGGCTTCTTTGCCGTCTGCCAGCAGACGGGAAAGTGGCCTTTGCCGGCTACTGTTCGGCCGGACTGTTGGCCGTCTGCTGGCGGACGGCAATGGCTTTGCCGTCCGGCAGGCAGGCCTTTGCCGTCTGCTATGGCAGACGGCAAAGCAGCTAATTCCTGTAGTGTTTGTGACTTGTAGTTTGTCTGCAATTTCCTAGAGGTTTGTTGGATCTAGCCTTTAATGGTCACCCTAGACTCCAAGTGCTAGCTTGTCTTCCATCAATTACAAGGCCAAACCTTTCAAGCCAACATTCGCAAATGTTACGTTGGCCACGTAACTGAGCTGCACCAACCAGTGTCAAAAACGTTCAAAGCCAGCTAATTTTCAGGGAGTTTGGATGCTACTTTCGTCCAGACTCGAGTACAGAAATGATGAGTGGATAGTTTAGCAAGATTTATGTGAAGGTTTATTCATACGAAGTTGTCAACTGATAGGTACAGAGTTACTGAGGATGGTTTTAGGTTACCTAGCTTTACTGTTGTTAGTCTTGATATTGTCAACAATAATATGTATTTGTCTTTTTTGTTCTCCTAAAATACAACAGAAGTGTCTTGAGTTCTTCAAATACTGAACATGAGAATGGGTTTTCATCTTGTTGTCTTGAAATACAGAACATGTTCATGTTGTGTTCAAAGAGAGACTAAATATATATGGTCAATCCAGGCGGATGTAGTGCATGCCTCAAGTGAGCCAATTGGAGTCACCTTTTCCAGGGGAGCCATGGCCTCCACACCCCCTCCCGGCACATTAAACATAGTTTTACCGTGTGCGCTGGCGCTTTATGACCATTTGTAAGAAATGCTCTATCGATACTTCATGAGGTTGAGGGAAAACTTCTATGCATGATTGTTGGCGCAATCTGAACTCGAGACGACAATAGCACTACTAGGGAACACCCTTCCGGTAGCGCTGGATTCTGAGCTACCAGTAGTGCTGGTAGGCGCGCTACTGCTATGACGCTACAACTAGTATTTAGTCGTAGCGCGTTTTGTATCTAGCGCAACTACTAATTCTGGTAGCTTAGGCTTCATTTCTACCCAGCACCACTACTATGCATTTGTATTCTTTTTGTGCACCGTTATACAATGTTTTATACGGCAGCAACGAAGAGGTAGTGAATGAAACATTGAATGATATAACAACTCATCATTATCGTAACTCATCATTATCATAACTCATCATCATATTATCATAACTTATCATCTAGCATATCACAAGTTACGAACACTAACTAATTGTTATCATACTTAAACAACTCCTCGACATTCTAGCAACAAACTAGCAAGTGGCCAAGTTATCACAAGTTAAATAACAAGTTATCACAAGTTACCAACACTAACTAATGCTCTCTCCTAGGTAAAATAGCATAAAAAAGGTGAACTCCTTCATCTCCCCATTGAAGAATACTGGAGATGAGTCAACTTTAGCTAGAAGGCGTCCTGTTTGTTCAGAGGGTGATGATTCTAATGAAAAAATTGAAAAATGTGGGTTTGGAGAGTCAAAACTTTAACTAGTAATGTGCCCACTATCTTGGATTACGAGGACTTTAATTATGAGAGTTGTTCTTGAGTAAAATGTATTTCCTTGTTGAAATACAATATTAGCTCATCCAGTTCCTATGAACAAAACAGGGCTTTTACTAAACATATAGTAGAAGCAATTATAAAAGCTTATGATGAGAAAATTGAACTAGAAGTCTCTATAGCTATTAAATTGCATGATGAATGGGAACCTACTATCAAAATAAAGCTTAAAGCATATGAATGCAATGCTTTGTGTGACCTTGGTGCTAGTGTTTCAACTATACCTAAATCTCTTTGTGCTCTGCTTCTTCTCACCGATATTCAAGATTGTTCCCTTAACTTGCATCTAGCGGATTCTACCATCAAGAAACCTTTGGGTAGAATAAATGATGTGCTTAGTTGCTAACAGGAATTATGTGCCTGTAGATTTCATTGTTCTTTATATTGAATGGAATCCTTCTTGTCCAATTATACTTGGAAGACCTTTCTTATGAACTATAGGTGCCATTATTGATATGAAAGAGGGAAACATAAGATTCCAATTCCCATTGAAGAAAGGTATGGAACACTTACCTAGGAAGAGAATTAAACCACCTTATGAATATATCATGAGGTACACTTATGGATTGAGTTTCAAAGATGATAACACTTGGTCACATGCATTATGCCTAGCTAGGGGCGTAAAACAATAGCGCTATTTAGGAGCCAACCCAATAGTTATCTTATTTTTATTGTTCTACTTCATGTTTATGTGATATAACATGATTGTTGCTGCTGTAATGTTTTTGTTATATGTTTAAATTAGTGTTTGTGCCAAGTAAAGCCTTTGGGATTAATTGAATGTGATATAATAGTAGAATTGCTGCTGTGAAAAAACAGAAACTTTCACGTTCGGTGCAGAATTTTTCCAGTTCTCTTGGAGCGTACTAAATTCTCACAATTTGTACACAGTATTGATATGAAAATTCCTCAAGTTTCCATAATTGTTAAGAAATTTTGGAGTCACATAAGTATGGTGTTCTTGCAGATCACTACAGTCTGTTCTGTTTTAGACAGATTCTATTTTTGCTTGTATAGTTTGCTTGTTTTGATGATGCTATGGATTATATAGGGGGGTATAAGTAATGGAGAAGTTAGAATACATTACCTTATGCAATAATAAAAATGAATAAATTTAAAATAGTACACAATGTTTATTGTTCGCCTATCATACTAACGGATCTCACGAGTTTACTGTTGAGTTTTGTGTGCTAAAGTTTTCAGTTTTTGGTGTTATCAGGATGGATGGAGGAATAAGGAGCGACAAGAGCCTAAGCTTGGGGATGCCCAAGGAACCCCAAGTCAAATCTTAGGAAACTCGTGTGTCTATGTTTGGGATGCCCCGGAAGACATCCCCTCTTTCGTCTCAATCCATCGGTATGTCACTTGGAGCTATATTTTTATTCATCACAAGATACGAGTTTTGCTTGGAGCGTCGTTTTCTTTACTTTTCTTTTTGTTTTAGTTTTCCAAAATCATTGTTTTCTACACACACCTACTTGAGTGAGACACATGTTCACCATGACTTATTAGAATACTCTTCGTGCTTCACTTATATCTTTTGAGCTAAGGAGTTGCTCTAGTATTTCACTTATATCTTTTAGAGCACGGTGATATATAGATTTTATAGAAATAATTGTACTCTCGTTCTTCACTTAAATTTGTTTGAGAGTTAATAACTAGTGACAGTAATTTGTATGGGTTATAAGACTAGTCCAAAAATAATAGGTATTCAAGGAATGCATAATCAAAACAACATGTATCATATAACACTACTAGGGAAAAGCTTATAGGTAGACGCTTACTAGTAGCGCTTTATATTGGCCCGCGCTACTGCTACTTACTAGTAGCGCGCTATATTGACCCGCGCTACTACTAAGTTGATAGTAGCAGCGTGGGGTATAAACCCTCTCTACTGCTAAGTGGTCACTACCATGCCCCCCCCCCAGGACATGCCATAGTAGTAGCTAGGGGTGTAAACCCGCGCTACTACTAAGTTAATACTAGTAGGGAGGGTTATAAACCCGCGCTACTACTAAGTTGTCTCTACCACTTGCACTTCCCAGCCAAAATATCCACATCTTTTCCCTCTCCTTCTCCCTCTCCCTCCCTGCTTGTTGCTTCTCTCCCTCACTCTTCCTTCACACTCTCTCGTTCGCTCTTCGTGTCGTTGCCCGACAGCCGCCACCATCACCCGCCTCTGCCATCGTTGTTTGCCATCGCCCCTTGTCGACTGTCATCTTCCACCCTCGCCCTCACAACCACCAAGGTATATCTCCCTCCTCCCTCCCTCCCTCCCTTCGCCCTCCTCCAGGAGAGCACCATCCATATTGGCGGCCAGATCCACCATGGATGCAACCACTTCCACCTCCTCTCCGGGACAGGGCGTTTGGTCCAAATCCGGCGGTCACCCGGGAGTTGCTCCTCCTACTCCTCTCAACCTCTTTCTTCCTCCTATAATCTTTTTCACTTATTTTGTAGCAGCAGCAGTGCAGAGGTGCGTGGACAAGTCAGGCAGGGAAGCACCATCACCATGGACGACTACATCCCCTCTAGGACCAGCATCAGCTATGGATGGAGAGGACGAGGACGCCCTGTAGCAGCACCAGCCATGGATTGATTTTCTTAATTCATAATTAGGTAGTAGTAGCGCTGGTTCTGGACCACGCTACAGGTAACTAGCAGTAGCGCTGGGCCAACCCGCGCTACTGCTAAAAGTTAACTGTAGCGTCCTAGCAATAGCGCGGCCCGCACGCTACTGCTAGGCAATACCCCGCGCTACTACTAGGATTTTCACTAGTAGTGTAAAAGAGAAATTATGGGTTAATGGTATTGATGTGGTACTATGAAAGATTGTGAGTGCATAGTTGTTGGCTAGTAAAAATAACGATTTTTTAAGGGTGTTAATTTGTTGTTCATCTAAATATTGGTTATGGCATGGTGATTGTGTGAAATTTTGGGTTAATGATATTGATGTGGTACGATGAAAGAGTGTGAGTGCATAGTTGTTGGCTAGTAAAAATATCAATTTTTTAAGTGTGTTAATTAGTTGGTCATCTAAATATTGGTTATGCCATGGTGATTGTGTGTGAGCATTGTTATTCATCATTGAAATCCTAGTGCAGTTTAGGTCGGGGGCACGCGATGATTAACTCCTACCAATCACCTCCCAAGAGGCATGCGAGTAGTACTTTGCTTTGAGAGACCTAATAAAACCTTGTAATAAGTATGTGAGTTCTTTATGACTAATGTGAATCCATGGATGTACGCACTCTCACCTCCTCGTGTTTGCTAGCCTCTTCGGTACCGTGCATTGCCCATTCTCACCTCGAGGATCGGTGCGTACTTCGCCGGTGCATCCAAACTCCGCGACATGATACACTATGTTGCACATAAGCCACCTTATATCTTCCTCAAAACAGCCATCATACCTACCTATCATGGCATTTCCATAGCCATTCAGAGATATATTACCATGCAACTTCCACCGTTACATCATATGACTAGTACACACATTGTCATATTGTTTTGCATGATCATGTAGCTCACACAATATTTGTGGCAAAGCCACCGTTCACCATTATCATACATGTTACGTTAGATCATTGCACATCCTGGTACACTGCGAGAGGCATTCATATAGACTCATATTGTTTAGTAGTTTTTTTATATCGAGTTGTAAGTAAATAGAAGTGTGATGCTTTTCATTATTAGGGCACTATCTTAGTGAGGAAAGGATGATGAAGACAATGATTCCCCCACAAGTCGGGATGAGACTCCAGACGATAAAATTAAAAAAAAGAACCAAAAAATTAAAAAAATAGAAAAAGAAAGAAAGAAAAAAAAGAAAGCAAAAAACAAGTAAATGAGAGAAAAGAGAGAACGGACAGTGCTACTCCCTTCTTTTCCACACTTGTGCTTCAAAGAAGCACCATGTTTTTCATATTGAGAGTCTCATGTTTCGTCATTTTCATATGCTAGTGACAATATTTCATTATAGAACTTGGCTTGTATATTCCGATGACGGGCTTCCTCAAATGTCCGAGGTCTTCATGAGCAAGCAAGTTGGATGCACATCCACTTAGCTTCAGTCGAGCTTTTATACACTTATAGCTCTAGTGCATCCATTGCATGGCAATCCCTACTACTCGCATTGATATATATTGATGGGCATCCCCATAGCCCGTTGATATGCCTAGTTGATGCGAGATTTTCTTCTCCAGTTTTACCCCTTTGATACCTACCACCATATTCTATTCCACATATATGCTATGTCCATGGTTCACGCTCATGTATCAAGTAATAAAAAGCTGAACCATGTTAAAATGTACGATCCAATTGACTGGCTTAACACCGTGGTGGTTGATATTTGTATTAATGTGGTGAAGATGGAGCCATGCCATGCTAATATGATAAAATGAATTGGGGGGGTAAACTTTCTTTAAGGATCATATATTTTTGAACATTGATGATTGTGTTACTTTTGCTTATGGATATTATTATGTTAATGTTTATTGATTCATCATTTCTCAATGATCATACCTGAAAGAGATTACATGCTGGGTAGCATGTCACATCAAAAATTCTGTTTTTATCATTTACCTACTCGAGGACGAGCATGAATTAAGCTTGGGGATGTTGATACGTCTCCAATGTATGTATAATTTTTTATAGTTCCATGCTATAATACTATCATTCTAGGATACTTTTTGGGCATTTATTTGCTGATTCACATGATTTTTAGCACTAATCTATTAACCCAGCGCCAAGTGCAAGTTGATATTTTCTGCATGTTTTTGGCTTTCCAGGAATAATGTACAAAATGAAGTCCTAATACCACGAAACGGTTTGACTTTTTTTGTGGACAAAAGTATACCTGGAAGCTCCGGAGGGAGACATGGAGGCACACGTGGTGCCCCCAAGCCAACAGGGCGCGCCCAGGGGGAGTGGTTGCGCCCTGCTAGCTTGGGGCCACCTCCCCGGCCCTCCGGCATTGCTCTCTAGACTATAAATTCTCTAATACTGCAAAAACCCTAGAGAGCTGGCCGAAACACTTTTTCGCCGCTGCAAGTCTCTGCTCTGCCGTGTGCCCATGTGGAGCCCTATTCCGGTGCCCTACCAGAGGAGGGATCGATCACAGAGGGCCTCTACAGCAACCTTGCTGCTCTCGTGGTGACGTGTGAATAGTTCACCACAGACCTACGGGTCCATAGGTAGTACCTAGATGGCTCTCTCTCTCTATGTTGTTCGTTGCCATGATTACCGTGATTCTCGCAGTGATTAATCTTATGTAATCACTTTGTGCGGTGTGTTTGTTGGCATCTGATGAATTGTGGGTTTATGTTTAGATTATTCATGAAAAATATTTGGGTCTCCTCTGAATTATATGATTCTTATTTGCATGATTATTATATCTTCGGAATTATATCTGATCTATCGGTTTAGTTTGGCCAACTAGATTGTTTTTCTTCGGTGAGAAAGGTGTGTTGTAGTGGGTTGAATCTTGCGGTGCTCTATATCCAAGTGACAAATTAGGGGACAAGACACGTATTTGTATTGCTACCACTAAGGATAAAATGATAGGGTTTATTCTTATTAATTGGATTTACTTTATCTACATCATGTCATCATTCTCCAAACATTACTCTGTTTTACTTAATACTCTAGACGCATGTTGCATAGCGGTCGATGGGTGGAGTAATAGTAGTAGATGCAGGAAGGAGTCAGTCTAATTGTTTACCAACGTGATGCCTATATACACATGATGATTGCCGTGAATAATTATTGCATAACTATGTGTTTTTCTATCAATTGACCAACAATAATTTGTTTACCCAGCGTATGCTTTCTTCGAGAGAGGTCACTAGGGAACACTATGGCCCCCAGGTCTATTAACATATAAATTTACAAACGCTCTCAATACCTTGCTACCATTATTTACTTTTTATTTATTTTATACTTTATATTTATCCAACTATCATCCAAACTACTTATTCGCTTGCAAGTAACAAGTTCATGGGGATTGACAACCTTCTTGCCCACGTTGGGTGCAAGTGTGTGATCTTTTTTATGTAGGTGCTGAAGATAGGAAATTGTGTGATCCTCCTATTGGTTCGATAACCCTGGTTCTCACTGAGGGAAATACTGCCCTATACTGTGGCGCATCATCTCCTCCTTTTCGGGGAAAAACCAAATGCAGATCACAAGTATCAGCCCTTCATTTTCCTCTTTCACAAATGAGTATCGCCGCTGTCGTGCGGACTCCTCTCAGGAGGGACGGAGCACGCGGACAGTCGTCTCCTCCTTGAGGTCGCGAGCAACAAGTTCCTAGTCAACAGATCAGAAGGTGTACGACTCGGATCCACGTCCCGATATCCCGAAGAAGGCCGAAAATCGTCGAAAGGGAGCTTGGGGGTGGAGTGGATGAGGACAAATATATATGGGGTTAGAGTAAGCCAGCGTGTGCGGATCCGACGTGGTAGACTCACCCGGGTGCAGCTAGGCCTCCCCATAGTCGCCCCAGGTTTGGTCTGGGTTTTTATGAGGTGTCTGTCTGGATTGGACTTTTTTTCGGGGCTGGTATGAGGCGTCCGTCTAGCCCGAACATGGGGAAGGGGTTGGGGAGCCCTAATGTAGATGGTCTTAGATATGTAGCATCAAGACGAGGATGTGTGGAACTTGAGATTGTGAAGTCAAACAGACTTCATGATTGGTAATTTCGCTAAAGTATGAGTGGTGGGCTCTTTTGACTAGCATGTCACTGATTTTTTTAGGAAGAGACCAAAAATATTTAGAAGATTCCAATATTTTTTGCTCCTACCTTCTGTCGAATCGGGTACTTCAGAACATGCCACTTTGCAAACAATTTTGTAGGGGGCAGCCATACCAAAATTTGCTTTTGGAGCTCGACCTCCATGGAGGCCTCCAAATTTAAAATTCAAAATTGGTATTTTTACATTTAAAAAATACAGATATGCATGAAGGCATAACAAAAATGTGTATAAATTTTCACGGCAAAATAAGTTGAAATGAGGGCTTAGTAAAAAAAACTCTAGAGATTTTTAACACATGATACTAGTTATCCTCCCAAGCCATGAGTTTGTCACTTTTGTACAGACCACATTTCAAGGTACCATAAAAATTTACACACATACAAATAATATTCTTGTTTACTTTCACAATTTTTATTTTTTAGACTAGAAGTTTGAATTTTCAAATTTTCAAATTTTTCGAGCTCCCATGAGCTCAGTCACCAAATGACGTTCTCACAGCCATACCCATTACTGAAATTCAAGAGGGTGGGTCCAAACTTTAGATCACACGGTACACGAGAATTTTATAACTCTATACTTGACAATGCTTAATATCGATCCCAAGCATGTCCACATATTGTAAATGCCAGATCCAATACATAATAAAACCATTATAGCTTTGTACTTGACCATTATTAAGATTGATGCCAAACCATCTCGATGGAAGGAGATACACGGTGCACGGCTGCCACTGTACGGCCACATGGGAATGGAAAAATGCATGGTGACACCAGCAGCCATCTTCTCCTCCCACGTGTAGATTCTCTTTCCTCATTCTCTAGTTCAGGAAAGCCTAGCTATGACGTCGCAAAAAGGGCCTTGCTGGCGTAGGCACCCTACGCCAACAATATGGCGCCACAGTTAAAAATCAGTGGTGGCGTTGGAGCCCATGCCAGCACTATTTAGAATACCTATGGCGTCGGGTTATGTTGTACGCCGGTATTATTGCCTGCATCTATGGCATACACATTATTCCGATGTCACAAATAACTGAAAAACACTGCAGGTGTTGTACCTTCTAAGCACGCCATAACTTAATTTGTAAGCATCTGAAAATCTCTGCCACGACTACGGGAAAGGGCACCGTTTGCATGGCAGAATAAGGTAACAAATAAAGGCAATTGAAAGACATTTTAGATTCGTAGATAGTGCTTAAATAATTAGTTAAGATAGCTAGTGATCAAGTTTTGAAGTACTATAACACAAAACCACACGAACATGTAGTTCATCAAGCTAGAAGTATTGTAGAACCAACATCATAGGTAGCTGACACTATCCTATTACATATTCGGCATAAGGATCATTAACATATTTCTTCGCCGGATCCGCGATAGACACAAGACCGTCAGCATCAAGCCCCTGCTTCTGAAGGCGAGCTTTTATCTCCTCCGGGCCGGAAGGTGCACCGCCGTTGAAAACCCCGCAATGGTCGATGACATCCTTGTTGAGGATGGTAGCAAACTTCACCTGGATGCGTCTGAATTCATCACTGTTATTTCCCGGGCTAATTTCCTCCATTTTCTTCCCCCATGCGATGACGTCTGAGTTCCTTTTAAGGCATTCTCCTTCCCATATGTACTCCTCCATGTGGTGGGCAACGTAGTAGCCGTCTATATCACTGTTTTCCGGCTGCTGCATGCAACAAAAGTCAGTTTTGTGGCCGAAACTTACTTGTCAAACTTGCGATATCCGTCTCTGATCACTCCTTCCCGTCTGGTATACTCGAAAAGTGCTTCAT
This sequence comes from Elymus sibiricus, assembly GCA_039707655.1. Lineage (NCBI taxonomy): Eukaryota > Viridiplantae > Streptophyta > Magnoliopsida > Poales > Poaceae > Elymus > Elymus sibiricus. Next base: position 54,887,046 of record CM077669.1, on the reverse strand, counting down.
CCAAGACCTTCTTCATGCCTCTGTAGTCTTTTTTCACTTTCCTCGTCGAATCCAAGAAATAAGTTTCCGCGAACTTCGGGGTAATAACGATGAGGACACAATGTTCTCTGCATACAAAGTCGATCAAGTTAATTAATGGCGTTATGTGGAAGCATGCATAACGAGATTGAACGAAATAGTAATCTAGCTAGACAGAATGACTTAATTACTTCGGATAGTAGGGCACGAGAAGGCAGTCTTTGTCCATGTTGGCAATCATGAAGTCTGTCAAATACATCCACATCGCTTGTCGGCGCTCACGGTGATTGGTGTTGGTCTCGTGCATGAGGTAAGGATCCGCTACCGCGACATCCTTGTTGAGCTCACGTTTGGCAGTGTAGGCAGCATTGATTGCCCATAGGCGTACTAAGGAAGAACTAAGCTTCATTGGACGGAACATGTTGAAGATGTCTTCGAACGGCACATAGAATATTTCTGCGGGGAAATCGTCGCACAAACCAAGATTTGGTGGCACCATCACTGAAAAAACCGGGCGAAACCCACCTCCAGCAGAGAATGCATACCTCTCCCTAGTTAGAACTGTGTCATGCAGAATCCTGAATTCTGTTTGCAGAAGATCGCTGAGCTCCTTCGGAAGGATGGGATCACGTGGGGAATGGTAATCCCGCCATTGAACGACATGCCGAACTTGTTTACTCTTCTGAACCGGTTGGCTGCCAGCATGTGCCTTCGCCTTATTACCAGCTGGTCTCTTTCTCTTTTTCTTGCATGTCGGGTTAGGCTGGCTGGCTATATTATCTGGCAATGCATTTGTGACCGTCGCATTGACTGTGTTTGGACTCAGAAATGTTGTCCTCTGTGGTGCCACCTGTGTGTCTGGTGGTGTGAAGTCCTCATTGAAAAGACTCTTCTGGCAAGGAACAACACGTTCCTGTTGAGCAAGCGGAGGCATTGATGAGAATCCAAGAGCACGACCAGCAGACATAGGTCCATTAAGATTGCATATGTTGGGAGCTGATTTCTGATATTCGTCAATAAGGTAGTATCGATTGACAAGTAGATTGTCCTCACCGCCGTAATCACCAGCATTAACATGGCCCTCACCGCCCAAATCACCACCATTGACATGGTCTGCACCGCCCAAATCACCCCCATTGACATGGTCGACAATTACCGCATTGTCGTGGTCCTCACCGACATGCACATTGTCGTTGTTACGAACTTCATGTTGAATCTGACCCAAAGGAGATGGTCCTCGCCCACATGTGCTGTCATTGTTCATCTGCTACGAGGTTGGGGAGATTTGGACGTTTCCTAGCTGAATTTGATTCTTCGGCCACTGCATTGGCCAACCCAAACATTGTGAGAGGGTCAACTGGCTATCCGCACCCGGAGGTTGTATCGAAGCAGAAATATCTTCGAAACCCCTTACGACAACAGACACCTCAACTTTGAAGACCCCCTCAGGCATGGCCACTCCGTGCATCATGGTATCTTTGGGGCGAATGATCGACCCAATTGCAACTTTAAAAAGTTCATCACACACATAAGCTAAGAGACTACATGGAGTATCTTCAGTAAGAGCGTTCAGAGCATCCATTGCTGACGGCTTACCAATGAAAGTGACAGAATGCTGGCTGCTATCCTTGGCCGAATTAGTTTGGATCACAATGTTTCCCAGTTCACCGTTCTTGATCCAATTCTTCATGCACTCGATTATTGAAGGCAACATGGCTTGGGCTTGGGCTTGGCTTTGAATGTTGATGCGTTCTTCGATGTTGGCTGTGGCTGCGGTTGTGGCTGCGGCCATGGCTTCCATTATTTGTTGTTCAATGCTCCGCTTGTTGGCTCTCCTTCTCTGCCATTGCAGCTCCCGGTCTTCGGGATAATGATAGTCCCATTTGGCACCGCATCCAGCACCGTTCACACCGCCACCCGTCGGCGGTGCTAACGGCTGCTTGCCAAGGGTAATGTTGATTGACCGGTTAAGAGGAGTGTTCCACCTGGCCGATGATACGTCCATTTTGCATCATGCTTTTATATTGATCTTTATTGCATTATGGGCTGTTATTACACATTTTGATACAATACTTATGCCTTTTCTCTCTTACTTTACAAGGTTTACATGAAGAGTGAGAATGCCGGCAGCTAGGATTCTGGACTGGAAAAGGAGCAAATCTGAGATACCTATTCTACACAACTCCAAAAGTCCTGAAAATCTAGGGAGAATTATTTTGGAAAATATATAAAAAATACTGGGCGAAGAAAATACCAGAGGGGACACACCAGGCAGCCGCAAGCCTGGAGGGCGCGCCCTACCCCCCAGGGCACGCCCTAGTGGCTTGTGGGCCCCCTGGCATGCCTCCGGTGCCCATCTTCTGCTATATGGAGGGTTTTGACCTGGAAAAAATCAGAAGGGAGCTTTCGGGATGAAGCGCCGCCGTCTCGAGGCGGAACTTGGACAGAACCAATCTAGGGCTCCGACGGAGCTGTTCTGCCGGGGAAAGTTCCCTCCCGGAGGGGGAAATCGAAGCCATCGTCATCAACAACGATCCTCTCATCGAGAGGGGGTCAATCTCCATCAACATCTTCACCAGCACCATCTCCTCTCCAAACCCTAGTTCATCTCTTGTATCTGATCTTTGTCTCAAAACCTCAGATTGGTACCTGTGTGTTGCTAGTAGTGTTGATTACTCCTTGTAGTTGATGCTAGTTGGTTTACTTGGTCGAAGATCATATGTTCAGATCCTTAATGATAATTAATACTCCTCTGATTATGAACATGAATATGCTTTGTGAGTAGTTACATTTGTTCCTGAGGACATGGGATAAGTCTTGTTATAAGTAATCATGTGAATTTGGTATTCGTTCGATATTTTGATGAGATGTATGTCGTCTCTCCTCTAGTGGTGTTATGTGAACATCGACTACATGACACTTCACCATTATTTGGGCCTAGAGGAAGGCATTGGGAAGTAATAAGTAGATGATGGGTTGCTTGAGTGACAGAAGCTTAAACCCTAGTTTATGCGTTGCTTCGTAAGGGGCTGATTTGGATCCATATGTATCATGCTATGGTTAGATTTATCTTAATTCTTCTTTCGTAGTTGCGGATGCTTGCGAGAGAGGTTAATCATAAGTGGGAGGCTTGTACAAGTAAGGGCAGCACCCAAGCACCGGTCAACCCACATATCAAATTATCAAAGTAATGAACGTGAATCAGATGAGCATGATGAAAACTAGCTTGACAGAAATTCCCATGTGTCCTCGGGAGCGCTTTGCTTTATATAAGAGTTTGTCCAGGCTTGTCCTTTGCTACAAAAAGGATTGGGCCACCTTGCTGCACCTTTGCTACATTTATTACTTGCTACGCGTTACGAATTATCTTATCACGAAACTATCTGTTACCGATAATTTCAGTGCTTGGAGAGAATACCTTACTAAAAACCGCTTGTCATTTCCTTCTGCTCCTCGTTGGGTTCGACACTCTTACTTATCGAAAGGACTACGATAGATCCCCTATACTTGTGGGTCATCAAGACTCTTTTCTGGCGCCGTTGCCGGGGAGTGAAGCGCCTTTGGTGAGTGGAACTTGGTAAGGAAAAATTTATATAGTGTGCTGAAATTTACTGTCACTTGTTACTATGGAAAATAATCCTTTGAGGGGCTTGTTCGGGGTATCTTCACCCCGACCGGAAGCACAAAGAGTTGCTCCTCAACCTACTGCACCTACTGAAAATATTTATTATGAAATTCCTTCGGGTATGATACAGAAACTGCTAGCTAATCCTTATGCAGGAGATGCAACACTACATCCTGATTTGCATCTAATATATGTGGATGAAGTTTGTGGATTATTTAAACTTGCAGGTTTTCCTGAGGATGATGTCAAGAAGAAGGTCTTTCCTTTATCTTTGAAGGAGAAGGCATTGACATGGTATAGGCTATGTGATGATATTGGATCATGGAACTACAACCGATTGAAATTGGAATTTCATCAGAAGTTTTATCCTATGCATTTGGTACATCGTGATCGGAATTATATTTATAATTTTTGGCCTCGTGAAGGAGAAAGAATCGCTCAAGCTTGGGGGAGGCTTAAGTCAATGTTATATTCATGCCCCAATCATGAGCTCCCAAGAGAAATTATTATTCAGAATTTTTATGCTCGGCTTTCTCGTAATGATCAATCCATGCTCGATACTTCTTGTGATGGTTCCTTTATGAAGAAAGATATTGACTTCAAATGGGACTTATTGGAAAGAATTAAACGAAACTCTGAAGATTGGGAACTTGACGAAGGTAAGGAGTCAGGTATAAACCTTAAGTTTGATTGTGTTAAATCCTTTATAGACACCGATGCTTTTCGTGAATTTAGCACTAAATATGGACTTGACTCTGAGATAGTAGCTTCTTTCTGTGAATCTTTTGCTACTCATGTTGATATCCCTAAGGAGAAGTGGTTTAAATATCATCCTCCCATTGAAGTGAAAGTAGTTGAACCTATTAAAGTTGTAGAAGAAACTATTACTTATAACGTTGATCCTGTTATTCCTACTGCTTATATTGAGAAACCACCCTTCCCTGTTAGAATAAAGCAACATGCTAAAGCTTCAACTGTGGTTCATAAGAGTTATACTAGAACACCTACACCCCCTGAACAAATTAAAGTTGAACCTAGTATTGCTATGGTCAAAGATCTCTTGGTTGATAATGTTGATGGGCATGTTATTCATTTCTGTGATGAAGCTGCTAGAATTGTTGGACCTGATACTAAAGATAAACATAGACCTATTGTTGGCATGCCTGTTGTTTCTGTTAAAATAGGAGATCATTGTTATCATGGTTTCTGTGATGTGGGTGCTAGTGTGAGTGCAATTCCCTTTACCTTATATCAAGAGATTATGAATGATATTGCACCAGCTGAATTAGAGGAAATTGATGTTACTATTAAGCTTGCTAGTAGAGATACGATAGAACCAATTGGGATTGTTAGAGATGTTGAAGTCTTCTGTGGGAAAATAAAGTATCCTACTGATTTTCTTGTTCTTGGCTCCCCACAAGATGATTTTTGTCCCATTATATTTGGTAGACCTTTCTTGAATACTGTTAATGCTAAGATAGATTGTGAGAAAGAAATTGTTACTGTAAGTTTTGGGGATGTGTCTCATGAGTTCAATTTCTCTAAATTTCGTAGACAACCCCATGACAAAGAATTGCCTAGTAAAGATGAAATTGTTGGTCTTGCTTCTATTGCTGTGCCTCCTACTGATCCCTTAGAACAATATTTGCTAGACCATGAAAACGATATGCATATGAATGAAAGGAATGAAATAGATAAGATTTTCTTTGATCAGTAGCCTATTTTGAAACACAACCTGCCTATTGAAATACTTGGGGATCCTCCTCCACCCAAGGGTGATCCTGTGTTTGAGCTTAAACAATTACCGGATACTCTGAAATATGCTTATCTTGATGAAAAGGAGATATATCCTGTTATTATTAGTGCTAACCTTTCAGAGCATGAAGAAAAGAGATTATTTAAAACTCTGAGGAAGCACTGTGCTGCTATTGGATATACTCTTGATGATCTTAAGGGCATTAGTCCCACTCTATGTCAGCATAAAATTAATATGGAGCCTGATGCTAAACCAGTTGTTGATCACCAACGACGGTTAAATCCTAAAATGAAAGAACTGGTAAGAAATGAAATATTAAAGCTTCTGGAGGCAGGTATAATTTATCCTATTGCTGATAGTAGATGGGTTAGTCCCGTCCATTGTGTCCCTAAGAAGGGAGGTATTACCGTTGTTCCTAATGATAAAAATGAATTGATCCCGCAAAGAATTGTTACAGGATATAGAATGGTAATTGATTTTAGGAAATTAAATAAAGCTACAAGGAAAGATCATTACCCTCTACCTTTTATTGATCAAATGATAGAAAGACTATCCAAACACACACACTTCTGCTTTCTAGATGGTTATTCTGGTTTCTCTCAAATACCTGTGTCAAAAGAGGATCAAGAAAAGACAACTTTTACTTGTCCTTTCGGTACCTTTGCTTATAGACGTATGCCTTTTGGTTTATGCAATGCACCTGCTACCTTTCAAAGATGTATGATGGCTATATTCTCTGACTTTTGTGACAAGATTGTTGAGGTTTTCATGGATGATTTCTCCGTTTATGGAACTTCTTTTGATGATTGCTTGAGCAACCTTGATCGAGTTTTGTAGAGATGTGAAGAAACTAATCTTGTCTTGAATTGGGAAAAGTGCCACTTTATGGTTAATGAAGGTATTGTCTTGGGGCACAAAATCTCTGAAAGAGGTATTGAAGTTGATGAAGCCAAAGCTGATGCTATTGAAAAAATGTCGTGCCCTACGGATATCAGAGGTATAAGAAGTTTCCTTGGTCATGCTGGTTTCTATAGGAGGCTTATTAAAGACTTCTCTAAGATTTCTAGGCCTCTCACTAATCTTTTGCAAAAAGACATTCCATTCGTTTTTGATGAGGATTGTGTAGAAGCATTTGAAATTCTTAAGAAAGCCTTGATCACTACACCTGTTGTTCAACCACCTGATTGGAACCTACCCTTTGAAATTATGTGTGATGCTAGTGATTATGCCGTTGGTGCTGTTCTAGGACAAAGAGTTGATAAGAAATGAAATGTTATCCATTATGCTAGTAAAACTCTAGACAGTGCTCAAAGAAACTATGCTACCACTGAAAAAGAATTTTTAGCAGTTGTGTTTGCTTGTGATAAGTTCAGACCTTATATTGTTGATTCCAAAGTAACTGTTCACACCGATCATGCTGCTATTAAATATCTTATGGAAAAGAAAGATGCTAAACCTAGACTTATTAGATGGGTTCTTCTGCTACAAGAATTTGATTTGCATATTATTGATAGAAAGGGTGCTGAGAACCCCGTAGCAGACAACTTTTCTAGGTTAGAAAATGTTCTTGATGACCCACTACCTATTGATGATAGCTTTCCTGATGAGCAATTAGCTGTCATAAATGCTTCGCGTAATGCTCCATGCTATGTTGATTATGCTAATTACTTTGTTGCTAAATTTTTACCACCTACTTTCACATACCAACAAAAGAAAAAGTTCTTCTATGATTTAAGACATTACTTTTGGGATGATCCACACCTTTGTAAAGAAGGAGTAGATGGTGTTATTAGACGTTGTGTACCTGAGCATGAACAGGAACAGATCCTTCACAAGTGTCATTCCGAGGCCTACGGAGGACACCACGCTGGAGATAGAACTGTACATAAGGTACTACAATCTGGTTTTTATTGGCCTACTCTCTTCAAGGATGCTTGTAAGTTTGTCTTGTATTGTGATGAATGTCAAAGAATTGGTAATATTGGTAGACGTCAGGAAATGCCTATGAATTACTCACTTGTTATTGAACCATTTGATGTTTGGGGTTTTGACTATATGGGACCTTTTCCAAAGTCTAACGGGTATACTCATATTCTAGTTGCTGTTGATTATGTTACTAAGTGGGTAGAAGCTATTCCAACAAGTAGTGCTGATCATAACACTTCTATTAAAATGCTTAAAGAAGTTATTTTCCCTAGATTTGGAGTCCCTAGATATTTAATGACTGATGGTGGTTCACACTTTATTCATGGTGCCTTTCGTAAATTGCTTGCTAAGTATGATGTTAATCATAGAATTGCATCTCCTTATCATCCTCAGTCTAGTGGTCAAGTAGAATTGAGCAATAGAGAAATTAAATTTATCTAGCAGAAGACTGTTAATAGATCCGGAAAGAATTGGTCTAAGAAACTTGATGATGCCTTATGGGCTTATAGAACTGCTTACAAAAACCCTATGGGTATGTCTCCGTATAAAATGGTTTATGGTAAAGCATGTAATTTACCTCTAGAACTAGAACATAAAGCTTATTGGGCAATTAAAGAGCTCAACTATGATTTCAAACTTGCTAGTGAGAAGAGGTTATTTGACATCAGCTCACTCGATGAATGGAGAACCCAGGCCTATGAGAATGCCAAGTTGTTTAAAGAAAAAGTTAAGAGATGGCATGATAAAAGGATACAAAAGCGTGAATTCAATGTAGGTGATCATGTCTTGCTGTACAATTCTCGTTTAACATTTTTTGCAGGAAAACTTCTATCTAAATGGGAAGGGCCTTACATTATCGAGGAAGTATATCGTTCCGGTGCCATCAAGCTCAACAACGCCGAAGGCACAAACCCGAAGGTGGTAAACGGGCAAAGAATCAAACATTATATCTCAGGTACTCCCATAAATGTTGAAACCAATATTATCAATACCATAACTCCGGAGGAGTACATTAGGGAGACCTACCAGAACGTTTTAGACTCCGAAAAGGAATAGGTATGTGGTATGGTAAGCAAACCGACTCCAAAACTTTTCCAATAGCAATTTTTCTCCGTTTTGGAATATTTAATAATTTAGGAAAATTTAAAGTAGTCCGAAAAGTGCACGAGGAGGCGACAAGCTAGGAGGGCGCGCCCTACCTCCTGGGCGCACCCTAGTGGCTTGTGGCCACCCCGTGTACCCTCCAGACTCCGTTTTCTTGTGGTATACTCCTTCAGGTCGGTAAAAATTCACTATATATTCTCCCGAAGGTTTTGACCTTCGTATTACGACAATATCTCCTGTTTTCGTTTTGAGCTGTTTCTGCAGCAAATTTAGAGCGAGATGTCTTCGCAAGAGTCGGTCAGGGAGAGCCGTGCCTCTCACCTGACACCAGGGCCCGGAGCATCCAGCGGAACCAACCACTTCGGGCAGGCCACGGAGGAAGAGATGGAGGCCGACTTGAAAAGGATAGATGCCATGGAGGAAGACCAAGAAGTTACCTCTCGTCTACAACCTGGAGCCATCAATGAAACATCCATTGGTTAGGGGAGCTCTAACCATCGCTGGAAAACTTCACAAGGAAATAATGGATCTCAGACAGCAAAATAACAAGCTTGAGGAGGAGAATCGCATTCTGAGGGGCATCATCGCCAAGAATATAACATCACCACCTCCGAAGAAAGACAACTAAACACATGGGTATGGGCACTCCCCTTGGCTTGTGCCAAGCTTGGGGGAGGTGCCCCGGTATCGTATCACCATCACATCTTTTACTTTTATCGTTTTTCTTTGTTCGATCCTTTTGGTTATATCTTGATCTAGTACAATAAAGTCTTTAGTGTGATCTAGTTTTGAATTTTGCTTTTCGTTCCCCTTATGTAAGCAAGTCCGAGAGTTATATAATAAAAGGTAGTTTGAGTTGAGGGCTTTGCTTGTTTGCCATGATCTTGAGAAAAAGAAATAGAAAGAAGTATAAAATAAAAGCAAAGAGTATATATGATGATCTTATGGGGGGTGATGACTTCACATATAAGAAGTATGTCGATTGAAATTTGTTGTGGGTTGACAAACATAGCGATTGGTCATTGTGGCAATTAAAAGGAAGTAATAAAGAAAGAGAGGTTCACATATAAATATATTATCTTGGACATCTTTTATGATTGTGAGCACTCATTAAAATATTATATGCTAAGTTGATATTGGACAAGGAAGACAACATAATGGGTTATGTTTGCTTATTTCCGAATAGAAGTTATATGGTCTTAGATCCTTTAACATGTGACGCTTGCCCCACATCAGCCAAAACTTCCGCACCAAGTTGAGATACTACTTGTGCATCCAAACACCCTTAACCCAGTTTTGCCATGAGAGTCCACCATACCTACCTATGGATTGAGTAAGATCCTTCAAGTAAGTTGTCATCGGTGCAAGCAATAAAAATTTCTCTCTAAATATGTGTGATCTATTAATGTGAGGAAAATAAACTTTATACGAACTTGTGATGTGGAAGAAATAAAAGCGACAGACTGCATAATAAAGTTCTTTATCACAAGGGGCAATATAAAGTGACGTTCTTTTGCATTAAGGGATTGCGCATCCAACTATAAAAGCGCATGGCAACCTCTGCTTCCCTCTGCGAAGGGCCTATCTGTTACTTTTACTTTCTAGTACTTACCTTTATGCAAGAGTCATGGTGATCTTCACCACTTCCTTTATTTCGCCTTTATCTCTTGGCAAGCGTCATATGTTGGGGAATGATCTAGACACATATATCCACTCGGATGTGAGTGAGCATGAGTTATTTCTGTTGACATTACCCTTGAGGTAAATAGTTCGGAGGCAAAACTATAAGCCCCTATCTTTCGCTGTGTCCGATTGAAGCTTTGACCTCATAGGTACCGCGTGAGTGTTAGCAATTATGAAAGACTAAAACATGATTGAGTATGTGGATTTGATTTACAAGCTCCTATATTGACTCTTTCCGACGTTATGATAAATTGGAATTGCTTCAATGACTGAGATCATAGTTTGTTGGTTCTCAATAGAGTTCTCGATTCATACTTTACCTTGTGAATGAATTGTTACTTTAGCATAAGAGATTATATGTCAATATATGCTACTGTTCTAAAGATGACCATGGTGCCTTCATGTCCGTATTTTATTTTATCGACACCTCTATCTCTATACATGTGGACGGATACGTCTCCATCGTATCTACTTTTCCAAACTCGTTTGCCCTTGTTTTGGACTCTAATTTGCATCATTTGAATGGAACTAACCCGGATGGACGCTGTTTTCAGCAGAATTGCCTTGGTGTTATTTTTATGCAGAAATAAAAGTTCTCGGATTGACCTGAAAATTTACGGAGAATATTTTTGGAATTAATAAAAAATACTGGCAAAAGAATCAACCGGAGGGGGTCCACCACCTGGCCACAAGCCAGGGGGCGCCCCCCCCCCTAGGGCGCCCCCCTGTCTTGTGTGCCCCCAGCAGCTCCTCCGACCTCGTTTCCAACTCTATATATTCCTATTCGGGGAGAAAAAAATCGGAGAGAAGAGTTCATCGCATTTTACGATACGGAGCCACCGCCACCTCCTGTCCTTCCTCGGGACGGCAGATCTGGAGTCTGATTTGGGCTCCGGAGAGGCGAAATCGACGCCGTCGTCATCACCAACCATCCTTCATCACCAATTTCATGATGCTCTCCGCCTTTCGTGAGTAATTCCATCGTAGGCTTGCTAGACGGTGATGGGTTGGATGAGATTTACCATGTAATTGAGTTAGTTTTGTTAGCGTTTGATCCCTAGTATCCACTATGTTCTGAGATTGATGTTGCTATGACTTTGCTATGCTTAATGCATGTCACTAGGGCCCGAGTGCCATGATTTCAGATCTGAACCTATTATGTTTTCATGAATATATATGTGTTCTTGATCCTATCTTGCAAGTTATAGACACCTATTACGAGTTATGATCCGCATCCCCCAGGGTGACAATAACTGGGATTCTTTCCGGTGATTACCGTAGTTTGAGGAGTTCATGTATTCACTAAGTGCTAATGCTTTGGTCTGGTTCTCTATTAAAAGGAGGCCGTAATATCCCTTAGTTTCCATTAGGACCCCGCTGCCACGGGAGGGTAGGACAAAAGATGTCATGCAAGTTCTTTTCCATAAGCACGTATGACTATATATGGAATACATGCCTACATTACATTTATGAATTGGAGCTAGTTCCGTGTCACCCTATGTTATAACCGTTGCATGATGAATGCCATCGGACATAATTATCCATCACTGATCCATTGCCTACGAGCTTTTCACATATTGATCTTTGTTAAGTTTCTTGTCCGTTGCTACTGTTACAATCATTACAACACTGCTACTGTCACTCTGCCATTGTTACCGCTACTTCCATACTACTTTGCTACTGAGTACTTTGCTGGAAATACTAAGTCTTTCAGGTGTGGTTGAATTGACAACTCAGCTGCTAATACTCGAGAATATTCTTTGGCTCCCCTTGTGTCGAATCAATAAATTTGGGTTGAATACTCTACCCTCGAAAACTGTTGCGATCCCCTATACTGGTGGGTTATCAAGACCTTTTTCTGGCGCCGTTGCCGGGGAGCATAGCTCTATTCTCTGAGTCACTTGGGATTTATATCTGTTGATCACTATGAAGAATTTGAAAGATGCTAAAACTAAGATCTACCCCTCAACTACGAGGACAGGTAAGGAACTGCCATCTAGCTCTGCACTTGATTCACCTTCTGTTATGAGTAAATTTGCCACACCACCACCTGCTATTGAATCTGATATGTCGCAAGTAATTGATGATGCTACCTCTGCTATGCATGATGCTTATGATGATACTTTGCTTGATACTATTGTGCCACTGGGTGAATTTCTTGATGAACAAATTGCTAGAGTGAATGCTGCCACTGATGATATTTCTGAAACTGATGAAATTATTGAAACTGAACACTATGAGACACCTGCTAGACCTAGCTCTCCTAGATATGAATTGCCTAATATACCTAAGGGTTATGTTATGGAAGGAGAGGTAGCTAGGGACTTTCTTGCTTGTAAGGATAGAGATAATCTTAAGAAATTATTATGCAAGTGGAAAGAAAAATCTTTGAATGCTAGAATGCAATATGATCCCAAGTTTGCTACTTCACCTATCTTTGTTACAGATAAGGATTATGAATTCTCTGTCGATCCTGAGTTAATTACTTTGGTGGAATCTGATCCTTTCCATGGTTATGAATCTGAAACTGTTGTGGCCCATCTTACTAAATTGAATGATATAGCCACCCTATTTACCCATGAGGAAAAAATTCGTTATTACTATATTCTTAAGTTGATTCCTTTCTCATTAAAGGGTGATGCTAAGATATGGTTTAATTCTCTTGCTCCTGGTTGTGTGCGTAGTCCCCAGGATATGATATATTACTTCTCTGAAAAATATTTTCATGCCCATAAGAAACAAGCTGCCTTGCAGGAAATATTTAACTTTGTGCAAATTGAAGAAGAGAGTCTCCCACAAACTTGGGGGAGGCTTCTCCAGTTACTTAATGCTTTGCCTGATCACCCTCTCAAAAAAAATGAAATACTTGATATCTTTTATAATGGACTAACCGATGCTTCTAGGGTCCACCTAGATAGTTGTGCTGGTTGTGTTTTCAGGGAACAAAATGTTGAACAAGCTGAACTACTATTGAGTAATATATTGAGCAATGATAATGATTGGACTATTCCCGAACCACCTCCAAAGCCAACTCCAAAGAAAAGAGGTATTCTATTTCTCAGCCTTGAAGATATGCAAGAGGCAAAGAAATCTATGAAAGAAAAAGGTATTAAAGCTGAAGATGTTAAGAATCTACCACCTATTGAAGAAACACATGGTCTTGATAACCCGACACAGGTAGTAGAGGTAAATTCCCTCCGTAGATTTGATGAAGCTGATATTCCTTATAATAAGTTTGATAGCCAATGCTTGGATGAGTTTGATAACTTTATTGTTAAACAAGAAAATTTCAATGCTTATGTTAGTAGACAACTGAAACATAATGCTTACATGCTTGATCGCTTAGGTGATTATATGAGTAGAACTGTTAATGATCTTAAGCTTATTAGTAAACATGCTTCCATGGTAACTACTCAAGTAGAACAAGTACTTAAGGCTCAGAATGATTTGCTTAGTGAGATGATTAGTAAGAACAATGATCATTCTGTTAGAGTTGTGACTAGAGGTGGTAGAATAACTCAGGAACCTTTGTATCCTGAGGGCCATCCTAAGAGAATTGAGCAAGATTCTCAAAGAGTTAATACTGATGCACCTGGTCATTCTAATAGAAGGAAAAAGAATGACGATAGGACCTTGCATGCTGCTAGTGAACCTGTTATAGATTCACATGAAAACCAAAATGATATTTCTATTTCTGATGCTGAGACACAATCTGGTAATGAACATGAGCCTAGTGATAATATTAATGATGATGTTCATGATGATGCTCAACCTAGTAATGATAATGATGTGGAGATTGAACCTGCTGTTGATCTTGATAACCCACAACCTAAGAACAAACGATATGATAAAAGAGACTTTGTTGCTAGGAAGCATGGTAGAGAAAGAGAACCATGGGTTCAGAAACCCATGCCCTTTCCTCCTAAACCATGCAAGAAGAAGGATGATGAGGATTTTGAGCGCTTTGTTGAAATGCTTAGACCTATCTTTTTGCGTATGCGCTTGACTGATATTCTGAAAATGTCTCCTTATGCTAAGTATATGAAAGATATTGTGACAAATAAAAGAAAGATACCTATATTACGTATGACTATATATGGAATACATGCCTACATTACATTGATGAATTGGAGCTAGTTCTGTGTCACCCTATGTTAGAACCGTTGCATGATGAATGCCATCCGACATAATTATCCATCCCTGATCCATTGCCTATGAGCATTTCACATATTGATCTTTGCTAAGTAACTTTTCCGTTGCTACTATTACAATCATCACAACACTCCTACTGTCACTCTGCCATTGTTGCCGCTACTTCCATACTACTTTGCTACTGAATACTTTGCTGCAAATACTAAGTCTTTCAGGTGTGGTTGAATTGACAACTCAGCTGCTAATACTCGAGAATATTCTCTGGCTCCCCTTGTGTCGAATCAATAAATTTGGGTTGAATACTCTACCCTCAAAAACTGTTGCGATCCCCTATACGTGTGGGTTATCATGGACATATTTATCGATTTCGGCTTTCGCTTGAGGACAAGCAAGGTCTAAGCTTGAGGGAGCTGATACGTCCATTTTGCATCATGCTTTTATATTGATCTTTATTGCATTATGGGCTGTTATTACACATTTTGGTACAATACTTATGCCTTTTCTCTCTTATTTTACAAGGATTACATGAAGAGGGAGAATGCCGGCAGCTGGGATTCTGGACTGGAAAAGGAGCAAATCTGAGATACCTATTCTGCATAACTCAAAAAGTCCTGAAAATCTACGGAGAATTATTTTGGAATATATAAAAAATACTGGGCGAAGAAAATACCAGAGGGGACCCACCAGGCAGCCACAAGCCTAGAGAGCGCGCCCTACCCCCCAGCCCTAGTGGCTTGTGGGCCCCCTTGCAGGCCTCCGGTGCCCATCTTCTGCAATATGGAGGGTTTTGACCTGGAAAAAATCAAAAGGGAGCTTTCGGGACGAAGCGCCGCCGTCTCGAGGCGGAACTTGGACAGAACCAATCTAGGGCTCCGGCGGAGCTGTTCTGCCGGGGAAACTTCCCTCCCGGAGGGGGAAATCGAAGCCATCGTCATCACCAATGATCCTCTCATCGAGAGGGGGTCAATCTCCATCAACATCTTCACCAGCACCATCTACTCTCCAAACCCTAGTTCATCTCTTGTATCTGATCTTTGTCTCAAAACCTCAGATTTGTACCTGTGGGTTGCTAGTAGTGTTGATTACTCCTTATAGTTGATGTTAGTTGGTTTACTTGGTGGAAGATCATATGTTCGGATCCTTAATGATAATTAATACTCCTCTGATTATGAACATGAATATGCTTTGTGAGTAGTTACGTTTGTTCCTGAGGACATGGGATAAGTCTTGTTATAAGTAATCATGTGAATTTGGTATTCGTTCGATATTTTATTGAGATGTATGTCGTCTCTCCTCTAGTGGTGTTATGTGAACGTCGACTACATGGCACTTCACCATTATTTGGGCCTAGAGGAAGGCAATGGGAAGTAATAAGTGGATGATGGGTTGCTAGATTGACAGAAGCTTAAACCATAGTTTATGCGTTGCTTCATAAGGGGCTGATTTGGATCCATATGTTTCATGCTATGGTTAGATTTATCTTAATTCTTCTTTCGTAGTTGCGGATGCTTGCGAGAGAGGTTAATCATAAGTGGGAGGCTTGTCCAAGTAAGGGCAGCACCCAAGCACCGGTCCACCAACATATCAAATTATCAAAGTAATGAACGCGAATCATATGAGCATGATGAAAACTAGCTTGACAGAAATTCCCATGTGTCCTCGGGAGCGCTTTGCTTTATATAAGAGTTTGTCCAGGCTTGTCCTTTGCTACAAAAAGGATTGGGCCACCTTGCTGCACCTTTGCTACATTTATTACTTGCTACCCGTTACGAATTATCTTATCACGAAACTATTTATTACCGATAATTTCAGTGCTTGCAGAGAATACCTTACTGAAAACCGCTTGTCATTTCCTTCTGATCCTTGTTGGGTTCGACACTCTTACTTATCGAAAGGACTACGATAGATCCCCTATACTTGTGGGTCATTAGCCGACAACCCTTGCGAGCTATGTGGTTCTGCATGCTGCCTTGCCAGTTCTTCTTCTAGTTTCCTTGTTTGGTGATCCGTGGTAAAGTCCCCTGTCTTTTGATCATAATGGTACCACCCCCTGACATAGTTATATTCAAGGGGGTCCTTGAATTGTCCGAAGTGGTTTGGGATGCCCTTTGCTGCAAGTGCAGCATCCTGCTTGTCCCTTACGGGCTTCTTCCCAATAAAAAAAAGGCTGCCGAGGGTGTGGTTACTTAATGTCTTCGATCGCATTTCCTTCCCCCATGACGACTGGGTCATCACTGAGTTCTCCTGATTTTGCATCTTGAAAATGTTCCAATCATCTACACTAATGGTAGGCCACTTCTGCTGGATCTCGGAGATATCTATGTCGGGTTTCACTGCAATATCTTTTCTTCCTGCAGATTTCCAAGAACTGAAATTCTTCGAGAACTTATGGATTGCATGGTTGTTTACCTGATTTTTTGGGTACGATAGGTTTTCATAATCCTCAGGAAACTTGAATCTTGCGTGCACCCTTCTTATGAGGAGTTCTCGCAGATTAGCTTTGTCCATATCCCTTCAATTTGTCTCGTTGATGGAGCAAACTTCTCGAAGGATAACACCTAGGGCGTTGCCATAGTGAGCAGCGGCTTTCCGCGGACTAAGAGGCTCACCAGTCTCGTTAACTCGTGTGACGACGAGCTTGTCGGTGCCTATAGCATTTTGGCTTCTGGGTTTCCGCTGCTTCTTGGATTTTGAAACATGCTCGTCAACCTCCACATCGTCCTCTTCCACAGGAGAATACTCTTCTGTATCCTCTCCATCAGTGTCCATATCAGGATTACTTTCCGCACCAGGAGGAACACTGTAGCCTCTGCCTTTCATGTAGTAGTCATCTGGATTAAGCTCATCATCATAATCTTCATGTCCCCGCACGTCCGTAAATGCATCACCCTCATGTGCCGAATGTGTCGAAGAAGACTCATGCGCGTCGTTCGTTTGATTAGACATCTACAAAAAGAAAACATTGGCAACCTTATTTATTCATATATAAAATACAAAATTTTGGCATGACCTTTGCTAAAAATAGGACATATTGGTTGCCACAAATTTGACGAAACGGAAATTAATCAACGTTTCGCCAAAACATTGGCAACCGTATGCATTCCCTGCAAACAATACACAAGCAACCACATTTCCATCGAAACAAAATTTGAACCATAACATTTACTCGAACACATTTCGAGCACTTTTCGTGCACTGACCGGAGGAATCGAGGTGGCGGCAGGGGAGATTGAGGTCGACGGCAGGGGAGATTGAGGTCGTTCTGGCCAGCGACGGGAGGGGATAAAGGCGGCTCGAGGTCGACGCGGTTGGGGTCAGATGGAGAGGTCGAGGAGATTGGGGTTGACGGCGAGTCGAGGAGCGGCGACCGAAGGGGAAGGTGGGCGATGGCGGCGAGAGAGGGGAGTGGCGGCGACGACAAGGAAGGTGGCGGCGGTGCCAGCGCCGGGGGAGGGGGGTGGCAGCGATGACGTCGAAGGTGGCGGCGGCGGCGCACGGAGCGGAGGGTGTACGAGCGCGCGAAACGTAAGTTTGGGGTGAACATTTCCCCCCAAACGGGCAAAGACAATGGGGAAAATAGCTATGGCGTTGGTGACGTACGCAACGCCATAGATATATTAGTTATGTCGTTGGTGGCGTCACCAACACCATAGCTATTTTTTCTCCAAAATTACATCAACCTAATTAATTGTTTCAACTTCTGATGGTCAATACAAAGGGGTTCGATAAGGTCACTACGGAAGAAGATTTATTGCACGTACATACGCATCAATATTAAAATTATATCGAACTGCCGAATTAACAATAAATAAAATATAGATAAAAATCAACTACAACGTTGTTTCTCAATTTCTCTTGTTTGTGTGCGGGGGCTCTGAACCGATATTTTCCTCTTGTTTGTGCGGAGGCTCTCAACGGAAGCTTTTCTCTTATTTCTGCGGGGGCTCTCAATGGAAGTTTTTGCATCCGCCATGCTTCTACGTCTTTTCTTACACTTCTCCTTCCGAATAACGTCATCTTCTTCTTGATAGATGCCAGATTGGTCATAGTCATATAGATCTTCCTTTGACAATTCTTTACCGTTGCGTTTTTTCTGCCCGTCGAGGTGATTTTCATGTTCTGCAACATTCTTCACACCACCTTCTAGCAAATCATCATGTACCATCCCTTCGACTTCGACATCCTCCGCTTCCTCACCATTACTTGTCCACCGTGTGTAACCAGGCATGAAATCATATTTCAACAAGTGCATCTTCACACGACCAGTAGAAGGGTCAATCAAAACTATGTTTTCGCACTTCTTACATGGACATAATATTGTTGTTTCCCCTTTCCGATTCATATCTTCCAACGCGACCTTGAAGAACCCATTTATAGTTCGATCCATATCCATATTCCAGCATAAATCATTCACTTCCACTGTGCCTACAAAAAAAAGGTCAAAAAAAATTTCAGCATATTATGTACTATATATAAACACACATATGCGGGCATTACATACCTAAATTAATGATATACACACAAAAAAAAGTCGCCTAGTTCTCTCAATGGATCGAAGGCAGAGTCCGCCGGTCGTGCCTATGATAAACCAGGCTGGCCGGGTCAGCTATATGTAGATGCACCTACTAATTAATGACGTTCTACATTTACGAACTCCGCCACAATGTTTGTGGCCTCCACAAAATATACCTATGGCATGCCGTACCATTTGAACGACACAAGTGATGTGCATAGTCCTGGCGTGGAAACATTAGCCACGCCAACAATAATACATGAAAGGGGGGAGCACTGGGGTCGACATACAAGTGGCGTTCGGTCGAATTTGCATGCCATCACTAAGTATGTACCAATAACGTACAAATATAGGCAACGCCAGCACTATTTGAAAATATTAGTGCTGGCGTCGGCTGAAAATGGCGCGCCACCAACAAGAGTTGTGGCTAGCCATTTCTCTACTAGTGATTGTATGATGATGGAATTGCATGATGTATTGATCACGTGCAATCACACGTATATATGGTGTACAAGGTGGGCCACGAGCTCAACTATACAAGGAACTAGGAGGTGGGCCAGATACACAAATATGCACATAACATATATACACAACACCCCCCATAGTCGAAGCAGCCCCATTGCTGACGCAAAGACTGGATCGGAACTCCTAAAAGGATGTCGTGGGCAAGACTTTGGTCATGATATCAGCAAATTGTTGGGATGTGGGAATGTGTAAGACACGAACGTGGCCAAGGGCCACCTGGTCCCGAACAAAGTGAATATCAAGCTCAATGTGCTTGGTACGGCGATGATGAACCGGGTTGGCGGAGAGGTAGAGAGCCGAGACATTGTCGCAATAGACCACCGTCGCCTTATCGACAGGGCACGAGAGCTCAAGAAGAAGCTGAAGAAACCATGAGCACTCGGCGACGACATTAGCCATGGCGCAATACTCAGCCTCAGCGCTGGACCGTGATACAGTAGGCTGCCGCTTGAATGACCACGAAATAAGTGATTGACCAAAAAAGACATAGTAACCAGAAGTGGATCTACGGGCATCAGGGCAGCCGGCTCAGTCAGTGTCGGTGTAGGCGGTGAGATCGGTGGAGGCGGAGGCGTGCAACGTGAAGCCAAGATCCACAGAGCCATGGATGTAACGGAGAATCCGCTTGACGAAAGTCCAATGAGCATCCCGAGGGGCATGCATATGAAGGCACGCCTGCTGCACGGCATACCGGAGCTCCGGTCGAGTAAGAGTGAGGTACTGAAGAACACCAACAATGGACCAGTAGAAAGCAGGATCCGAAGCAGGAGAACCATCAGCAGCAGAGAGCTTGGACTTCGCATCGATAGGTGTGGCCGCGGGTTTGCAATTAAGCATTCCAGCATGATCAAGGGGCTCAAGAGCGTACTTCCGCTGGTGAAGGAAGAAACCATCAGGACGGCGCACCACCTCGACACCGAGGAAGTAGTGCAACGGACCCAAATCCTTGATGGCAAACTCAGCGCGAAGACGATCAGTGAGCGGACTGAGAAGCCCAGTCGTGCATGCCGTTAGAATGATGTCGTCGACGTAGAGGAGTAGATACGCAGTATCGGCGCCGTGGCGATAAACGAACAACGAAGCATCGGAGTGTGTAGAGCGGAAGCCGAGCTGATGAAGAAACGCTGCAATACACTGGTACCAGGCGCGAGGAGCCTGCTTGAGCCTAATGAGCGTGAGAGTAGGCACACGTGATCTGGATGCATCGGATCAACGAACCCGGTGGGTTGCTGACAAAAAAACCTGGTCCTGGAGTTGACCATGAAGGAAGGCGTTGGAGACGTCCATCTGGTGTACCGGCCAGGCAGGGGAGAACGCAAGCTGTAAAACAGTGCGAATCGTCCCGGGCTTAACCACCGGAGCGAAGGTGTCGGTGAATTCGACGCCGGCACGTTGACGGAAGCCACAAACAACGCAACGCGCCTTGTAGCGGTCAAGTGTACCATCAGGGCAGACTTTGTGCTTGAAAACCCACAACCCGGTAATCACGTTGGCGTGCCGGGGTCGAGGGACAAGGTGCCAAGTCCGGTTGTGCTGCAAAGCATCAAACTCCTCCTACATCGCCGCAACCCAAAGTGAATCACGGAGAGCATCTCGAACGGAGGATGGCAAGGGCGATGGCGCAGAGGTGGATGCCATACAGACGTACTCAACCGAAGCATACCGCGACCTTGGACGAAAGATGCCCGCAGGAGCGCGGGTAACTGGACCAGCCGGAGGACCAGCCGCGGGCGGCGGGGATGATGCGCCGCAAGGTGTCGAGGCCGCGGGCGAGGCCGGCTTGTCAGTCGACGACGGCGCCACGGGCGAGGCCGGCTCGTCAATCGACGGCGGCGCCGCGGACAAGGCCTCAGGCGAGGGCGGGCCAGAGGAAGTCTCCGCCGATGAAGAGCACGCGGTGGTGCTGGAGAGCACAATGACCGAGCCACGGGAGGCCCAGACGGGCGTGCCAGAGGTCGACGCCGGCAGAGAGAGCAACTGGAGCGGGGGTGGTGGAGGACTTCGGGTGGACCAAATAGAGATCGTCGTCGTGACTATCACATCGGTGGAGTACCATCCTTGTTCGAGCGTCCTTGAAACAAAAACCAAATTTGTCAAACTCAATAGTTATAGGATTTTCACGAGTGAGATAACGGACAAAAACAAGATTTTTAATGAGGTCAGGTGAAACAAGAATGTTAGATAAAGTGATTGGCATGGAAGTAGAAGGAAACGAGGTGCGCCTGACATGTGTGATCGGAAGAGTGGAGCCATCACCGACAGTGATGCGGGTGGTGGTGTTGACGGGAGGGAAGGAGGTGAGGTTACCCGGATGAGCAAACATGTGGGTAGTAGCACCAGTGTCCATGTACCAATCACCGCCGCCAGGATAGGTGTTGGGCGAAGGAGCGTTGTGCAGCGCGGCGAGAAGCGCTGGGTCCCATGGAGGTGGAGGTAGTGCCGACTGTGGTGATGGAGACGCCATGGGAACGCCATAGGCACCTGTCAGCTGCGGTGGTGGAGGAGGCAGGTACCCTCCGTATGGCTACGGCCCGGCAAGATATGCCTGATGAGCCGGCGTACGCGGCGCGGGAAGAGTCGGTGCTGGGGCCCGAGGAACTGGCATGGTGTATGCATGGACGACACCCATCCACGGTTTGTAGCCACCGGCCTAAAGCGGAGGAGGCTGCTGCACCTGTTGCTGCTGATAAGGGGCGCCGCCATGCTGCTGCAGGCGACCACCGCGCCGACCGCCCCGTTTGCGGCCAGCAGGAGCGGTCGCGGGTGGCGGCTGGGGCGTGCTGAAGGGAGCTGTCGGGGTGGGCAGCAGCGGCGGCTGCTGCGACGAGGAGGGCGCGGGGGGCCGCTGCTGTTGAGGAGCGGTGGGTGGTGGTGGAGGGCCGCCTCGAGTGGTGCCGGCGGCGAGGGCAAGATGCAAGGCCCAACTTTTCACCTATTTCATCCGACGCTCCTCCAATCGGAGATAGGTCACAAACTTGGCAAAGGAGGGCTCGGTGATGAGGGAGAGGTTCGCCGCAGCGTTGCCGAAATACTCGTTGAGGCCGGCAGTGAGCGTGCTGAGAAGGGTATCATCGTCAATTTTCGCGCCAATGTCGCGGAGCTCGTCAGCAAGGGTCTTGAGACGAAGAGAATATTCGTCGACGGAAGAGTTATCTTGGTGGCACCCAAAGAACTCTTGCTGCAAGAAGACGTGGCGTTGAAGGGGATTGTCGGTGAAGAGCCCGTTCAGCTTGGTCCAAACGACATGGGCATCGTCGTCGTCTTGCACGACCGTATGAAACAGGTCGGGCGAGATGGTGAGGAAGAACCAGCGGATGAGCGCGGCGTCAATGGTGGACTACTCGTGATGCACGGGCACAAGGCTTGAGTCAACCGAGCCATCCACGTGGTCGAGGAGGTTGTACTCCCGGAACACAAGGGAGAAGTAGGTCTTCCATGCGTAGTAGGAGGAGTCCATTTGGGCAAGGCGGATCGGAACCCGCTCGTGGAAGTTGAGGTTGCGGATGTCGGCGGCGGCGGGAGGGTTGGCGTCGGCGAACGGGTTGGAGCCGGAGGATGTGACGGAAGACATGGCAGCGGCGGGAGGGTTGGCGTCGGCGAACGGGTTGGAGCCGGAGGATGTGACGGTAGACATGGCAGCGGCGACGCTAGGGAGCACGAAGGCTGCGGGTGGGCAAAAACGGCGGCGATGGCGCTAGAGAGCACGGCGACAGCGGTTGGGGGTTGCGGCGGCGGCGGCGCTAGGGAGGCGCGGCGGCAGAAACGGGGTAAGGTGGCGGCGCAGGTGAGAAGGTGGCGCGACGGCGGCGGGCGGAAGCTAGGGTTTAGAACCCGGAAAGATACCATTTATGATGATGGAATTGCACGATGTATTGTTCAATCGCACGTATATATGATGTACAAGGTGGGCCACGACCTAAACTATACAATGAACCAGGGGTGGGCCAGATACACAAATATGCACATAACATATATACTCAACACTCATCTACAAGATGTTGTACACACCCGTCACCTCGTTGCAGGGACAGAGCAAAGCAACAATAGTGATTCCGAAAACGCAAAGCAGAATTAACGCTAGAAATGCATCTAATATTGGCCGTTCATCAAATGCATAAGTAGAAGACCACAAACCATGCCGTCAAATGGTGGAGTATGTTACCTCACTAGTAGAAAACAGGGCTTTCGTCACAGCTCGATCTACACATTAGTCCCGGTTGCATTACGAACCGGGACTAATGTGAGCATTAGTCCCGGTTCGAGTGGCTAAGGCGCCGGGCGGGCATCAGTCCCGGTTCAAATGGGACCTTTAGTCCCGGTTGGAGACACCAACCGGGACTAAAGGGGCCGATACCCTTTAGTCCCGGTTGGTGTCTCCAACCGGGGTTGAGGCTTTAGTCCCGGTTGGTGTCTCCAACCGGGACTAAAGGTTTCACCTTTAATCCCGGTTGGAGACACCAACCGGGACTAAAGGGGTTCTGAAAGTTTTATTTTTCTGTTTTTACATTTGTTTTCTATTTTTAGTTTCTGTTTTAAATTGCATATATCTTTTAGGATATTTGACATTTTTGAGTGATTCTTTTTGCATTAGATTCAAAATTTTGTCTAGTTTCTGTTTGTGCCATTAGTTTTCAAATTTGAATGGTTTAAATGTGAATTTGTTCAAATTTGCTTCAAACCCTAGATTGTGAATAACTTGAGTTTACAAATAGTTTTTAATTTAATTCTTTTTGCTCCTAGTCCCGTGTTAGATTGTTGTCACAGTAAGATTTATTTGGTTATTTTTAGAATAATTTAAATTAGGATTTTAATTAAAACAATACTGTTTTGCTTATATAGTTGTTTTTGTCATTTAATTGTTGTTTTTTTATTATTTTTAGTAAGTTCTATCTGTAGATTTTAACATGTTGTAGTATGGTGCATATTGAATGCACAAAAAGTATGGAGTTGAAATAAGTTTTCGTCCGAAACCTTGATACTTCGAAGGAGATGGTCCAGTTTGTACACGAAGTGCATCCAGTTTTTGCCGTAACCCTCTCAACTTTCTAGCACATGCTATGTGGGTGAAATGATGATACCATGCCAAGTTTCAACCTTTTCAGAGTTCATTTGTAGGGCTTTTCAATTTCAGGGTCATTTAGCTCAAAAAATCATTAAATGCATGAAAAATAGCAAATGAAGTTAGAAAGCGTTGAAATTTGAGGATGTGGCTTTGAATGGTGCATATTGAATGCACAAAAAGTCTGGAGTTGAAATAAGTTTAAAAAATGAAATGTCTTTGTAACAGATGGGTATGTCTCCGTATAAAATGGTTTATGGTAAAGCATGTCACTTACCTCTAGAACTAGAACATAAAGCTTATTGGGCAATTAAAGAGCTCAACTATGATTTCAAACTTGCTGGTGAGAAGAGGTTATTTGACATCAGCTCACTTGATGAATGGAGAACCCAGGCCTATGAGAATGCCAAGTTGTTTAAAGAAAAAGTTAAGAGATGGCATGATAAAAGGATACAAAAGCGTGAATTCAATGTAGGTGATCATGTCTTGCTGTACAATTCTCATTTAACATTTTTTGCAGGAAAACTTCTATCTAAATGGGAAGGGCCTTACATTATCGAGGAAGTATATCGTTCCGGTGCCATCAAGCTCAACAACGCCGAAGGCACAAACCCGAATGTGGTAAACGGGCAACGAATCAAACATTATATCTCAGGTACTCCCATAAATGTTGAACCAATATTATCAAAACCATAACTCCGGAGGAGTACATTAGGGAGACCTACCAGAACGTTTTAGACTCCGAAAAGGAATAGGTATGTGGTACGGTAAGCAAACCGACTCCAAAACTTTTCCAATAGCAATTTTTCTCCGTTTTGGAATATTTAATAATTTAGGAAAATTTAAAGTAGTCCAAAAAGTGCACGAGGAGGCGACAAGCCAGGAGGGCGCGCCCTACCTCCTGGGCGCACCCTAGTGGCTTGTGGCCACCCCGTGTACCCTCCGGACTCCGTTTTCTTGTGGTATACTCCTTCAGGTCGGTAAAAATTCACTATATATTCTCCCGAAGGTTTTGACCTTCGTATTACGACAATATCTCCTATTTTCGTTTTGAGCTGTTTCTGCAGCAAATTTAGAGCGAGATGTCTTCGCAAGAGTCGGTCAGGGAGAGCCGTGCCTCTCACCTGACACCGGGGCCCGGAGCATCCAGCGGAACCACCCACTTCGGGCAGGCCACGGAGGAAGAGATGGAGGCCGACTTGAAAAGGATAGATGCCATGGAGGAAGACCAAGAAGTTACCTCTCGTCTACAACCTGGAGCCATCAATGAAACATCCATGGGTTAGGGGAGCTCTAACCATCGCTGGAAAACTTCGCAAGGAAATAATGGATCTCAGACAGCAAAATAACAAGCTTGAGGAGGAGAATCGCATTCTGAGGGGCATCATCGCCAAGAATATAACATCACCACCTCCGAAGAAAGACAACTAAACACATGGGTATGGGCACTCCCCTTGGCTTGTGCCAAGCTTGGGGGAGGTGCCCCGGTATCGTATCACCATCACATCTTTTACTTTTATCGTTTTTCTTTGTTCGATCCTTTTGGTTATATCTTGATCTAGTACAATAAAGTCTTTAGTGTGATCTAGTTTTGAATTTTGCTTTTCGTTCCCCTTATGTAAGCAAGTCCGAGAGTTATATAATAAAAAGTAGTTTGAGTTGAGGGCTTTGCTTGTTTGCCATGATCTTGAGAAAAAGAAATAGAAAGAAGTATAAAATAAAAGCAAAGAGTATCTATGATGATCTTATGGGGGGTGATGACTTCACATATAAGAAGTATGTCGATTGAAATTTGTTGTGAGTTGACAAACATAGCGATTGGTCATTGTGGCAATTAAAAGGAAGTAATAAAGAAAGAGAGGTTCACATATAAATATATTATCTTGGACATCTTTTATGATTGTGAGCACTCATTAAAATATTATATGCTAAGAAGTTGATGTTGGACAAGGAAGACAACACAATGGGTTATGTTTGCTTATTTCCGAATAAAAGTTATATGGTCTTAGATCCTTTAACATGTGACGCTTGCCCCATATCAGCCAAAACTTCCGCACCAAGAAGAGATACTACTTGTGCATCCAAACACCCTTAACCCAGTTTTGCCATGAGAGTCCACCATACCTACCTATGGATTGAGTAAGATCCTTCAAGTAAGTTGTCATCGGTGCAAGCAATAAAAATTGCTCTCTAAATATGTGTGATCTATTAATGTGAGGAAAATAAACTTTATACGAACTTGTGATGTGGAAGAAATAAAAGCGACAGACTGCATAATAAAGTTCTTTATCACAAGGGGCAATATAAAGTGACGTTCTTTTGCATTAAGGGATTGCGCATCCAACTATAAAAGCGCATGGCAACCTCTGCTTCCCTCTGCGAAGGGCCTATCTGTTACTTTTACTTTCTAGTACTTACCTTTATGCAAGAGTCATGGTGATCTTCACCACTTCCTTTATTTCGCCTTTATCTCTTGGCAAGCGTCATGTGTTGGGGAATGATCTAGACACATATATCCACTCGGATGTGAGTGAGCATGAGTTATTTCTGTTGACATTACCCTTGAGGTAAATAGTTCGGAGGCAAAACTATAAGCCCCTATCTTTCGCTGTGTCCGATTGAAGCTTTGACCTCATAGGTACCGCGTGACTGTTAGCAATTATGAAAGACTAAAAGATGATTGAGTATGTGGATTTGCTTTACAAGCTCCTATATTGACTCTTTCCGACGTTATGATAAATTGGAATTGCTTCAATGACTGAGATCATAGTTTGTTGGTTCTCAATAGAGTTCTCGATTCATACTTTACCTTGTGAATGAATTGTTACTTTAGCATAAGAGATTATATGTCAATATATGCTACTGTTCTAAAGATGACCATGATGCCTTCATGTCCGTATTTTATTTTATCGACACCTCTATCTCTATACATGTGGACGGATACGTCTCCATCGTATCTACTTTTCCAAACTCGTTTGCCCTTGTTTTGGACTCTAATTTGCATGATTTGAATGGAACTAACCCGGATTGACGCTGTTTTCAGCAGAATTGCCTTGGTGTTATTTTTATGCAGAAATAAAAGTTCTCGGATTGACCTGAAAATTTACGGAGAATATTTTTGGAATTAATAAAAAATACTGGCGAAAGAATCAACCGGAGGGGGTCCACCACCTGGCCACAAGCTAGGGGGCGCCCCCCCCCCCCCCTAGGGCGCCCCCCTGTCTTGTCTGCCCCCAGGAGCTCCTCCGACCTCGTTTCCAACTCTATATATTCCTATTCGGGGAGAAAAAAATCGGAGAGAAGAGTTCATCGCATTTTACGATACGGAGCCGCCGCCACCTCCTGTCCTTCCTCGGGACGGTAGATCTGGAGTCTGATTTGGGCTCCGGAGAGGCGAAATCAACGCCGTCGTCATCACCAACCATCCTTCATCACCAATTTCATGATGCTCTCCGCCTTTCGTGAGTAATTCCATCGTAGGCTTGCTAGACGGTGATGGGTTGGATGAGATTTACCATGTAATTGAGTTAGTTTTGTTAGGGTTTGATCCCTAGTATCCACTATGTTCTGAGATTGATGTTGCTATGACTTTGCTATGCTTAATGCTTGTCACTAGGGCCCGAGGGCCATGGTTTCAGATCTGAACCTATTATGTTTTCATGAATATATATGTGTTCTTGATCCTATCTTGCAAGTTATAGACACCTATTACAAGTTATGATCCGCATCCCCCAGGGTGACAATAACTGGGATTCTTTCCGGTGATTACCGTAGTTTGAGGAGTTCATGTATTCACTAAGTGCTAATGCTTTGGTCTGGTTCTCTATTAAAAGGAGGCCTTACTATCCCTTAGTTTCCATTAGGACCCCGCTGCCACGGGAGGGTAGGACAAAAGATGTCATGCAAGTTCTTTTCCATAAGCACGTATGACTATATATGGAATACATGCCTACATTACATTTATGAATTGGAGCTAGTTCCGTTTCACCCTATGTTATAACCGTTGCATGATGAATGCCATCAGACATAATTATCCATCACTGATCCATTGCCTACGAGCTTTTCACATATTGATCTTTGCTAAGTTTCTTTTCCGTTGCTACTGTTACAATCATTACAACACTGCTACTGTCACTCTGCCATTGTTGCCGCTACTTCCATACTACTTTGCTACTGAATACTTTGCTGCAAATACTAAGTCTTTCAGGTGTGGTTGAATTGACAACTCAGCTGCTAATACTCGAGAATATTCTTTGGCTCCCCTTGTGTCGAATCAATAAATTTGGGTTGAATACTCTACCCTCGAAAACTGTTGCGATCCCCTATACGTGTGGGTTATCATGGACATATTTTTCGATTTCGGCTTTCGCTTGAGGACAAGCGAGGTCTAAGCTTGAGGGAGCTGATACGTCCATTTTGCATCATGCTTTTATATTGATCTTTATTGCATTATGGGCTGTTATTACACATTTTGGTACAATACTTATGCCTTTTCTCTCTTATTTTACAAGGATTACATGAAGAGGGAGAATGTCGGCAGCTGGGATTCTGGACTGGAAAAGGAGCAAATCTGAGATACCTATTCTGCACAACTCCAAAAGTCCTGAAAATCTACGGAGAATTATTTTGGAATATATAAAAAATACTGGGCGAAGAAAATACCAGAGGGGACCCACCAGGCAGCCACAAGCCTAGAGAGCGCGCCCTACCCCCCAGCCCTAGTGGCTTGTGGGCCCCCTTGCAGGCCTCCGGTGCCCATCTTCTGCAATATGGAGGGTTTTGACCTGGAAAAAATCAAAAGGGAGCTTTCGGGACGAAGCGCCGCCGTCTCGAGGCGGAACTTGGACAGAACCAATCTAGGGCTCCGGCGGAGCTGTTCTGCCGGGGAAACTTCCCTCCCGGAGGGGGAAATCGAAGCCATCGTCATCACCAATGATCCTCTCATCGAGAGGGGGTCAATCTCCATCAACATCTTCACCAGCACCATCTCCTCTCCAAACCCTAGTTCATTTCTTGTATCTGATCTTTGTCTCAAAACCTCAGATTTGTACCTGTGGAAGATCATATGTTCGGATCCTTAATGATAATTAATACTCCTCTGATTATGAACATGAATATGCTTTGTGAGTAGTTACGTTTGTTCCTGAGGACATGGGATAAGTCTTGTTATAAGTAATCATGTGAATTTGGTATTCGTTCGATATTTTGATGAGATGTATGTCGTCTCTCCTCTAGTGGTGTTATGTGAACGTCGACTACATGACACTTCACCATTATTTGGGCCTAGAGGAAGGCATTGGGAAGTAATAAATAGATGATGGGTTGCTAGATTGACAGAAGCTTAAACCCTAGTTTATGCGTTGCTTCATAAGGGGCTGATTTGGATCCATATGTTTCATGCTATGGTTAGATTTATCTTAATTCTTCTTTCGTAGTTGCGGATGCTTGCGAGAGAGGTTAATCATAAGTGGGAGGCTTGTCCAAGTAAGGGCAGCACCCAAGCACCGGTCCACCCACATATCAAATTATCAAAGTAATGAACGCGAATCATATGAGCATGATGAAAACAAGCTTGACAGAAATTCCCATGTGTCCTCGGGAGCGCTTTGCTTTATATAAGAGTTTGTCCAGGCTTGTCCTTTGCTACAAAAAGGATTGGGACACCTTGCTGCACCTTTGCTACATTTATTACTTGCTACCCGTTACGAATTATCTTATCACGAAACTATTTGTTACCGATAATTTCTGTGCTTGCAGAGAATACCTTACTGAAAACCGCTTGTCATTTCCTTCTGCTCCTCGTTGGGTTTGACACTCTTACTTATCGAAAGGACTACGATTGATCCCCTATACTTGTGGGTCATCAGCCGACAACCCTTGCGAGCTATGTGGTTCTGCATGCTGCCTTGCCAGTTCTTCTTCTAGTTTCCTTGTTTGGTGATCCGTGGTAAAGTCCCCTGTCTTTTGATCATAATGGTACCACCCCCTGACATAGTTATATTCAAGGGGGTCCTTGAATTGTCCGAAGTGGTTTGGGATGCCCTTTGCTGCAAGTGCAGCATCCTGCTTGTCCCTTACGGGCTTCTTCCCAATAAAAAAAAGGCTGCCGAGGGTGTGGTTACTTAATGTCTTCGATCGCATTTCCTTCCCCCATGACGACTGGGTCATCACTGAGCTCTCCTGATTTTGCATCTTGAAAATGTTCCAATCATCTACACTAATGGTAGGCCACTTCTGCTGGATCTCGGAGATATCTATGTCGGGTTTCGCTGCAATATCTTTTCTTCCTGCAGATTTCCAAGAACTGAAATTCTTCGAGAACTTATGGATTGCATGGTTGTTTACCTGATTTTTTGGGTACGATAGGTTGTCATAATCCTCAGGAAACTTGAATCTTGCGTGCACCCTTCTTATGAGGAGTTCTCGCAGATTAGCTTTGTCCATATCCCTTCAATTTGTCTCGTTGATGGAGCAAACTTCTCGAAGGATAACACCTAGGGCGTTCCCATAGTGAGCAGCGGCTTTCCGCGGACTAAGAGGCTCACCAGTCTCGTTAACTCGTGTGACGACGAGCTTGTCGGTGCCTATAGCATTTTGGCTCCTGGGTTTCCGCTGCTTCTTGGATTTTGAAACATGCTCGTCGACCTCCACATCGTCCTCTTCCACAGGAGAATACTCTTCTGTATCCTCTCCATCAGTGTCCATATCAGGATTACTTTCCGCACCAGGTGGAACACTGTAGCCTCTGCCTTTCATGTAGTAGTCATCTGGATTAAGCTCATCATCATAATCTTCCTCTCCCCGCGCGTCCGTAAATGCATCACCCTCATGTGCTGAATGTGTCGAAGAAGACTCCTGCGCGTCGTTCATTTGATTAGACATCTACAAAAACAAAACATTGGCAACCTTATTTATTCATATATAAAATACAAAATTTTGGCATGACCTTTGCTAAAAATAGGACATATTGGTTGCCACAAATTTGACGAAACGGAAATTAATCAACGTTTCGCCAAAACATTGGCAACCGTATGCATTCCCTGCAAACAATACACAAGTAACCACATTTCCATCGAAACAAAATTTGAACCATAACATTTCCTCGAACACATTTTGAGCACTTTTCGAGCACTGACCGGAGGAATCGAGGTGGCGGCAGGGGAGATTGAGGTCGACGGCAGGGGAGGTTGAGGTCGTTCTGGCCAGCGACGGGAGGGGATAAAGGCGGCTCGAGGTCGACGCGGTTGGGGGCAGATGGAGAGGTCGAGGAGATTGGGGTTGACGGCGAGTCGAGGAGCGGCGACCGAAGGAGAAGGTGGGCGACGGCGGCGAGAGAGGGGGTGGCGGCGACGACAAGGAAGGTGGCGGCGACGACAAGGAAGGTGGCGGCGGTGCCAGCGCCGGGGGAGGGGGGTGGCAGCGACGACGTCGAAGGTGGCGGCGGCGGCGCACGGAGCGGAGGGTGTACGAGCGCGCGAAACGTAAGTTTGGGGTGAACATTTCCCCCCAAACGGGCAAAGACAATGGGGAAAATAGCTATGGCGTTGGTGACGTACGCAATGCCATAGATATATTAGTTATGTCGTTGGTGGCGTCACCAACACCATAGCTATTTTTTCTCCAAAATTACATCAACCTAATTAATTGTTTCAACTTCTGATGGTCAATACAAAGGGGTTCGATAAGGTCACTCCGGTAGAAGATTTATTGCACGTACATACGCATCAATATTAAAATTATATCGAACTGCCGAATTAACAATAAATAAAATATAGATAAAAATCAACTACAACGTTGTTTCTCAGTTTCTCTTGTTTGTGTGCGGGGGCTCTGAACCGATATTTTCCTCTTGTTTGTGCGGAGGCTCTCAACGGAAGCTTTTCTCTTATTTCTGCGGGGGCTCTCAATGGAAGTTTCTGCATCCGCCATGCTTCTACGTCTTTTCTTACACTTCTCCTTCCGAATAACGTCATCTTCTTCTTGATAGATGCCAGATTGGTCATAGTCATATAGATCTTCCTTTGACAATTCTTTACCGTTGCGTTTTTTCTGCCCGTCGAGGTGATTTTCATGTTCTGCAACATTCTTCACACCTCCTTCTAGCTCATCATCATGTACCATCCCTTCGACTTCGACATCCTCCTCTTCCTCACCATTACTTGTCCACCGTGTGTAACCAGGCATGAAATCATATTTCAACAAGTGCGTCTTCACACGACCAGTAGAAGGGTCAATCAAAACTATGTTTTCGCACTTCTTACATGGACATAATATTGTTGTTTCCCCTTTCCGATTCATATCTTCCAACGCGACCTTGAAGAACCCATTTATAGTTCGATCCATATCCATATTCCAGCATAAATCATTCACTTCCACAGTGCCTACAAAAAAAGGTCAAAAAAAATTTCAGCATATTATGTACTATATATAAACACACATATGCGGGCATTACATACCTAAATTAATGATATAGACACAAAAAAAAGTCGCCTAGTTCTCTCAATGGATCGAAGGCAGAGTCCGCCGGTCGTGCCTATGATAAACCAGGCTGGCCGGGTCAGCTATATGTAGATGCACCTACTAATTAATGACGTTCTACATTTACGAACTCCGCCACAATGTTTGTGGCCTCCACAAAATATACCTATGGCATGCCGTACCATTTGAACGACACAAGTGATGTGCATAGTCCTGGCGTGGAAACATTAGCCACGCCAACAATAATACATGAAAGGGGGAGCACTGGGGTCGACATACAAGTGGCGTTCGGTCGAATTTGCATGCCATCACTAAGTCTGTACCAATAACGTACAAATTTAGGCAACGCCAGCACTATTTGAAAATATTAGTGCTGGCGTCGGCTGAAAATGGCGCGCCACCAACAAGAGTTGTGACTAGCCATTTCTCTACTAGTGATTGTATGATGATGGAATTGCATGATGTATTGATCACGTGCAATCACACGTATATATGGTGTACAATGTGGGCCACGAGCTCAACTATACAAGGAACTAGGAGGTGGGCCAGATACACAAATATGCACATAACATATATACACAACACCCACCGTAGTCGAAGCGGCCCCATTGCTGATGCAAAGACTGGATCGGAACTCCTAAAAGGATGTCGTGGGCAAGACTTTGGTCATGATATCGGCAAATTGTTGGGATGTGGGAATGTGTAAGACACGGACGTGGCCAAGGGCCACCTGGTCCCGAACAAAGTGAATATCAAGATCAATGTGCTTGGTACGGCGATGATGAACCGGGTTGGCGGAGAGGTAGAGAGCCGAGACATTGTCGCAATAGACCACCGTCGCCTTATCGACAGGGCACGAGAGCTCAAGAAGAAGCTGAAGAAACCATGAGCACTCGGCGACGACATTAGCCATGGCGCAATACTCAGCCTCAGCGCTGGACCGTGATACAGTAGGCTGCCGCTTGAATGACCACGAAATAAGTGATTGACCAAGAAAGACATAGTAACCAGAAGTGGATCTACGGGCATCAGGGCAGCCGGCCCAGTCAGCGTCGGTGTAGGCGGTGAGATCGGTGGAGGCGGAGGCGTGCAACGTGAAGCCAAGATCCACAGAGCCATGGATGTAACGGAGAATCCGCTTGACGAAAGTCCAATGAGCATCCCGAGGGGAATGCATATGAAGGCACGCCTGCTGCACGGCATACCGGAGCTCCGGTCGAGTAAGAGTGAGGTACTGAAGAACACCAACAATGGACCAGTAGAAAGCAGGATCCGAAGCAGGAGAACCATCAGCAGCAGAGAGCTTGGACTTCGCGTCGATAGGTGTGGCCGCGGGTTTGCAATTAAGCATTCCAGCATGATCAAGGGGCTCAAGAGCGTACTTCCGCTGGTGAAGGAAGAAACCATCAGGACGGCGCACCACCTCGACACCAAGGAAGTAGTGCAACGGACCCAAATCCTTGATGGCAAACTCAGCGCGAAGACGATCAGTGAGCGGACTGAGAAGCCCAGGCGTGCATGCCGTTAGAATGATGTCGTCGACGTAGAGGAGTAGATACGCAGTATCGGCGCCCTGGCGATAAACGAACAACGAAGCATCGGAGTGTGTAGAGCAGAAGCCGAGCTGATGAAGAAACACTGCAATGCGCTGGTACCAGGTGCGAGGAGCCTGCTTGAGCCTAATGAGCGTGAGAGTAGGCACACGTGATCTGGATGCATCGGATCAACGAACCCGATGGGTTGCTAACAAAAAAACCTGGTCCTGGAGATGACCATGAAGGAAGGCGTTGGAGACGTCCATCTGGTGTACCGGCCAGGCAGGGGAGACCGCAAGCTGTAAAACAGTGCGAATCGTCCCGGGCTTAACCACCGGAGCGAAGGTGTCGGTGAATTCGACACCGGCACGTTGACGGAAGCCACAAACAACGCAACGCGCCTTGTAGCGGTCAAGTGTACCATCAGGGCAGACTTTGTGCTTGAAAACCCACAACCCGGTAATCACGTTGGCGTGCCGGGGTCGAGGGACAAGGTGCCAAGTCCGGTTGCACTGCAAAGCATCAAACTCCTCCTACATCGCCGCAACCCAAAGTGAATCACGGAGAGCATCTCGAACGGAGGATGGCAAGGGCGATGGCGCAGAGGTGGATGCCATACAGACGTACTCAACCGAAGCATACCGCGACCTTGGACGAAAGATGCCCGCAGGAGCGCGGGTAACTGGACCAGCCGGAGGACCAGCGGCGGGCGGCGGGGATGATGTGCCGCAAGGTGTCGAGGCCGCGGGCGAGGCCGGCTTGTCAGTCGACGACGGCGCCACGGGCGAGGCCGGCTCGTCAATCGACGGCGGCGCCGCGGACAAGGCCTCAGGCGAGGCGGGCCAGAGGAAGTCTCCGTCGATGAAGAGCACGCGGTGGTGCTGGAGAGCACAGTGCCCGAGCCACGGGAGGCCGTGGCGGGCCTCAAATCCGGGGGGCGGGCCGATGGCCGTACGCGAGCGCCCAGGGTGAGGAGTAAGCGACCCGGCGCCGTCAGAAGCCAACGACGTAGGAGCAGCCGAAGGCACCTGCTGAAAGGGAAACACACACTCGTCAAAGTAAACATGCCGAGAGGTGAACACGCGATGGGAGACTGGATCATAGCACCGATATCCTTTGGAATTGGGAGGGTAACCGATGAAGACGCATGCGACGAAGCATGGTGCGAGTTTTTGGGGAGTGGTATCGGCAATGCTAGGATAACAGAGGCAACCCAAAAATACACAAACCATCATAAGAAGGCGGCGAACCGAAGAATAAGTGGTGGGGTGCATAATGTCATCGCGGCCGACATGGCCGGAGATTGAGGAGAAGCGACGTGGTAGCGAGGGCATCCGTCCAGAAGCGAGGAGGCACGTTGGCATGAAACAAAAGGGTGCGAACGCAGTCATTGAGAGTGCGTAGGATACGTTAGGCATGACCGTTTTGTTGTGATGTATACGGGCATGTGAGACGAAAAACTGTGCCATGATGGCCGAGAAAAGTGCGAAATGCAAGATTGTCGAACTCTTTTCCATTGTCAGTCTGGAGAGCAAGAATGGGACGCCCAAACTGCATGCTGGCATAGGAGTAAAAAGCCGTCAAGGTGGAGAGTGCATCTGATTTTCGTCGCAAGGGAAAAGATCACACATAATGGGAGTAATCATCAAGAATAACGAGATATTAGACATAGCCCGAATTACTAGGAACTGGAGAGGTCCACACATCACCATGGATCAACTAAAAAGGAAAAGAAGCAATGGTGGTGGAATTATTAAACGGAAGGCGAACGTGTTTGCCAACGCGACATGCATGACCAGTGTGATCCTCAATCTTATTACATTGGAAACTGAAACTCCTAAGAATATGATGAAGAGTGACGGGGCTGGGATGACCCACACGGGTGTGCCAGAGGTCGACGCCGGCAGAGAGAGCAACTGGAGCGGGGGTGGTGGAGGACTTCGGGTGGACCAAATAGAGATCGTCGTCGTGACTATCACATCGGTGGAGTACCATCCTTGTTCGAGCGTCCTTGAAACAAAAACCAAATTTGTCAAACTCAATAGTTATAGGATTTTCACGAGCGAGATAACGGACGAAAACAAGATTTTTAATGAGGTCAGGTGAAACACGAATGTTAGATAAAGTGATTGGCATGGAAGTAGAAGGAAACGAGGTGCGCCTGACATGTGTGATCGGAAGAGTGGAGCCATCACCGACAGTGATGCGGGTGGTGGTGTTGATGGGAGGGAAGGAGGTGAGGTTACCCGGATGAGCAAACATGTGGGTAGTAGCACCAGTGTCCATGTACCAGTCACCGCCGCCAGGATAGGTGTTGGGCGAAGGAGCGTTGTGCAGCGCGGCGAGAAGCGCTGGGTCCCATGGAGGTGGAGGCAGTGCCGACTGTGGTGATGGAGACGCCATGGGAACACCATAGGCACCTGTCAGCTGCGGTGGTGGAGGAGGCAGGTACCCTCCGTATGGCTACGGCCCAGCAAGATATGCCTGATGAGCCGGTGTACGCGGCGCGGGAAGAGTCGGTGCTGGGGCCCGAGGAACTGGCATGGTGTATGCATGGACGACACCCATCCACGGTTTGTAGCCACCGGCCCAAGGCGGAGGAGGCTGCTGCACCTGTTGCTGCTGATAAGGGGCGCCGCCCTGCTGCTGCAGGCGACCACCGCGCCGACCGCCCCGTTTGCGGCCAGCAGGAGCGATCGCGGGTGGCGGCTGGGGCGTGCTGAAGGGAGCCGTCGGGGTGGGCAGCAGCGGCGGCTGCTGCGACGAGGAGGGCGCAGGGGGCCGCTGCTGTTGAGGAGCGGTGGGTGGTGGTGGAGGGCCGCCTCGAGTGGTGCCGGCGGCGAGGGCAAGATGCAAGGCCCAACTTTTCACCTATTTCATCCGACGCTCCTCCAATCGGAGATAGGTCACAAACTTGGCAAAGGAGGGCTCGGTGATGAGGGAGAGGTTCGCCGCAGCGTTGCCGAAATACTCGTTGAGGCCGGCAGTGAGCGTGCTGAGAAGGGTATCATCGTCAATTTTCGCGCCAATGTCGCGGAGCTCGTCAGCAAGGGTCTTGAGACGAAGAGAATATTCGTCGACGGAAGAGTTATCTTGGTGGCACCCAAAGAACTCTTGCTGCAAGAAGACGTGGCATTGAAGGGGATTGTCGGTGAAGAGCCCGTTCAGCTTGGTCCAAACGACATGGGCATCGTCGTCGTCTTGCATGACCGTATGAAACAGGTCGGGCGAGATGGTGAGGAAGAACCAGCGGATGAGCGCGGCGTCAATGGTGGACCACTCATGATGCACGGGCACAAGGCTTGAGTCAACCGAGCCATCCACGTGGTCGAGGAGGTTGTACTCCCGGAACACAAGGGAGAAGTAGGTCTTCCATGCGTAGTAGGAGGAGTCCATCTGGGCAAGGCGGATCGGAACCCGCTCGTGGATGTTGAGGTTGCGGTTGTCGGCGGTGGCGGGAGGGTTGGCGTCGGCGAACGGGTTGGAGCCGGAGGATGTGACGGAAGACATGGCAGC
The DNA here is from genome assembly GCA_039707655.1 of Elymus sibiricus. Lineage (NCBI taxonomy): Eukaryota > Viridiplantae > Streptophyta > Magnoliopsida > Poales > Poaceae > Elymus > Elymus sibiricus. The sequence goes on along the minus strand of CM077669.1, from coordinate 54,849,156 downwards.
GGCGGGAGGGTTGGCGTCGGCGAACGGGTTGGAGCCGGAGGATGTGACGGAAGACATGGCAGCGGCGACGCTAGGGAGCACGAAGGCTGCGGGTGGGCAAAAATGGCGGCGATGGCGCTAGAGAGCACGGCGGCAGCGGTTGGGGGTTGCGGCGGCGGCGCTAGGGAGGCGCGGCGGCAGAAACGGGGTAAGGTGGCGGCGCAGGTGAGAAGGTGGCGCGACGGCGGCGGGCGGAAGCTAGGGTTTAGAACCCGGAAAGATACCATTTATGATGATGGAATTGCACGATGTATTGTTCAATCGCACGTATATATGATGTACAAGGTGGGCCACGACCTAAACTATACAATGAACCAGGAGGTGGGCCAGATACACAAATATGCACATAACATATATACTCAACACTCATCTACAAGATGTTGTACACACCCGTCACCTCGTTGCAGGGACAGAGCAAAGCAACAATAGTGATTCCGAAAACGCAAAGCAGAATTAACGCTAGAAATGCATCTAATATTGGCCGTTCATCAAATGCATAAGTAGAAGACCACAAACCATGCCGTCAAATGGTGGAGTATGTTACCTCACTTGTAGAAAACAGGGCTTTCGTCACAGCTCGATCTACACATTAGTCCCGGTTGCATTACGAACCGGGACTAATGTGAGCATTAGTCCCGGTTCGAGTGGATAGGGCACCGGTCGGGCATCAGTCCCGGTTCAAATGGGACCTTTAGTCCCGGTTGGAGACACCAACCGGGACTAAAGGGGCCGATACCCTTTAGTCCCGGTTGGTGTCTCCAACCGGGGTTGAGGCTTTAGTCCCGGTTCGTGTCTCCAACCGGGACTAAAGGTTTCACCTTTAATCCCGGTTGGAGACACCAACCGGGACTAAAGGGGTTCTGAAAGTTTTATTTTTCTGTTTTTACATTTGTTTTCTATTTTTAGTTTATGTTTTAAATTGCATATATCTTTTAGGATATTTGACATTTTTGAGTGATTCTTTTTGAATTAGATTCAAAATTTTGTCTAGTTTCTGTTTGTGCCATTAGTTTTCAAATTTGAATGGTTTAAATTTGAATTTGTTCAAATTTGCTTCAAACCCTAGATTGTTTAATAACTTGAGTTTACAAATAGTTTTTAATTATATTCTTTTTGCTCCTAGTCCCGTGTTAGATTGTTGTCACAGTAAGATTTATTTGGTTATTTTTAGAATAATTTAAATTAGGATTTTAATTAAAACAATACTGTTTTGCTTATATAGTTGTTTTTGTCATTTAATTGTTGTTTTTGTCATTTAATTGTTGTTTTTTATTATTTTTAGTAAGTTCTATCTGTAGATTTTAACATGTTGTAGTATGGTGCATATTGAATGCATAAAAAGTATGGAGTTGGAATAAGTTTTCGTCCGAAACCTTGATACTTCGAAGGAGATGGTCCAGTTTGTACACGAAGTGCATCCAGTTTTTGCCGTAACCCTCTCAACTTTCTAGCACATGCTATGTGGGTGAAATGATGATACCATGCCAAGATTCAACCTTTTCAGAGTTCATTTGTAGGGCTTTTCAATTTCAGGGTCATTTAGCTCAAAAAATCGTTAAATGCATGAAAAATAGCAAATGAAGTTAGAAAGGGTTGAAATTTGAGGATGTGGCTTTGAATGGTGCATATTGAATGCACAAAAAGTCTGGAGTTGAAATAAGTTTAAAAAATGAAATGCCTTTGTAACAGATGGGTTTTCGTCCGAAACATTGATACTTCGAAGGAGATGGTCCAGTTTGTACACGAAGTGCATTCAGTTTTTGCCGTAACCCTCTCAACATTTTAGCACAAGCTATGTGGGTGAAATCATGATACCATGCCAAGCTTCAACCTTTTCAGAGTTCATTTGTAGTGCTTTTCAATTTCAGGGTCATTTAGCTCAAAAAATCATTAAATGCATGAAAAATAGCAAATGAAGTTAGAAAGGGTTGACTCTGGCTTGGTTAACCTTAGTTGTGACTCTGGTTGGGACGGTGCTAGCAGATGTAGTCGACGGTATGATTGGATGGACACCAACCCGGACTAAAGGGGTTCTGAAATTTTCAAACTCCACCCCCCCCCCCCCCCCCCCGTGGACCGCCTTTTTTAGTTTTGTAGAAAATAAACAAAAATGATAAAATCTTCAAAAAAATAAAATCCTTTGAGATGTAGTTAGGTTTTAGTGTCTAGTTGCTATAGAAATTTTGAAACATGAATTTTGACCGTTTTTGCAAAAAAAAAGGAAAAATGTAAAACGGCCATAACTTTTGCATACGAAGTCGGAAAAAAAGTTTAATATATCAAAAAAAAGTTATTTCAAAAAGAAGATTTACCCGGTAGTTAGGTTTACCCGGTGAAGTTTTCTCAGATTCTCGAAATTCCAAAAGTAAAAAAAGTTATTTCAAAAAGAAGATTTTTTCCTACAAAATCAAAAAAAAAAAAATTATTTAAAAATAAATAAATGATGTCATATTTGGATTCCTCACATTTTTCTGATAATAATGGATATATTATTTGTTGAATTTCGATTTACAGATTTAAAGATATTAATATGCCATATTAATTGAATAAATGGCAAAAAAAATGAATAAAATAATATTATTACTTATTTTATTTTCATTGAAATTCAATATTATTATTACTTATTTTGTTTAATTTAATAATTGTTTGGAATTCAAAAAATTAAATCATGTGACATCAAGACCTAAGGGTTAATAGGATTGATAGCTTACTATTGTCAGGAAAACAACAAGTGCAGACTTGGAAACTAGGGGCGATAGAACCAGGAAGTTAAGCGTGCTGGGGCTGGAGCAGTGAGAGGATGGGTGACCGGCCGGGAAGTTAGACGATTTGGAATAAGTGCTCCACGCTGGAGCAGTGAGGATGGATGATTAGAGATTAAATTGTCAAATAATTCAAAGATTTGAAAATCGGAATAAAACTTAAAAACAAATCAAAAAATGGTAAAAAAAAATCAAAAAAAAATTTTTTCTAAAAATTCCTTTAGTCCCGGTTGTTGTTACCAACCAGGACTAAAGGTCCTCCCTCCCCCGCTCCACACAACGCCACGTGGAGGGACTTTGGTCCTGGTTCGTAAGCAAACCGGGACTAAAGGTTTTGGGTATTAGTCCCGACCCTTTAGTCCCGGCCCTGGAACCAGGACAAATGGCCCTTTTTCTACTAGTGCCTGTTGATACTCGGAGTTCGAGGAGGAAGGGGAGCACGGATCCAATGTGAATTTGTGAAGACAAACACACCGCAAGGCGTATGTTCAGTTTCAGAACACTCGAGAGAAGTGGTGCCACATGCCTCCCTTCAGTAGTGGAATAAGGAAACAAGATGTAGTCTTCTCATGGAAGCAAAGGATGCCGTGGGCCAAGTAATTGTTTCTTCGCTGAGGTCGTAATCTTGCTGTGGTGAGAGGCTGTGGTCATTTCAGTTCTATATTATGTAGGATTCCCTAAAAATACTGGTAAAGCAATTTTTAAACATGAAAAGTGCATACACTGATGATCATTGTACCGCTATGCTTTGTAATCAAAACTGTGCTAAGAGGGACTTAATTATTCTTAGAAAAGGGATTGTTGTTAATCAGTTTCCTTAACATAGTGCAAATGCGAGATTTGGAACTTCAACAAAATAAGTTCTTAGTGGCTACCTATTTTTTGGAACTTTAGCGGATAACTATAAGTTAATTAACGACATGTGTCTGCACCAAACTCTCCCCATATAATTGTTATGGGGTGAACGATATTTCATTAATCAAATCAATGAGTTAGGTCTGAAACTTAGAGGATACTGTAGATGTGAACTTTATAGCAATATAACTGACCGTCAATCACAACCCTGTCCATATAGAGACGGTTGGAGCCCTTAGCTAGAAAATGGCCTAGGGATTGTTGCAAATAACTGGGAGACAAAGCAAGTGCAATTTGACAAAAAAGTAAAACCAATATATGGTAGGTCTCGGGATGGTGAATGTGTATTTCTTTGTACATGATATTCCAACTCAGGAGGGTGAGCATGGATGGCATTGTACATGATCTTTCCTCATGTCTCCAACATCAATTTCAGTAACCAATGGTGGCGATAGAGATTGTGCATGCTGCAAAGTCTCACCAATGATATTCATCGCATGACTAATTGTGTGTGTTGAAATTGAGCCCCTACTCAATATGAATCTACTATTATTCTACAAACACAAGGTAGGATTGGTTTAATTAATACAGTACACACCTGGATCTGGAACTTAGACACCCCTAGCCCCCCTCTCTTCACCATGGACCTTGATCACATAGAAAATGGCCATCATATCTCTCTTTTCATTCTAGACTGAGACAGTAGGCAGCATTCCAGGGTGAATTTCTGCTATTTTCTTCTTGCTATATTTTTGCTTGAACAGTGATCAAAATGTTTCAGAAACAATGTATGCATGTAACACATTGACATTGCAGGTTCCACTTTTGTTGAAATAAGATGCAAGTTCTAAACCAATCTATGAAGGATCTAGGGCCTTCTCCATCTATGTCAATCATTAAGATAAGGTTGTGTTTGAACTGAAGTTCTAAAAGGGCTTGCTCTCCTATATCCCAAAAAGATGCTACTATTGCTACACCAACTGAGTTTTATGTGCAGGATGGGACTAGGGGCAGACCTTAAACACTGCAATCAGATACATTGCCTCCTCATCTACTCATAGGAATCTAGATGCTACATCCATACTTCCTTCTGAGACCAAATTTATGCAGGCCTCCATGCACATCTCCTTGTTGCCAATGCTATAATTATTACGTCATAATCAGAATGTCCATGCAATTTCTAGGGTAGCACAACCCTTGTACGTGCAAAACCTGTCAGATCTGTTGGACTAATAAGCCATGCCCGTGGGATGGCGATCGGCATCAGCGTGCCAGGTCTGGTTCGTGCAGGGCGTGGGCGCATGTGTGTGTGTGTGTGCGTGTGTGCGTGAGTTAGTTGGCGACATATCCGGAGGGGTCACCGCGTCTGTGCGGCACCAAATCTTTTGTGTTGATCCTCCCCTTCCCTAACCTTGTCCAGTACGATCATCGGTGAGCAGAGAGTCCATTTTCACTAAAAAGTGGTATCAGAGCTTCGTAACGGTCTTGAATGACGGTCATGGAGATCGTCCCGCACGGTGCTGGAGGGAGGACGGTGTCATTCTCGTTGTCGATGCTCACGCCGAAGAACAACACATTATGGGCGATCAAGGTGGAGGCCATCCTCGATGCCCAGAGCCATTGGGAAGTGGTGTCGCCGGCGGATGGCGCGACGATCGACGGCAAGAAGAACAAGGCGGCGAGGGCGCAACTATTTGGCGCGCTCTCTGAAGACATCTTGATGCAAGTTTGGACAACGAAGACAATGGCGGAGGTGTGGGCCAGCCTGATAACATGCTTCATCAGAGCTCATCGGGTCCGAGCGGTGCGGCTGTCCACCCTCCGTGGCAAGTTCGAGCAGCTGCACATGGTGGACGACAGGTAACCGGACGCGTTCGCCGGGAAGATTGGCGGCATGGCAGCGTGCTATGCTGGGTTGGGGTCTACGCTGGTGGACGCATCGATGCTTAAGAATCTGTTGGACTTCGTCCCTGACCCGATCAGGTGCAACGAAAGTTCGCACCGGCGCATGCAGACTGGCGACGAGCGGGCAGATGACCAGCTGATGCTCACGGCGGCTGAGTGGGAGGCACGGCGACGTAGGCGCGGCGGCGGCCTCGACTACGACAAAGACGACAACGGCACGACATCAGGCGGAGGAAGGTGGTGCGGCAGGTGTTACAACTGCAGGGTGTGCGACCACTTCTCCCGCGATTGCCGAAAGCCAAAGAAGGCGGAGGAAGAGAAGGCGCTCCTCGCTGACATCGACAATGACGGGCTCGCCCTCTTCTGGGTCATGGCTTAGGAGGTGATTGTTGGCGTAATAAGTCATGCCCATGCGGTGATGGCTGGCGTCAGCACGCCAGGTCTGGTCCGTCCAGGGTGTGTGTGTGCGCATGTGTGTGTCTATGCGTGTGTTAGTTGCCAACATAACCGGAGGGGCGACCACGTCTGTGCGCTGGACCCCACGTCGTAGATCGAGCCTGAACGTGACGGACGCGCAAGCCGTGGAGCGAGAATCGTGGCAAGCATGCGAGTGAGGCGCGTTTTGAGCGCGGCGTGGCGCGCGTGTGCACGCGCATATAAAACCTCATGTGTAGTTAATAAGGGGTGTCGAGTTCGAGCTCGAGATAAAATAAAGAGAAGCCATCAGCGCAGCGAGGTGTTTGTGCGCCACCAAATCCTCTGTGTTGATCGTCCCCTTCCATAATCTTGTCCACTGCGATCGCCCGGTAGCATAGAGTCCATTTTCGCTAACAAGGTCTGCCTCTCCGGTTAATTTGTTGTATGTAGACAAGAGGAGCCATCTTACAGCCTTTTTGACCACCGACTTGGACTAGCCGAGGTTGTGGTTGTACTGGACCGTCCCGTGCGTCCGCACGATACTAGTTAATAGAGATACATTAGGTTCTAAGAAAAATACCGCACATGATTGATGGAGCAATATGAACTGTAGACAACGATGGAGTAGCGCAACCGAGGGATTTTCTTTTCTAGTCAAGATTTTCGATAACCACCCGGTTACTGTATTTTTGCTGCCAGCTGATAAAGAGTGTTAGAGCATCTACAGCCGGACCTTGCAAATCCGGCCCTTCAAACACCCGCGGACGCGCCCGGACACGTCAGCAGACACTGACCGGTCACGCGTCAAATAATGCATTCTACATCCGGACACCTCAAATCAATACAAACTCATGCAACTACTACGTCAATGCATTACACACATCGTCCGACTAATCCATCACTATTAACATGCCATCGGGCTATCAAAATTTGACATGTTTGGCTATGGTGGACATCAGGCATGGCTGCCCTTGCCTTTCCCGGAGCCCTTGCCGTCCTTCTCGCGGAAGTACCGGTCGAAGACGCGGTACGGATCGAGCCGAACCTGCTCGTCACCAGAGCTGTTCTCGCCCTCGCTCACCTCCTTCTCCTCCTTCGAAGGCAGTCCTGCCATATCACGGACCGCCCGATTCTGCTCGCGGGCGAGGGCGCGCGTGTTCCTTCGCTGTCGTTTCTTCAAAATGTGGGTGCGAATGGCTTCCTCCTCTGCGGCCGCCCGCTCCGCCGCGTCAGCCGCCTCCGCCTCCACCATTTCCTCCACAAGATAGGCCTCGATGACCCTTATCCTCTCCTTCCCACGGCGGGCAGCCCGTTCCCGGTGGGACTCGAAGTCCGCCGGACCGGTCGATGGATCCGCCCGCCTGGACATCAATGATCCCGACCCAGAGGAACCGAGCGCCCTTTGAGTGGACGCTATGGAGTCGCGGCAGACAGATCCTGCTGTCGGCCGGGCGCTGTCCTCGCGGGAGCGGCAGAGTGCATTGCGAACCGCCATTGCCTCCTCCACTCCGCACGGGACGACCCCCCAGTTGATGGATCCGGAATGGTTGGCGTCAGATCCGCTGCCCTCCATGCCGGAGATCGCCGGAGGTGAGGTAGGGTGGCGGATGAGAGTGGATTGGAGTGAAGTAGCTTGCTCCGGTCAACGGAATAGGATGAATATATGTGAGGTCAATGCGGGTCAGTGCGGGCCAGGCGGGCGTGCCCGGACACGCCCGGGTTCCCCATATCCGTCCCATATTTGGGCTGGATATGAGGGGCGCCGGTCAGCCCGAGCGTTTAAGGCCGTTTGAGGGGTCCGGCTGGGTCGATTTTTTGTGACCGGTCAGTAACCGGGCATCATGCCCGGACGTTTGAGGCGGATTTGAGGTGTCCGGCTGTACATGCTCTTACTGTTGAAAAATCCAGAATCTGAACGTCAAAAATTAATTATTTTTGGGCTGCTCTTCGCGTATAAAAAAAGGAAAATCAAAATGCAAAAGAGAGATCTCAAACCAAAGACCTGCGGGAAGAGACAACCTGCTGTAGCAACTTGGACAGTAGCAATTTCGTGTAAATTTTTATGGGAATGGTAGGTCTCTAGCCTGTTAGACACAGGACGGTGAACACATGTACTTTTTCGCAGGACGGTGAACACATGTACTTTTTCGCATGGTCCCTTTTCTAATCACTAAAATCCTCTCTGTCATCTATGGTGATGATACCTCGTGGTCGCGCTGTAAAGTAAGAGAAGCTGAGGCCGTAATGGTGGTACACCAAGCTCTGCAGGTCTGACACATTTGGCAAACACTTGAGATGCATGACGTCAAGTAACAAGGATGGTTCCCGGAACGCCAAACAGAAGACCAGTAGCTCAGACGTCGTTTGTGTTTAGAAGACCACGTATGCAGCACGCCAAGTTCACCAGCATGCATGCGAGAACCTGTAGCATGGTGTAATACACAAAAGTGAAGGCACCGAGTTGGAATATCCCTAAGACACTGCCTGCTCATGTGACACCAAATGCAACATATACGGGTGGCGGCGCCGTTGTGTTCGGACCCAAATAGAAGGCCAGTAACTCAGACCCAGATGGTGTTGTAGAAGACCGCGGAGGCAGCACAACCAAGTTCACGAGTATGCATGCGAGACCGTGTAGCATGCTGCAATACACAAAAGTGGAGGCATCGAGTTGGAATGTACATAAGAGACTGCCTGCTCATGTGACACAAAATGCAACATATACGGGTGGCGGCAGCGTTGCGCTGGGAGAGGGTGATCAAGGTTGGTTTGGGTTAGTTTCCACGGCTGATGCTTAGAGCATTTACAACACAAATCTGGCACCCTACACATTCGTGAATGCGCTCAAGCGCATCCGCTGATAGTGGTCGGGCACATTCTAAAATTTCTCTTTCACAAACGGATAACCAATTACGAAACCTCGAATCCATACAATTACATGCAACTTAAAACTGGTACAAATTTTCGCCGGCAACTGTTCTTGTTGTTCCGGCTCTGTTTTTGTCTGGCGGCTGGTTGTGCCCTTCATTTTCCATATTCACAAATGATTCCTACGGCTGTCTGGAGGAGTCCACCTCGGAGAGGCAGAGCGCAACGCGGACGGTCATCTTCTCCTTGAGGCCGCAATTAACAGATGGGAAGATGTAGGATTCAAATCCGTTGCTCGCCATGCTGAAGAAGGATGGAGATCGTCGGAAGGGAGCTTCTGGGGCAGAGTGGAGTTGAGTGGTTTGGTCCGAGCAATGGATGTGAACAAATATATGTGGGGTTGGTGTTGACCAATGTCGGCCTCCCCATCCACCCCAAATTTGGGCTAGATCTGAGTGGTGCCGTTCAGGCGGGGCGTTTTGGGGCTAATGTGAGGCGCTTGTTTGGGTCTTTTTTACCGGGCCGTCCGTCCGGACGTATGGGGATTGTGGGGTTGGGGATCCCTTGTGTAAATGCTCTTAGATGTGGAGGGTGTATGAAACTTGAGCTTGTGATGTCAAACATACTTCAAGACTGGTATTTTAATTAGGTCATAATAGTGGAGAGCTAAAGTATGATTGGCGGGCTCTTTTTACTGGCATGTCACTGATTTTTTTAGAAAGATACCAAAAATATTTAGAAGATACCATTTTTGTTTTGTCCGACCTTTTGTCGAACCGGGTACTTCAGAACATGCCACTTTGCAAAATAATATTTTAAGGGGCAGCCATACCTCATTACTGAAATTGAAAAGGGTGGGTCCAAATTTTTGATCACACGGTACATGAGAATTGCATAGCTCTATACCTGACCATGGTTAATATCGATCCCAAGCATGTCCACATGTTGTAAATGCTAGATCCAATGGCCATAAAATGACATGTGCATCACTCTTATTATATAGGCGCATATATCTAGCAAAATATCGAACTTCAACAAAATTGGTTATTAGCCTACCTAAACTTTCTGGGGCTCTAGTAAGCAATAGGTCATATGGCAAAATTTTGAACTTCAAACAGTCGAGTCATCAATGGGTAACCTTTTTTTGGAACTTTAGTGGGTAACAAAAAGTTAATCACATGGCTCCCGTGTCAACCTCTCCGCAAAAAAGCTGTTTCGAAGAGCCAAATGTAAGCTGGATCTAGAGTACACAATACATAAAAAAACCATTATAGCTCTCTACTTGATCATTGTAGCTCAATAGAGGGAGATGCTAGATCGGTGGCTATAAAATGTCCTTTGCATTGCTAGGTTACCTAGGAGCAAAAGAAAAATGCAAGGTGCTAGAAGGAGAAACCAACATAGATCTTTTTGTATCACTTGGGAATGGTAGGTCTCGGGATGGCGAACGTATATGCCTTTGTAGACAATATTTCTTGATATGTTCGAACGACTAGTCTGGATGAAAGTTATTGCACCCGAAAGATGAGAAGTCAACAAATCTATAGGAAACAAGTGTGAAGGGCCTTGACGAGAAGAACATCCAGCGTGACTGCCATGTATATGCACTGCACTTGCATCACGACTGCCACTATACATGCACTCGCTCTGATCGTTCGTGTCTCTTCTATGTGCAAGTGGGAATGGACACATGCACGGTGGCACCGGCGGCGGATGAATTCCATTGGTAGCTTCTCTTTCATCATCCACTGTTGTTGTAGACACCCGTCAGCTCGCTGCAGGGATAGAGCGAAGCAATGATGGCGATTTCGAAAATGCAAAGCAGAGTTCACGCTAGAAATGCATCTATATATTGGGCATTTATCAACTGGATATGTATAAGACCACAAACCATGCATGTCAGGTGGTGTAGTATGTTTCCCATTGACACTCGAAGTTCAAGGAGCAAGGGGAGCACAGATTGAATCTAAATTTGTGAATCCAAAACAGACGGCATGGTATATTTTTAGTTTCAGAACAACGAGAGAAGTGGTTTAACATGCCTCCTTAAGTGGTGGAATAAGGAAACAAGATAAAGTCTTCTCAAGGAAACAAAAGATGACGTGGGCCAAGTACTAGTTTCTTCATTGAGGTGGTAAAGCTGTTCATGGGAAGTATCATATATTAGTATCATATATATAATACTAGTGTATCATATTACATCTGTAGTGCATATTATCATAAACTTGTATCATATATGGTCTCGTTTATTGCCATGCATGACACTCAACCTTTTCTTTCTTCATTTAATTTTACACAACCTCATCAAAATTATCGTGTTGGCATGCATGATACTAGCTATAATACTCTCATTACAAGTACTCTAAGCTCGCTGCGGTGACAGACTCCATATGCTGAGTAATAAATTAGTGGGATCATCATTTCAGTTGTTATATTATGTAAGATGCCCCAAAAATACCGATAAAGAAATTTTAAATATGACACGTGCATACTGGATGATCAACACTGTGGTAAGAGGAACTTAACTATTCTTAGAAATGGGATTGCTGCGTATTAATTTACTCAACGGAGTGAAAATGCCACATTTAGAACTTCAACAAAATAATTATTTAGTGGCTGCCTATTGTTTGTAACTTTAGCAGGTAACTGTAAGTTAATTAACGACATGGGTCTGCTACCAAACTCTCTGCAAAAAATTGTTGGAGCCATTAGCTAAAAAAGTGGCCAATGCATTGTTGCAATTACCTGGGAGCTAAAGCAAATGCAAGATGACAAAAAAAGATATAGTTTGTTTAGGATCATTTGAGAATGATAGGTCTCGGGATGGTGAACATGTATGCCATTGTACATGATCTTTCTTACTTTATCTAAAATACATTTCAGTAACCAATGGTGATGATAGAGATGGTGCATGCTGCAAAGTCTCGGCGATGATATTCATTGTAGGCTTAATTCTGAGTGTTGAAACTGAGCCCCTGCTCAACATGTATCATTCTACACACATGGAGAGGGATCTGGAACTTCGACATCACATAGCCCCCGTCACTTTACCATGGACCTTGATCACATATAAAATGGCCAGCATGTCTCTCTCTTTTCAATTTAGACTCAGATAGTAGGCAGCATTACGAGGGTGAAATTCTGTTGTATTCATCTTGTTAATGTTTTCTTGAACAAAGAGGCCTTGAAACATCAACCAGTGATCCATATGGTTCACAAAACTATGTATGCATGCATGCAAGGCATAGAGATTGCACTTTTCACTTTTGGTGAAACAAGAGGCAAGTTCTCTATGAGAGATCTAGGGCCTTCTCCATGTATGTCCATCATTAAGATAAGGTTTATCTGATGGCTAAAAGTTGTGTTTGCACTGAAGTTTTACAAGTTTCTGCCATATATCTCTAACAGATGGTACTATTTCTAATTTTCTGTATGGACTGAGTTTTGTGCGGGATAAGACTAGGCGCAGAACTTAAACACTATTATTAGATACATTGCTTCCTCATCTACTCTTATGCATCTCAAATTCTCGATGCTACATCGACTTCCATCCGAGATCAAATCTATGCAGGCCTTGGTGCACATCTCTCTATTACTAATGCCATAACCGCTACTAATCTGAATGTTTAGGCAGTTTCTTGGGGAGCACATCTCTTGTACATGCATAATATATTATAGCCACCTTTGACATTTCAATTTCTTGTATGTAGACAATTGGAGCCATCTAGAACCTTTGCCCACAACTTAATTAGCAAACAGTACCACCATGGGATGAACAAATTTCTGAAAACGTATACAAACATGACATATCCCATGATCATCGTTAAAAAACTTTGTCGCAGAATGCTTTGAACAATATGTCTATTTGAGCTCTACAGCATCCAAATCACTAGCAGACAAAGCTACATTACTACTCGAAATGAACAGGTTCAGATGTTAGTACTATTAATCTACCCATACTATTAGAATACAAAGTGAAGGTACTAGCAGATCAATGAGCATCAAAGGATGCATGGGAAACATGTGGTTTTCACATTTTGAATTAATGTAGAAGTAGAACGCCAGGCTTAATTCCAATATTCAACAAGTGTATCCGATAGGCTTGAAGTACATTAGCAAGATGCAACAAAAGATGACATCCCTAACCCTAAGTTAGTACTGAGATTGCTGCATTATCTAGTAGCTAGCAGAACCCAAATGATGCAAAGCGTGTTACGTTCATACTTTGCCATTAAAATTGTAACGTTGCGAGTGATCTTCTTTGTCCATGTAGATCTGCTCAAGCATCCCCTATAAGTGATGCTTGCTCGATATCATGTCGCATTATTGTGAGACTTAACGTTATGACACAAAACACTCGTAAGTTGGCAATGGCTCTGTAAATAACATATGTTTGACTACATCGCAAGTTAAGGTCGATCGGTATAAAATACGAGAAATGTCGAGAGGTAAATCTTAAGTCTGGTCCCCTCCTTGTTTCTCTTGCCACACAACTCAGTGCCAGGACTACTATCTGGCTTAAACCAGAAAAGCGGTAAGCATGAACGAAACACTAAAACAGGGTTGGGGCTAAATGGTCCAACATGACAGAATCATTTGTGGCAACAATTTTCTGTCAACCTAAGTCAGTAACCAAAAGTTAACCCATGATCATGCTATTGAGTTCTTGCAAAACAATTATTTTACGGGATGAACATAGCTCATCAATCGAACTACGAGGTAGGTCTAGCATTTAGTGTTGGCAATACACGAGAACTTTATAGCTTTGTACTTGACCATGGTTAAAATGGAGTCTAGAAAGAGGAAAGGGTCGATTCAGTGCCTACAAAATAGCATATATATACACGTGCCAAAGCAAATGCGATGTGCTAAAAGTAGAGGAGGTTGGCATTGGGTGCATATATATAGCATATTATTAGGTTGTATAATTCAGTCATTCTGGTTTCTTGTTCTCTCTTCTGAAAATGTCTAGCATTTCAATGATCGAGTATACTGTAGGATTTCAATAATTGTTTGCGAATGGAAGGTCTCGGGATGGCAAATGCATGCACCTGTCGTCATGATGGTTCTTTGGTAGCGGCAACAGAAAGCCCAATCCAGTCCAACTGTAAATTAGATTGATGTTGATGCATATCGATTCATTTGTAGGTTACTGGTTTTGTAATTACACCCAGCCTCATGCCAATAATAATACATGAGTTGATTTGTGAAGGCCATCATTATCCAGGCTCACAACCATCATATTCTCTGCCTCTCGTTTCGACAGCGCATTCTGGCTCTTTTTTCATTGTTCCAAAAATATCCTACGCCCCCCTCTGCTTCTTCCATTTATTTAATTGTTTTCATTTGCAAATAATAAAAATATTTAGTTCTTATTTTGTTTAATTATTTTGCAAACATATCTAACATTATTTTGGAATATGGAAAACTCTGTAGATATTTTCCGTTCTAGAAAATACTTCGTATAATTTCCAGCAAGAAAACATAGGAAGCATATTTGGAAAATTGTGGCACCTAACCTTCATTGGTTGACGAGATGGTTTTACCATGACGTCCAATCTTGAAATTTTGTTTTCTGAAGCCATCTTCACATATACGTGAATTAAAATATTTCTGGTGTTTTCCCAAACATACTTAATTGTATGATCAACATCTTATTTTTTTTAGTTGTCATATTACTTTTAATATTGGGAGGTTCAATTGATACCGCAATGTAGCACTTCCAAGGAGGAGACAAATGAGTAGTACTTGATTGATGAATTTTCTCCACAGAAAGATTTAATTACCAAGAAGCACACAATTTCCTTCACTAAAGGAACACACAGTTAATTATAATTTGGCACGTGGTTAATCAGTCTAACCATAAGAGTAAATTTGTTAGTCCCCCCTAATCATATTTTAATTTCTAGCTAATATTGACACGTGAAACAGTGCATGCTTAACTATCGTATGTTGCATTAGGAGTTAATTTTAAATAAAGAAAAACTTCTTCAACGAATCTACTCACTAGTGGCTAATTATTTTCTTGAAACTTTAGTGGGCAACTAAAATTTAACACCACATGTGCCTGCTGCGAAAGTGAAGCGGTAGGCCTAAAATTTAGAGCAGATGGCATGAGAGCTTTATAACTCAATATTTGGCCATGTATAAGATGATCTCAACCATGTCTATCTAGTGGACAAGCTAGATGGAATGGGTATATAATGGCCTATGCATACTTGATTAACACCTTGGAATGAATAATTATCTAAAAACATATACAAACATGGCATATCATTATCACTATCATAAATATTTTGTCACAGAATTCTTGAGCAAATTACTAGCACACAGGTTACAACACTACACAAAATGAGCAGGCTCGGATGTTAGTGCAACCAAGCTACAATTCTATTAGAATTTGCAGGAAAAGTATTAGCAAATCAATGAGCATCAAAGGCTGCAGTGGCGATTCTAGTAGAGGGGCTTCAATAGGCTGAAGCCTACCCTACAAAATCATATTTCAGCTAAATATACCATATGACAATTACATTGAGGTGCTTCACATGCAACAATTGCAACACATTTGCTAATTAGGCTTAGTGTTTGATGTTTTGAGCCTACCCTCCATTGTCATGCTAAATTCGCCACTGAAGGCTGCATGTGAAACTGGTGGTTCCCATATCTCATTTACTATCTGTTTAAAATTAACAAGTTACTATGTTAAGAAAGCTAACCCATCCTATAAAAAAGATTTAACTCTCTGTGAAGTGCCTGCTGGGATGTTGGATCTTTGACCAATATGGTATTTTTGAAATACTCAAACTGTGTGTGAAATGTATGAGTAGATCCATCATGAACAACTAAATCTGGAGGTTATATTTCTACGGATTTGAAAATATATTGTAATATGGTCAAAGACACATCTTAGGACTTAGGGAATATGAAAAGTTAAGATTATGACAGTGATAAGAAGTAAACAAATCAAAAGAGTGATTGCATCAAAGAACCCATCATTTGCTTCTTTTTTAAATAACCCATATCAGGTTATGCCAAGATATGCCACGCTCCTTGGAGAAAGAAGTTTGTGACAACTAATAATACTAGATAAGAAGTAAAGGTAGTAGCAAATCAATGAGCATCAAAGTCTGCATGCAAAACTGGTGGTTCTCACATTTCAAAGTCATGTACAAGCAGAACTCCTGGCATAATTCCAAAATATAATGAGTGTACCTGACGGAAATTGCTTTTGTAGGCCGAGCTCCATGGAGGCCTCCAAATGCAAAATCCAAAATTCATGAAAATTCATATTTTAACATTTCAAAAAATTCTGACAAAAAATACAGAGATAAGTGAGGGCGTAACACACATGTGTGTAAATTTTCAGAAAAAAATACGTTGAAATGAGGCCTGTACAAAAAAGACAAATCTGAAACTTTTTAACACATGATACTATTCATTGTCCCAGGCTATGAATTTGTCTTTTTTGTGCAGATCGCAATTCAAGGTATTTCATCCTAAAAATTTACACACATACACATAACATCCTTCTTTACTTACATAATTTTTTTCAGATTTTTTTGAAACCGAAAAGTTTGAAATTTGAATTTTTCAAAAATTTCGAGCTCCATGGAGCTCGGCCTCCAAACGTCCGTTCTCGTGTACCTGGTAAGATTGAAGTACATCAGCTAGATGGCATGATTGTTATTATGCTATATCCTATATAGCTGAAAGCCCAAGATAGACAGATGGCAAACAAAAGTTAAATATTAATTTTAGACGGACTGGGACCCAGAAAATAAGAAAGTAATAGGGGAGAGGAAGACTAAATGTTCATTCTTTTTAATAAAAAAGCTGAGAGTAGGTTGAAGTTAAAACGCATACTATGTGTTGGTCACTCAACGCCCTAAACCAAATGCATTGTTGAGAATATTTGAAGATGTAAAATGAATAGTTGAATCAGATGTCACAGTGTCAACGATTGTCCAAGTACCTTCCCACATAATTAGACATTAAATAAAGGGAAGTGACTTTCCATATCTAATTTACGATCTATTCGAAATTTACAAGTTACTAGGTAAAGAAAGCTAACCCATCCAATAAAAAAGAATTAAATCTCTGGAAGTGCGTGCTCAAATGTTTGATCTTTGCCCAATATTGTATTTTGATACATTCAGAATACCGTGTGGAATATACTATGAAATGTTCAAAGACACATCTTAGGACTTGGGGAATAAGGTAAGTTAAGATTATGACAATGATAAGCACTAAACAGAAGGAAGTCTGTGACAGCTAATATTGTTTGCATAACCTCAATTTTCCATCTTGTGAACAAATTTGGGTTTTCTATCTTATCTTATCTTACCTACTAATAAAGGAAGGAGTGTTTCTGTCCGTACGTCATCAAAATTGCCCCTATAGTTGCAAAATATTACCCACCAATGCCACCTATAAGTAATAAAAAACGTTTCATACAAAAAAATCTCGGACTGGACCGGCCCATACAGTAGGGACCTGTTATACTGCGCTCTGTGCGCTAGTAGAAAATACATCGTAGCTGTTCGGCTTGACCCATGTATGAGCGATCTGTTTTTTAAATTTCGTTTTTTTTTCGTTTTAATTGTCCGTCATTGTTTTTTTCTACTTTAAATAATTTGAGAATTTTAAAAAGTTTCGAAAATTAAAAAAATTAGAACTTTCAAATAAAATGTTTAATAATTAGTAAACGTTTGTGGATTCAAAAAATGATTGCGATTTTCAAAAAATGATCGCATATTTAAAAAATGTTCACAAATTTTAGGGAAATCAAAAACTGTTCATGGTTTTTTTGAAAAGTTCAAGTATTAAATAATGTTAATGAACTGAACATAAATTCGCCAATTCAAAAAATGTTCATGAATTGAAAAATTTCCTAAAAATTCAGAAAATTTTCGTAAATTAAAAAATAGTTATTGATTAATAAAATGTCCCCTGATTCAAAAAAGATCATGCATTTAAAATACTATGAATTTCGAAAATTGTTACCCTAATTTCAAAATAAATGTGACATGTTTGCCAATTCAAGAAACATGATTTAAAATATGTTCACATTTAAAAAAAATTGCAAAGACTCTCAAATGTTCTTGAATTCAAAAAATGTTCCTCATTTTAGAAAATATTTGCGAATTTGAAAAATGTTCACGAGTTTTAAAAAATGTTCACGATTTTCATAAATTGTTCACGATTTCTTGAAAATGAGAGTGATAGTGTATCTCAGTAATGCAACAAAATATGATCATGGCCATTGAAGATTATGATTTTTTTTTCCGTTGCAATCGCACGGGCCGTTTTGCTAGTGGTAACTCAATGAACCCATAATTTGCTCCTTTTTAATAACCCATAAGTTGCTCTTAAGGTTATGCCAAGATATCCCAAAGCTCTTTTCAAGTTGTGCCTGATGACCAACACATCTCTAACCATTGAAATCTCTGTCAGTCACCGTTTGGTACTGCAGGCCGGCTGTATTGCTGGCCTGAATTGATTCAACCAAGCATCTGCAGGCTGGCGGGCCACCTTGAATTGAGCCAACCGAGCATCCGATTGCATCTTCTCCAAGACTTAATCGACCAACTTGATCTTGTCTTGATTCACTCACCATCCCTGTCCTGAGTCAACTAGCTTGTCTACAATCTCAAGGTTTCAGTTCAAATTTTGGCCCTCTGAATCCTGAAACCATAATTTGCAGCTGCAAAGATCAAAAGTCGGTTGATCAAACAAATGCATTACATAAAAGAAAGAAAACAAAATTTGCATAACAAATTCTACAATCCTTGAATCATTATTCTCCCTTTTTTTGTTTTTTAGGGGGCCAAGGCTTAACTGTGTTTTTTCTTCTTCCAAGAGACAACACATTCTCTTATCTTGAGCATTAAGAGCAGCTCTAATCCAAAAAAGAACAACACTACTCCTAAACATGTAATCATGTATAGACCTAACACTACTAGGAGAAAGCCTATAGACAGGATTTTAGCAGTAGCGCTGGATATAGGGAAAGCGCTATTGTTATGTAGTAGTAGCGCTGGAAGCCAACCAGCGCTACAAGTATAACCATGGCAGCAGCGCGGGCTACCGAACCAGCGCTACTGATAAGTGGTCCTGTCGCCACCGCCAGTGGCTACCTATAGTTGTAGCGGCTGTCCAAAACCAGCGCTACTACTACGGCTTTAGTTGTAGCGCTTGTCGGTGGACCACCGCTACTGCTACGGCTGTACATTGCCAGCAGGTGGGCCGTGATTAGCAGCAGCGCCTGGGCTCCGACCACCGCTACTGCTACTCGACCCACCCTCCCTGATCCCCATTCAATCCCCACCGTCTCACTCCCGGCCCATTCGATCCCCTAGCTCTTCCTCTCAGATCAGTCCTCTCGACCCCGACCGCCGCCGTCGCCATCGCCTCGACGCCGCCACCGTCGCGCCCCGGCCCTCACTTGCGTCGCGCCCCCTCCCTCGCCTTCGCGCCCCCTCAATCGCCGTCGCGCCCGCCCTCACCGTCGCCCCCTCCCTCACCGTCGCGCCCTCCCTCGCCGTGGCCCCCTCCCTCACCGTCGCCCCCCCTCCTTCCGCAGGTAGCCCCTACTCCCTCCTTCCTCCCTCTTCCCTCTCCCCTCACTCTAGGGTTAGGTTGATTAGGGGGGGTTAGGTTGATTCTAGGGTTAGGTTTGTTAGGTTGATTCTAGGGTTAGGTTGATTAGGGGGGTTAGGTTCATTCTAGGGTTAGGTTTGTTACCTAAATTAGTTTATAGCCAAATATGAATTTGCCAAATATGAAAAACCTTATTGCATTTTCTTCAAGTTCTATATTTTTCTTACTGTTATATGCAAATGATCCGAGTGGCCTATGTTTCGCCGGAATGTTGATTCATTTCCGTTCCGGTGAATTTCAGGCGCTTGATATGTCCACTTTTTAGCAAAGGTCATGTCGAAATTTTGGCATGACTTGTGCTAGAAAGTAGGCATATCGAGTGCCGAGATTTGCTGGGAAACGACATTCCGGAAAACCAAGTCAAAAATGAGTCTAAAATGAGTTTAAGAAATTAAGCATTTCTGAAATAGCAAAACATTAAACGATAAGAAAATGTTCTCATAGGAATTTGTCTCGACGTCGACGATGCCTGGCCCGCACCCTCGTCGTCGTCGAGTCGGCATCCTTGAGAGGCACAATGTCCGGGAGTGGGCTCCACCGGGCTGGCACTGGGAGGTGCTACATTCCCGGGCTCGGAGCTTGGTGAGGAATCATGGTCTCGTCGTCGACCCGGAGCTTCTTTGGTGGCGGTCGCGTGGGCCACTTTCGGTTCAGAGGGAGCGCCCCCCCCCCCCGGAGGTTGTACGTCACCATGTCAGGGAGGAGGATGAGCACGTCCGTCGCTACATGGCGGCTTTGGACGCCAGGTTCTCCAATACCTGGCAGGTTCTTCAGGGATCTCACCCGAGTTATGATCCGGTGATGGTTCCTTATCTTTGGGTGTCCACCGCCAGCGACTCAGAGACCGCTAGTGAACTGAGTTCACCGTCCTCCACTTTGGATTCTAGGATATTCGATCTGTATTAGTGATCTTACATGATAATATTCGAGTTGTATTAGTTAATATTTGATGATGTATTAGTGATATTATATTCGAGTTCATTATAAATGTATTAGTGATATTATATTCGAGTTCATTATATGGAACGGGTTGACTTTAGGTCTGTTTCGGCTCCTTGTGTGTCTTTCAATGAGGGAGAGTGTCCACCATATATATATATGAGAGACGAAGAATCCCGACTGTTGTCGTGGGGGTTGCTTCTCCTTTGTTCCCGTGTGCTAGACATTTTGGTGTAATGCACTCGGGGACGAATGGAGGAGCCACCATCACCGACGGTCGCAATATCAGAGGGAGTGCCCACCATATACGTGAGATGAGAGTTTAGGAAGGAAAGACTCGACAGACCTAAAGTCAACCCGTTGCATATTTTGAGTAATAGTGATCTGTGTGTTGATCAGTTTCCTGGTAGTTGCCTTCGATCGATTTTAAATGTTTCAACTATGAACATAGGAAATGTCTGACGACGATAGCGAAAGGGAATTCGGTATGTGCGAATACTGCGAAGACGAGCGCGGTCTGTGCGACACGACTCACCTAGTTGATGGTAGGCGCTTCAGCATCGTGTTGGATGAGACCTTCGAAGTGGATACAGTAAGTCAAAACGACAAGTCTTTTTTCGTAATTAAGCATGACTTCTGCTTCTTTTGCTTCAACTTATAATTTTAATTTTTTACTATTCTACTAGCGTATCCCCTGCCATGCAAGAAGATTTGTGTTGGATAAGATTGGTTTTAATACTAAAAAAAGTATGGAGGTAAAGAGAGTTCACTTGAGGACCGAGCATGGCTATACTTTTGCCGTAAAATTGTACAATGCAGACACCTACTCCTTTTTTGAATGCAAAAGTTGGCAAGCACTATGCAAGGCTTATGCATTTGAGCCTAATATGCTTATCACCTTTGATATTCGTCCGGAAGATGAAATTGAAGGTAATATCGACATCTGGGTCGATATGCAGACGCCTCCAGTTCTACCATTATGTGAGTTTCTCAACCATATTTATTAAGTAATTTATATTGTTTATTTAAAAATAGTTGACAACTAATTTCCATTGACAGCTTATTTTCATTCTTCAAAAAATGTACGGAAGATGGTAGACAGAACCTACTACTACAGTGATAAAGCAGAATTAACTTGTAAGGAGAAAGATCATCTTGTCGCATTTATTAATCATTTTGAGAATTACAATAGCTATTATCAAACTCCTCCACATTATGGTCAATACGTGCCACTAGTGCACGTGGTGAACTACGGTAACATCCATGGAGATTGCATGGTAAGATTTTCTACTATTACGACATCCGTGCATCTTTTGCATAAATTCTTCTAAAACTAAACTACATTGCTAACTACAAAGTTATTACTATGTTTTTCAACAGAAAATCCCGACGGATTGTGTGCCTAATCTGATGTTTCCGAGCGGCCACGTTGATGTTATGAGCTTACGGCCAGCACGGCCAGGTCAGCCTACGCATCAGTCCTGTCCATACCGGATTTCTAAAACCGATGAAGACATGACAATCAAAGAGTGGAAAAAATGTATGGTCAATCCTAGAGAGCTACTTGGAAGCAACATTGTGCGTAGGCCAAGAATTGGAGACAGGATGATCTCCATTCTCCATAATGGAGAGTCAGGGCCTATCTTGTTTTATGATATTTTACCTAAGAGAGGGTAGAGTAGGTCCTATGAGAGAGGAGTAGGTCGTAGGTACAATGTGTTATTATGTGCTACAATGTGTTAGAGTTGATGATGACGAGGAGGAGTTGTGATTATGACTAGTGACCAACTTGTTATTATGATCATGATTAGTTATTATATCATTGGGGGAAGAA
The DNA here is from genome assembly GCA_039707655.1 of Elymus sibiricus. Taxonomy (NCBI): domain Eukaryota; kingdom Viridiplantae; phylum Streptophyta; class Magnoliopsida; order Poales; family Poaceae; genus Elymus; species Elymus sibiricus. The sequence goes on along the minus strand of CM077669.1, from coordinate 54,826,878 downwards.
AAGCGAATTAGATTCATGTCGATGGATCAAAAGTGACCAAAAGTTGAATTAGTAGGATCGTCGTCCTACTAATTCAACTTTTGATCACTTTTGATTCATTTGGATGAATAAAATCCATGATGAAACTACTGTATAGAGCATGTATGAATGAAACTACTGTATAGAGCCTGTATGAATACATCACAAATACGTAGAGGGGGTATGAATCTGCGAAAGCCGTAGTACTAGCAGCAGCGCTGGAAACCATTTAGCAGCAACGCTGGATTAGCAGCAGCGCTTTCATTTTTGCCGCGCTACAGATATTTAGCAGTAGCGCTGGTAAGTGCAGCGCTACTGCTAACCATACTTAGCAGTAGCGCTGCACAAACCAGCGCTACTGCTATAACTTAGCTGTAACGCCTTAGCAGTAGCGCTGTGTCCAGCGCTACTAGTAGGCTGAAAACCAGCGCTACTACTAGGCTTTTTCCTAGTAGTGTAACTCCTAAGTAGCAGTAATGTTGGCCTTGCTATCTTGTTGTAACTACACGATGCACGCTGCTGATAGAGTCAAATACACATCGGGGGCAATGTTTATGAGCCTTACCTGCACTAGTTCATATCGGCATTTATTATTCTCCCGGGTCTGCACGTTATCGACTACAGATAAACAATCACATTCTTCTGACAATATAGGAAATGTAGAAATGATTATGAGCGTACAAACAGAAAACACATAAATGCTTGCTCTGCCATCTCTACTACTACAAATACAAGCCTTGTTATACAACTCTATTGCTAATGCTACAATTATTACAATACATGTCAGTGAGTTCTCATATCATACTTATTATATGTTCAAAATCTAGAATAACTAGGTAAAGAAATGTGGTCAAATGTGTGAAGATTAAAACATTTAACTCTATATCTGATAAAAACATTTAACTCTATATCTGAAGACTGTGGTCAAATGTTTAATCTTTGACCAATATTATATTTTGAAATATTCAGATTGTTGTGTGGAGATTATGTGAGTACGATATCGGAAAAAAAAAAGTGAGATCCGTCACGAACAATTATACCTGGAGGTTACAGCTTTATGGATTTACAAATATACTGTGATATGGTCAAAGATGAATCTTAGGACTTACATAATATGAGAAGTTAAGAACATGAAAGTGATAAGAAGTAAACAGAAGGAAGTCTATGAACAGCTAATGGTGTTTGCGTTAACTATTTTTTTCATGTTGGTAACAAACTTTGGTTTTCTATGGCAACTCAATGAACCATAATTTCCTTTTTGTTAGAATAACCCATAATTTGCTCTGAAGGTTATGCTAAGATATCAAAAGAAATGCTGTTGACAGTGCTTCCTGATTGGGTCAGCCATCGATAGTATGCTCGAAAGTAGGAATAAACCAATTTATGAATATATTCATCAAATTAAAAACCATAGAAGGAATAGAACAATGAACCTATTTATCAGTATTCAACATTGACTAAGCAATCAACTTTTTGTGCCATGCAAGTATACAAATAGGGATGCAGAGCGGACGGGTTTGCGAGCCACAACCTAGTAAAAATTGACCTCTAGTTTAGTGTTAATCTTCCGACCAGAAATGAACTAATTTGCCACTTTCGCGGGATATGCAGGACGCCGCTTGCATCCCTATATACAACTTCAGAAATACTATACTACTCATTCAGGCAATTATCAAAGTGATGCTTAAAGAACAAAAAAGAGAAGATAGTACAAAGGCAGAAAGTATCGTTATCACTTGCTTCTACCGACAGAGTCCAGTTATACTGATAGATATGGTAACATGGCGTACATGTTTGTTCAGAGAAAGTCAAGTAAATATTACTTACCGGCAGATCAGCAATGGCCTGGGAAATTGCACTGCAAGCTGCAGCAGTTGCACCAGTTTGTACATCATTCATTGGGACATCAATGAAGAAGACAGCTAAATTTCAATAAACATGACAGCTAAAATTCCTCTTACGATGGGAATTTAGAACCGGCCAGAGTGTAGAAACAGAACACACACAAATGCTTGCTCTGCCATCTCTACTACTAAAAATAAAAGGCCTTGGCGTTCACCTCTCTTAATCTGAACATTCAGGCAATTTCTTGGGGAGCACCTTTATGTGTACATGCTGAAGTTGTAAGACACGTTTCAGGAATCCATCTCTGTAATTTCTTGCAGGGAGGCATCTCATCCAGAAAAAGGAGAAACTTCCAGGTAGATAACTGGAGCCACCTAGAGGTCTTGACCATTGATTGTTCTTGTTATGATTTAGAACCTGCTATCTTGCAGACCTGCCGCTACAGCGAAATAGTGCGCCTTATCCTCCAGATCCAGCAATGGCATCATGCATAGTTACACATTTTCATGGCAGGTTCTTGGTTCATGCAAATATCAATCTACTGGGCAGGCAGCTCCCCTCGACAAGCGGCAGCATAGTCTTTGGCAAGGTGCGGTGCAGCTTCCTTGTGAGGGCATATGTACTTCTCTGCAAAAACCTTCTCAGTCATCTTGCAAATTGCATAATAGCTCCGCTCGCGATCTAGCAATCCATTTTCCTTAAGAAAATTTACAACGTAGTGCCGGGGTCTGAGCCGGCGCTCCAGGCTGAAAGTGATGAATACCGAAGTACGAGAAATATAGGACGGTTCCAACCCCACCACAGAGATGAGGAAATCAGACTTGCGCTGCAGAGATTCCTTTGACCTCCTTAGCACACTCGGATTTCTAGACACAGCAATGGCCACGTCGGCATCTGACCACCTGAATGTATTTTTCAAGTACTCCACTTTACCGAAAAAGGCTTTCGCCCCGCTTTATATATAAAGCAACGAACAACAACAGCAGTCGGATACAAACACACGCACACACCCAAGGCTGGATACATAGGCGCTGAGCACCGCAACACCACCCCTAACACGAAGAGATGCAGCCGCATACGACGAACCGTGTACTTCAAGGCGATGCCTTCAGGAAGGGAGCGACACCGGAGCGTCGTCACCGCCCGATCCGAGGATCAGAGTTTCCCCTGGAGCAACACGACGGGCAGTGATAGCCGCGACGACGCCTTCAAGAAGGGAACGAGCTTCGCCGCCGTCGGTCAGTCCGAAGATAGCACAGGTTTTCACCCCGGCCAACATACACCGCCACCGAACGCCACACCCCGGCTACCACGCCGCCCACACGACCATGGCCACCGGGCAGCACCGAGCCACGGGCTCTGCCCAAGAGCACCGTGCTAATATCCCCAGGGCCGCCGCCCCGGCGTCCCAGACCTTAACACCACCTCACCCGACACCCGGCGCTACCCTAACCAAAGAGATGAGCGGAAAGGTCCGTCTTTCGCACCCCAGGGCGGCCCCCAGCGCCGAAACCAAATAGGCCGGCCAAAACTGACCTCCATCGCTCCGTCCTGCAGCCCCGGGGGCAAACCAGGCTCGGTCCAGCAGCCGGGCGCGAGACAGACGCGGTCAACCGCAACCGGGCGCGAGACAGACGTGGTCCTGCTGCCGGGCGCGAGACAGATGCGGTCCTGCTGCCCGGCGCGAGACGAGCTCGGTCCAGCGGCCCCGGGCGTGAGACAAACGATGGACCGCAGCTGGGAGAGGGCCAGCCCTTCGACGAAGGTAATACGCGAACGACGAGGAGATGGATCGAAGGCCGATGCAAACCGCCGACGGACGAGCCGACACCGGGACATGCCAGTCGCCGCCGTCGCCGACCTGCCAAGCTGCCGTGGAGCCATCCACGGCCAGAGCAGCCACCACACCAGGCCACTGCCCATCCCGCGCCGCCCGACGAGCTCCACGCGGCGGAGTCGATGGGCACGCACCGCCCTCGTCCAGATCTGGAGAGCCGGGCGCCTGCAGGCGCGACCCGCCGCACCCAGCGCATGCCCGACGCAGCCGACCACCAGCTCCGCCGCCAGACACCGCCCGCACCGCCGCCGGCCGCCCCTGCCGGAGAGCCGCCGCACGCCGCCAACGGCCAGCCCGCCAGATCTGGCCGAGCCTAGACCAGACCGCCACCGCAGCCCCAGGCACGAGCCTGTCCCGAGGAGCCCACCGCGCCGCCACCAAGCATCCGCGACCCCGCCGCCAGAGCCCGCCGCCGCGCCACCGCACCCCCCACCAACACGATGCGTCGCCGGAAGCCATTGGCCCGCACCAACCTTCCCCGCGCGCCGGGTGAAGGAGCCCCGCCGCCACCGGCGCCGACGGGCTTTGCCCGTCAGCGTGGCCCGGCAGCGGCGAGGGAGGGAAGGGAGGGAGGGGGGCCGAGGCCGGCGGCGAGGGTTTTCCCCCCCGGTCGCCTCACGGGAGCGACGCGGGAGGGGAGGGAGCGGGGGTCTCAACGCCCCAGTACTCCACTTTGGCGGCGATCTTCTCCGCGCTGAGGAAAGCGACAGCCTGCAACGCGTACGGAAACATCCCAGAGCCAGGGGGCATACCTAGTCTCTCGGCGCACGACACCATCGCCCAGACGTGCTCTGGGTTGGTGGTCAGCATCCTCACTGCAGGGATGCACAGCTTGGCAATATCACAAGCATCTAGCCCGCACTCTTGTAGGGAGGCGACATTGGGTTTGACCACCTTCTCGAGGTTACAGCGGAGGAGGCAGTTGCTGTGCCTGAGCGGCCGGAGCAAGTTGTGGATGGAGCCGAAGAGGGGCAGGTAGTAGTCCAGCTTGGACACTATGGATCTGCACCGGCTGTTGGCGGGGGCGAGCGAGACGAGGCAGGCGATCTGAGGACGCGACAGGCCGAGGCCGGTGAGCCCGTCGACGACGGGGACCAAGGTTCTCTCCACGCCGGCGCAGAGGAACAGCGGGTCTTTGGCGACGACGGCGGCGGCATCGGCGTGAGAGAGGCCGAGGCCGGAGAGGAAGGCGAGGACGGCGTCGGGCTTGGCCGGGGACTTGAGGTGGGAGAGCTTGGCGGAGTCCTTGAGGGCTTGGGGTCGGGTGAGGCCGCAGGTGTCGACGAGGTACTCCTCCACGGCGAATCTGCTAGGGTTTGGGGAAAAGCGGGTAGCGGTGGCGGAGAGGAGGCGGCAGAGAGAGCAGCAGGCATAGGCGGAGGATGAGGGGATGGCGGGATGGGTGAGGATGGAGGTTCGGAGGCGGAGCATCGCGCAGGCGGCGGCGGCGGCGGCGTGGCGGCGCCGGCAGGGATGGGGAAGGCCGACGGCGGCGAGCTGCGAGGCTATTTCTTTATGTTGAGTGAGCAGCGAGGTGCGAATTGGTTCGATGCTGATGCGTGCGCTGGCGATGCTCCGTTAGACCACAATTGTCCGTCCGTTTGCAAAAGCCCGCGCGCTGCAACATGAGAAAGCAACCCATAATCTTCAATAGCCATGATCATATTTTGCTGCGAATCACTCAGATACACTCTTACTCTCAATTTCGTTAAATCATGAACATCTTTTATAACCCGTGAACATATTTGAAATCGTGAACATTTTTCAAATAAATTAACAGTCTTACAAATTCTTGAACATTTTCTGAAATCAAGAATATTTTTTGAATTCATGAACATTTTATATTATTTGCAAACTTTTGTTAAAATTGTGAATTTTTTTTTGAACTTATGAACGTAACTGAAAGCGTAAACGTTTTTCAAATTCAGGAACTTTTTTACAGATTTTCGAACATTTTCCACAATCATGAACATTTAATACTATTTGACATTTTGAAAATTATTAATAGTTTAAAAAAATCATGAATTGGCCAACATTTCTAAAATTGACGAACATTTTTTTGGAAACTGGCGAAACAATTTTTGAAATGCATGATCGATTTTTGAATCATTGAACAGTTTATGAATCAATTAACCATTTGTAAGTCAGGAACAATTTTGATTTTTTTAGGATATTTCCAATTAATGGACATTTTTTGAATTGACGAAATTTGTTTCAATTTCATTAATATTTTTAATACATTAAATTTAAAAAAATCATGATCATTTTTCATTTCCCAAACATTTAGTTGTCAAATTTTCAATCATTTTTTTAATATGTGAAAATTTTATAAAAGCGCGAACATTGACTGAATCCACAAACATTTATGAATTATTAACCATTTTATTTCAAAATTCTCATTTTTTTAATTTTCGGAACTTTTTTTACATCCCGAATTATCTAAAGTAGATAAACAACAAAGACGGAGAACGAAAACTAAATAAAAATCTAAAACGAAATAAAAAAATGCCGCCAGATATGGGCTGACCCAAACAGGCTCCCATTTTCTTTTTCCAGCGTGCAGAGCACAGCATAGAAGGTTGCTACTGCATGGGCCGGCCCAGGCAGGGATTCCACTGTGTGAAACGTTTTTTATCACTTATAGGTGAAATCAATGGGTAATATTTTGCAACTTTGGTGGGCCTTTATTATTATTATTATTATTATTATTATTATTATTATTATTATTATTATTATTATTATATGTAGAAATTTTCCATCCTAGAAAATTCTTAATATAATTTTCAGGGGAAAACATATATCTGGAGATTTGTATAAAATTCATTGGTTTTTTATTAAATGATTTGCCGATCGATCGCCTCCTTGCCGCGAGGATGAGTTATAACCTTTTTTATGGCTGTCATGGCTAGCTTTATAGACTATAAGTGACAAATACATCGTGTACGAGCTTCCTCACGAGACAATTTGGAGGCTCGTTTATCCAACTATCAGAAACTTTCTTATACAGAAACTAAATTAACCTAGGACATGTGCCGCTTGATTAGCAGAACGATAACAATGCTTAAATTTGACTTTCTCAATCAACGAGATTATATCAATACATTCAGCAAAGACTGTTGCCGCTATGTCCCGTAAGGTAGTTTGTTTGGTAAAAAAATGATTACATTGAGTGAACCTTAATTGGCTGATGAGATGATTTTAGTACAATGATATGCTTTGAATTCTTGTTTTCAGAAAGCCATCTTAATATGTGAAGTACAATCTTCCACAATTGTGTTTTGCAACTTTAATGCACCTGATGTGCAGCTCTCTACAAACAATTGTATCACAGGACGAGTATAGCGAATTTAATTTATCAAAGTGAAGAGGCAGGTCTAAAATTTATTGTGGATAGTCCGTGTGAACTTAATTATTGCTCTATATGCTCGGCCATGGTTAAAACGATCCCCACCATGTCCATATGGACGAAAGGACGGCTATCGAGTGGCTATAAAATGGCTTTTGCATGAGCCAAAGCAAATGCAAGTGTTGAAAAGAGAGGAGGTTGGCTTCGTGTGCATATATAATAGATAAATAGCACATTGTGCTATTCAATCATTCTGCTGAATTAGATCCTTCGGAAACCTATAGATTTTTAGATTATTGGGGGAGTGATATAAATTTATTTAGGATAGTTTGGGAATGGTAGCAGGTCTCAGGATGGCTAGCACATTCACCTTTGTACATGATCCTTGCTCAACTCTCTAACATCTAGTCTAGTCACCCATAGTGATGACAACTGGTTGGTATGCGACAAGGTATCAACAATTAGAACTGTTGCATGACTAACTTGGCATGTTGAAGTTGAGCCCCTGTACAACTAGGGGGTTTCTCAAAAGGAAGACAGGGAATATTCATCCTCGCGAATCACAAGTCGCAACAAATATTTGGCTCGCCTTCCCTTTTCCCATGGAAGAGAACCCCAACAAAGCGGTATTGGCCGTTGGATGGCGATGAGCTAACAAAGGCGTTGATGGTCGATACGCAGGGCTGAGTCCGGACTTCCGGCATACGTGATGTGGTGTGATGCTCGATTTTTTCAAGTGATTCTCTATTAATTTGATGATGGTGAACACTACATTATTGCCTCAATGATTCATTGTTTGCTTCCGTTTTTGATAGATTGGTTTTATCAAGCTTTCAGAGGTTACCCTTGAATCCATGTGCTGATCTTCCACTAATGTACATGGGGCAAAAAAATCAATCAACCTTCCCAATCGTCAGCTTCGCAACGACCAGTCTCGGATTGAGTTTGTTATTACCAAATCCTTTTTTTTTTTGAAAAGGAGGAATGCCCGCGGCCTGTAGTTGTAGCCGGCAGCAGCTTCTTCCATTCGTTTGCAAAATTCTGTAGAGATTTTCCATACTAGAATATTCTTAAGATAATTTCCAGCAGGAAAACATAGGAAGCCAATCTGGAGATTTGTGGCTCATAACCTTGATTGGTTTTTTCTATTAATGATTTGGAGATTGGTCGCCCCGCTTGCCGCGAGGGCAAGGTAAAACCTTAATTGGCTGATGACATGGTTTTAGTACAATGATGATACGATTTGAATTCTTGTTTTCAGAAATAGGCAGAGGACGAGGAGATGGTGAGATGGTTGATATGGAGGTTTGGAGGCCAAGCACGGCGCCGGCGAGCTGCCAATTGTTTGGATGCCAATGCGTGTGATTTTTTTTAGGGGAATGCGTGTGGTAGGACGATTCCTTTACCACTTGTACATTCGGCCTCCGACGTGTTGGTTAGTGGGCCTGTAGCTGTAGTCCTTTTTTTAAATTATGTAGATATTTTCCATACTAGAAAATATTTAAGAGATGTTCTAAAAGATGTACTTAGGAGAATATCCAGCAGGAAAACATAGGAAGGTGATATGGAAATTTGTGGTACGTAACCTTGATCGGTTGATGAGATGATTTTACTGTGATGATGTGTATTGGCTTTTTGTTTTCTCGAAGCCATCTTCATACGTGAAGTAGAATCCTTTTTTTGGTTTTTCCCCAACGGCCCAAACGTAGTTAATCATATTCATTCCGTTGAGGAGACAACCGAAGGAACAGTGCAGTTTAACCTATCTATGAAGAAAGTTCGGTTGATTTTAGTCAACCAAACTAGACATCCGTGGGTAATCACATTTTGCAAATTTAGTGGGTCTTACTGTGAAGCTCTGTACAAACAATTGTTTCACGGGACACGCATAGCGGATTTATCGGTGAAGGGGCAGGTCTAAATATTAATGTAGATAATGCATGTGAAGTTAATGTAGATACTGCATGTGATTCAAAGGCCGGGGGTAACCCTCCGTTTCACAAAAAAAAAAAAGTTAAGATGGATCCCAACCATGCCCATATAGAGGAAAGGATGGCTCCGGTGTCTATAAAATGGATTATGTATTAGCCAAAGCAAATACAAAAGTTCTAAAAGAGAGGAGGTTGGCCTTGAATGCATATATAGCAAATTAATAATGCCTTTGTGCCATTCAATCATTATGGTTTCTGAGCTCTTTCCTTACGAAATCCCTAGCTTTTAGACGAGCGAGGGATTTTTCTTTTAGGATAGTTTGGGAATGGTAGGTCTCGGGATGGTGAACATACTCACTTTTGTACATGATATTCCTTCAAATGTCTAGCATCCATTCTAGTCACCAATGCTGATGACTACGGGTAGGCCTCGTGAAACGTATCAACGATTGTAATTGTTGCATGACTAACTTGGTGTGCCTAAACCGAGCCCCTGCTGAACAAGAGACCATGGAATCTCTAGCCCCACAAAGCTTGTGCCGTCGTGCCGGATATATGTGCGACCAAGTCCGGCCTTCCAACACACATGGTGTGGTGTGAGGCGCGTTCTGTTCCAGTGGTTCTCAATTAATTTGATGACGTCGACCAATGCATCGATGCCTCAATGATTTGTAGTTTACTTTGCGAATTATGTGAGGTCAGATGAATATGTTTGTGATTTTCATGAATAAATGACATCTGCAGAGTTCTGAGAAAACAAATTGATGCACCAAACTACGTTAATAAATGACATTTTTAGAGCAGTACCAATGTCAATGTTTCACAAAAAAATTAACAACCCGGCTTGGGGCCAGGTTAGGCCGCGGGTGTCGAGAAGGTAAACCTCGACCGCGAAGCTACTAGGGTTTGGAGAAATGTGGGGCACGATGGCCGCAGAGAGAGGAGTAGGGAGAGGCGGAGGATGAGGAGAAGGAGATATGGGTGATGATAGAACTGGGGAGGCGGAGCATGGCGTAGTTGGCGGCGTGGACGCGCTGTCAGCAACGGGAAGCCTGACGACGGCGAGCAACGAATTAGCTCGATGTCGATGCGTGGTCGGACAATTCGTTGGATGATTACTATTTGAGCATTGGGCTTCCACAATGTAGTCATAGCTGGGCTCGTGACAATGCAATTCTCTTCTTTCTTTGATTTAATTCTTGTGCAAAAATTCCTTCAAAGAATTTGTTTTAGAAAAAAATTGTAGCGATTTTCCATTCTAGAAAAAGCTTGAGATTTTTTCTGGAAGGAAAACATAGGGAGCCAATCTGAAATTTTGTGTTACAAAACCTTTCTTTTTTGCGGGAGAAACTTCCAATCTATTCATAATTCATCATGACTATACATGAAACACCGGAGGTAACAGAAATTAAAACCAGGTCCATGGACCCTGTAGTGACAAGTACAAAGACTGGACCAAGCTGAAGGCACGTCACCTTCATTGTTTCTGCTTCTCAGGAGCCGGTAAAAGGTTGTTGTAGTAGACTGTCGAGCAGTGGTAAGGCACCACATGACCAGCGCACCGTGACAACCATTGTTGTTGGAGAGGGTCATAGATGAAAAGTTTAAAACATGTAAACACATGAACAAGGAAGAACGAATACTGCATCCAAACAGATTCATCGAAAACCAACATAGATCTAATTTTCTGAGATCTGATAGAGACAGAACTCCACTCACCCTCCAACAACACAAGACACACCATCCGAATGGGGATTGAATGTGGGAGGAATTATTCCTACAAAGGGATATCATTGTCGTCACACAACCCCAATAAACACACCGGATCTAACAAGAACGAGAATGGGGTCCCTTACGTCCACGGAGGGACATCATTACCGTCACACAACCCCAATAAAGACACATAATCTAACAAGAACGAGAATGGGTCCCTTCTGTTGACGGAGGGACATCAATCCTATCACACAACCCCAATAAAGACATTGAATCTAACAAGAACGAGAGTAGGTTCTCTTCCGTCGATGGAGGGTGAAGATCCTATGCATCTCCAGGTCCTAAAAGCCACCAGAGGCAGGGCACACCCTGGCGATGATGATGGGAGGTCATCAAACTAAATGATTTTTCTGGACCTCAATAATTGAGTAGAGTGCTTATAGCAAATTTTGGAACTTGTGATAAATGAGTCATCAGTGGCTAACTATCTTTTTGGAGATGAGCTAGATAAACTACACTGGAGACTTTCGGTGTCAGGTGTATTCCTAGTGAAGTCTATGTATGAACTTTTGATAAACATAGGTCCAATCCCAAAGTCACTACACATTTGAAATTTTTGTGTGGTTCGTTCACAAAGAAGTGGTCCTGACTAAAGATAATCTGGCAAAATGTAATTAGGTGAGTAGTAAACGATGTTGTTTCTGTGATAGGGATGAATCAATTCAACACTTGTTTCCCCACTAGTAGAAAACAGGGCTTTGAAACGGGCTAGAATATTGCAATAGTCTCGGTCTTGTTACGAACTGGGACTGATGGGTGCATCAGTCCCGGTTCGTGAGGCCAGGAGGCTGGCCGGGCCTCGCCGGGAACCAGTCCCGGTTCGTGTGACCCCTTTAGTCCCGGTTTCAGACACGAACTGGGACTAAAGGGCCTTGCTCCTGGCCGAGCCCCTTTAGTCCCGGTTGGTGGCTGGAACCGGGACTAAAGAGGCACCTTTAGTCCCGGTGCTAGCCACCAACCGGGACTTATACAACGCCTATATATCTGCTCGCCCCTGCCTGCTCACTCCTCTGTTTTTTGGCCGGGCGGCGTTTGGGAGGTGTGTTGCTCTCTGTTCTCACCTCCTATGCAGATGAGGTGTTCGATGAAATGCTGCATCCACACTTAAGTTTTCTCCTCGCCAAGCTCGACCTCCAAGCTACATTTTCCCTAAGATTTGTTTAGGTTTGGCGGTGCAACAACTACACAAGTGTTCTAATAAAAGGTTAACGACTTCATCGTTTTATCTCTCACTGCTAGTTTTTAGCTCATTTCAAATGCTCTAGAAGTATGAATTTTATTTATTTATTTTGGTCACTACCGTACTTTGATTTTAATGTGATGATGAACTTCTATTAATTTGGTCACTTCTCTATTCATGAAGTTTTGTAATGGTTTTTGATACACTTAATTATATAATGCACGCAGATGAACCGGCAATGGATGTACGGTGACTGACGGACCTCCGAGTACATTAAGGGCCTGCATAATTTTCTCGAAGTGGCTGAAGCAACCAAGCAGAATGGTTTTATGTATTGTCCATGTACTATCTGTGGGAATACGAAGGATTACTCTAACTCGAGAACCCTTCACGTCCACCTGCTTGAGAAGGGTTTTATGCCACACTATAATGTTTGGACCAAGCACGGAGAAAGAGGGGTTGTGATGGAAGACAACGAAGAAGAAGAGGATGATGACAACTATCCGCCCCCCGAAGACGGTGATGCTGCAATGGGAGAAGCTGAAGATCAAGAGGAAGAACCAGACGATGTGCCCGATGATGATCTTCGTCGGGTCATTGTTGATGTAAAGAGACAATGCCAAAGTGAAAGGGAGAAGTTGAAGTTCGATCGCATGTTAGAGGATCACAAAAAAGGGTTGTACCCAAATTGCGAAGATGACAACACAAAGCTCAGTACCACACTGGAATTGCTGCAATGGAAGGCAGAGAATGGTGTATCTGACAAGGCATTTGAAAAGGTGCTGAAAATAATGAAGAATAAGCTTCCAAAGGACAACGAATTGCCTGACAGTACATACGAAGCAAAGAAGGTTGTCTGCCCTCTAGGATTGGAGGTGCAGAAGATACATGCATGCCCTAATGATTGCATCCTCTACCACGGTGCGTACGAGGATTTGAACGCATGCCCGGTATGCTGTGCATTGCGGTATAAGATCAGACGAGATGACCCTGGTGATGTTGAGAGCCAGCGCACCGGGAAGAGGGTTCCTGCCAAGGTGATGTGGTATGCTCCTATAATACCACGGTTGAAACGTTTGTTCAGAAACAAAGAGCATGTCAAGTTGATGCGATGGCACAAGGAAGACCGTAAGAAAGACGGGAAGTTGAGAGCACCCGGAGATGGGTCGCAGTGGAGAAAGATCGAGAGAAAGTGGGGTGACTTTACAGGTGACCCAAGGAACGTATGGTTTGGTTTAAGTGCAGATGGCGTTAATCCTTTTGGGGATCAGAGCAGCAAGCATAGCACATGGCATGTGACTCTATGTATGTATAACCTTCCTCCTTGGTTGTGCATGAAGCGGAAGTTCATTATGATGCCAGTGCTCATCCAAGGTCCTAAGCAACCCGGCAATGACATTGATGTGTACCTAAGGCCATTAGTTGATGAACTTTTACAACTATGGAATGGAAAAGGTGTACGTGTGTGGGATGAGAACGAACAGGAGGAATTTGACCTATATGCGTTGTTGTTTGTAACCATCAATGATTGGCCTGCTCTCAGTAACCTTTCAGGACAGACAAACAAGGGATACCACGCATGCACGCACTGTTTAGATGACACCGATAGTATATATTTGGACAAATGCAGGAAGAATGTGTACCTGGGGCATCGTCGATTTCTTCCGACGAACCATCAATGTCGAAAGAAAGGAAAGCATTTCAAAGGTGAGGCAGATCACCGGAAGAAGCCCGCCCTCCGTACTGGTGATCACATACTTGATATGGTCAATGATTTACAAGTAATCTTTGGAAAGGGTCATGGCAGACTATCTGTTCCGAATGACGCTGAGGGACGCGCACCCATGTGGAAGAAGAAATCTATATTTTGGGACCTACCTTATTGGAAAGACCTAGAGGTACGCTCTGCAATCGACGTGATGCACGTGACGAAGAAACTTTGCGTGAACCTGCTAGGCTTCTTGGGAGTGTATGGGAAGACAAAAGATACACCAGAGGCACGGGAGGACCAGCAACGTGCGCACGAAAAAGACGGCATGCATCCAAAGCAGTATGAAGGTCCTGCCAGCTAAGCTCTTACCAAAGAAGAGAAGGAAATCTTCTTTGAATGCCTGCTCAGTATGAAGGTCCCGTCTGGCTTCTCGTCGAATATAAAGGGAATAATAAATATGGCAGAGAAAAAGTTCTAGAACCTAAAGTCTCATGACTGCCACATGATTATGACGCAACTGCTTCCGGTTGCATTGAGGGGGCTTCTACCGAAAAACGTTCGATTAGCCATTGTGAAGCTATGTGCATTCCTCAAGGCAATCTCTCAGAAGGTAATCGATCCAGAAATCCTACCAAGGTTAAAGAGTGATTTGGTGCAATGTCTTGTCAGTTTCGAGCATGTTCCCACCATGTTTCTTCAACATCATGACACACGTCCTAGTTCATCTAGTCGACGAGATTGGCATTCTGGGCCCTGTATTTCTACACAACATGTTCCCCTTTGAGAGGTTCATGGGAGTCTTAAAGAAATATGTTCGTAACCGTGCTAGGCCAGAAGGAAGCATCTCCATGGGCCATCAAACAGAGGAAAGCATTGGGTTTTGTGTTGACTATATTCCTGACCTTAAGCCGATTGGTCTCCCTCAATCGCGGTATGAGGGGAGACTGACTGGAAAAGGCACGCTAGGAGCGAATTCAATAATATGTAGGGACGGGCATTCTTGGTCTCAAGCACACTACACTGTTCTATACAATTCTACCTTGGTGACCCCGTATGTCAATGAACACGAGAATATTCTGCGCTCCAAACACCCGGAGCAGTGTGACGACTGGATTACATGTGAACACATCAGGACTTTCGGCAGTTGGTTGCAAACACATCTCATGGGTAACACCACTGTTGCAGATGAGCTGTACTCGTTGGCCAGGGGACCATCTTCGACTATATTGACTTACAAAGGGTACGAGATAAATGGGAATACATTTTACACGATCGCCCAAGATCAAAAGAGCACCAACCAAAACAGTTGTGTCCGCTTTGATGCAGCAACCAACAGGGGAAATGAAACATATTATGGTTACATAGTGGACATATGGGAACTTGACTATGGACATGATTTTAAGGTCCCTTTGTTTCGGTGCAAATGGGTCAATCTGTCAGGAGCCGGGGTACAAGAAGACCCGCAGTACGGAATGACAACAGTGGATCTGAACAATCTTGGGTATACAGACGAACCATTCGTCCTAGCCAATGATGTGGCGCAGGTTTTCTATGTGAAGGACATGTCTACCAAACCGAAAAAAAGAAAAGATAAGGAAGCGAATACATCATACGATGAGCCAAAGCGCCACATAGTTCTTTCAGGGAAAAGAGACATCGTGGGAGTGGAGGGCAAGACAGACATGTCTGAAGATTATGAAAAGTTTCATGAAATTCCTCCCTTCAAAGTGAAGGCTGACCCAAGCACCCCGTTAAACGATGAAGATTATCCATGGTTACGGCGCAATAAGCAAGGGACACACGCGAAGAAAAAGTGAAGACTTTCTCTCGACAACTATTCTGATGATGGCTTTGATCTAGAATATCACTGTAGTTACATGTCAAGAAATGAAATGCCTTTTGTAACAGATGAGTTTTCGTGTGAAACCCTGATACTTCGAAAGAGATTGTTCATTTTGTACACGAAGTGCATCCAGTTTTTGCCGTAACCCTCTCAACTTTCTAGCACATTGTATGTGGGTGAAATGAAGATACCATGCCAACTTTCAATCATTTCAGAGTTCATTTGCAGTGCTTTTCAATTCAGGGTCATCTTAGCTCAAAATAAATCATGAAATGCATGAAAAATAGCAAATGAAGTCAGAAAAGGTTTGAAAAGTGATGATGTGGCTTTGAATGGTGCATATTGAATGTAGAAGAAGTCTTGAGTTAAAATATGTGTAGAAAATTGAAATCCCTTTGTAACAGATGAGTTTTCATCTGAAACCCTGATACATCGAAAGAGATTGTTCATTTTGTACACGAAGTGCATCCAGTTTTTGCCGTAACCCTCTCAACTTTTTAGCACATGCTATGTGGGTGAAATGATGATACCATGCCAACTTTCAACCATTTCAGAGTTCATTTGCAGTGCTTTTCAATTCAGGGCCATCTTAGCTCAAAATAAATCATGAAATGCATGAAAAATAGCAAATGAAGTCAGAAAAGGTTTGAAAAGTGATGATGTGGATTTGAATGGTGCATATTGAATGCAGAAAAAGTCTTGAGTTAAAATATGTTTAAAAAATTGAAATCCCTTTGTAACAGATGAGTTTTCGTTTGAAACCATGATACTTCGAAAGAGATTGTTCATTTTGTACACGAAGTGCATCCAGTTTTTGCCGTAACCCTCTCAACTTTTTAGCACATGCTATGTGGGTGAAATAATGATACCATGCCAACTTTCAACCATTTCAGAGTTCATTTGCAGTGCTTTTCAATTCAGGGTCATCTTAGCTCAAAATAAATCATGAAATGCATGAAAAATAGCAAATGAAGTCAGAAAAGGTTTGAAAAGTGATGATGTGGATTTGAATGGTGCATATTTAATGCAAAAAAAATTCTTGAGTTAAAATATGTTTAAAAAATTGAAATCCTTTTGTAACAGATGAGTTTTCGTCTGAAACCCTGATACTTTGAAAGAGATTGTTCATTTTGTACACGAAGTGCATCCAGTTTTTCCCGTAACCCTCTCAACTTTTTAGCACATGCTATGTGGGTGAAATGATGATACCATGCCAACTTTCAACCATTTTAGAGTTCATTTGCAGTGCTTTTCAATTCAGGGTCATCTTAGCTCAAAATAAATCATGAAATGCATGAAAAATAGCAAATGAAGTCAGAAAAGGTTTGAAAAGTGATGATGTGGATTTGAATGGTGCATATTGAATGCAGAAAAACTCTTGAGTTATAATATGTTTAAAAAGTTGAAATCCCTTTGTAACAGATGAGTTTTCGTCTGAAACCCTGATACTTCGAAAGAGATTGTTCATTTTGTACACGAAGTGCATCCAGTTTTTGCCGTAACCCTCTCAACTTTTAGCACATGTTATGTGGGTGAAATGATGATACCATGCCAACTTTTAACCATTTCAGAGTTCATTTGCAGTGCTTTTTAATTCAGGATCATCTTAGCTCAAAAGGTCTTATAACTGATTAGGCACAAGAAATAAAGACAAGTGTTCCTAGACTGAGTGCAGAGATGAAGAGCGCTGACAGAGAGGCGCAGGTGCTCACCTGCACCTTGCTTAACTAGTTAGCTTCAAGCCTTCAGGACGAGACTGCACTGCACCGAGAAAATGGGTGGGCTGGAACACGAGTTGGAGATCTTTATAGAGCGGAGTAGCTGAGATAGGGGTGGCAGTACACTGGTGATCGTCGCTGTGAGAAGAGGTCAGAGGGAAATTAATCACACCGGAGGTGTTGTCATGTTGCGAGCACTCAGAAGGCTCGAGAGGGCGGGCTTGGGTAGAAAACGGGGCGGCAACCGGAGCTATCGTGGGCTACGTGGCGATTGCAAGCTGTATTGTCACGCTCTTCTATCTCGTTGCGTGCATCTGTGCTCGGCACTGCTGATGCCTGACCGTATACAGTCGATGGATGTGGGCAAAAATAACATAAAAAATAGCAAAAAATGAATATAGATGTGCTTATAGGGAAAATTCAAACTGAAATCAAAGTGATTTCACTTTGATTTCAGGTCAAATTTCCTGTATAAGGGCATCTATTTTCACTTTGAGAGCAACTCAATATAGCAGAGAGTGGCGGGCTTATAAACCGGTGCGAGCGCCCCTCTCTTGGCGAGGTGGGACTAAACTCCCACCACAGCCAGGACCAACCCTTTAGTCCCGGTTGGTGGCTACAACCGGGACTAATGCCAATCTTTAGTCCCGGTTGGAGCCACCAACCGGGACCGAAGGTCTCTGCTTCCCGCCCTTTGGGCTGCTGGAAATTGACCTTTGGTCCCGGTTGGTGGAACCAACCGGGACGAAAGGGGGGGAATTTGTCCCGGTTGGAGCCACCAACCGGGACCAAAGGTCTTCGCATATAAGGCAGGAGTTGTCGAAATTTCCCCCAATCTCTCCCATTCGCCCCGACGCCGACGCCGCCAGGCTGCCGGAGCTTGCCGCCGTCCCCGAGCCCGTCCTCGTCGTCGCCGCCGTCCCCGAGCCCGACCTCGTCGTCGCCGCCGTCCCCGAGCCTGTCCTCGTCATCGCCGCCGCCCCCGAGCCCGTCCTCGTCGTCGCCGCCGCCCCCGAGCCCGTCCTAACCGCCACCCCGAGCCCGTCGTCGCCGCCGCCTCCGAGCCTGACCTCACCGCCGCCCCGAGCCCGTCCCCGCGCGCCTCCTCGCCACCGCCCCGAGCCCGTCCCCGCGCGCCTCCTCGTCCTTATCGACGTCGTCGCCGCCCCCAATGCCGGACGCCGCCGGCGCCACCTCCCCGAGCCCCGTCGTCGCCGCCCGCGCCTCCTCCCGAGCCCGTCGTCGCCGGTGAGCTCCCGCCCCCTCCTCCGCGGCCACCGTGGCCGTGTGCGCCGGCGCCGCTGGCCTGCCCCCTGCTCCTGCCCCCTCCTCCTAGGGTTTAGTTTTAGTTTTAGTTGTTTTAGTTGTTTAGTTTTAGTTTTAGATGTTCAGTTTCAGTTAATTTAGTTTTATGTTTTAGTTGTTTAGTTTTTTTTATGTTTTAGTTGTTTAGTTTTTTATGTTTTAGTTGTTTTAGTTGGAAATAATGTAGTATCGTAGGTTGTCGGTGACGCGATATCGAGGAGTCCCCGACGATCGTCGGTGAGGGAGAGTACCCGACGATCATCGGTGAGGGAGCGAGAGTCCTCGATGATATCGATGATTTTATATTTGGCAGATATATGTTTAATTAGATGTTTAAATGTTTGGTTGCATAGCGTAGCCGTTGAGTCGACGATGCCCGGCCCGCATCCTCGTCGTCGACTCGGTGGCAACCACCTGCTTGAGAGGCGCCATGTCCGGGACTGGGCTCCGCCGGGCTGGCACTGGGAGGTTGATATGGGGTGTCCCGATCTTCTCAGTAAGCGGCGGTGGTGATGATGATGGTGTAGGATAACTTGTATGTCGCCGATGAACTCTCCCTCTCTTGATCCCTGATGCCAATGCAAAAGGTCTCAACCCTTTGGATATTCACAATGTCACACACTTGCGCACGCAGCCGTCGACCACGAACGGTTAGAATTGCAATATACTAATTCCCAATGGAACAGCAGATCACACTTGACTTGCAGTATATAATCACCAGATCGATACGAATTGGTGATGAGGATTCAAGATGAATGCTTACAAGCAATCTCATGAAGTAGGGTTTATCTTAAACGTGGTCTAACTCTAACTAACCCTAAGGAAGAGTATTTATATCCTAAGATAGATCGAAGGGGTACATGGGCTGTCAGCCCGAAACTCTGCGCGCAGGCAGCACGGTAGTACTGCTTGAGCATGCGGTACTACCGCTCCAAGCGGTACTACCGCTTAAGTTCCGCTCTACTACCGGTTAGCTCGAAAAGATACCAGTAGTTTTTACGGTAGTAGGGGCGGTAGTACCGCCTCAAGCGGTACTACCGCTGGGGTGGGGCGGTACTACCGCCCTGGGAGTTACAAGCCTCCTCCCAGCTCAGCTGCATTGCCTCCTTTCTCTCCTTCTTGCCCCAAGTTGCTCCTTGCGCCATGCCTTCCTCTCCAATGTACCTAATGACACATACACACAAGGATTTAGGCAGTATAAAGCTCTCATCAAAATAGTTGGCATTATCGACTAAGAGAGAATTCACCTGTTGTTCATCATTGGCTAGGCTTAATATTTCCTTCCAGCTGAGACAATTAGAATCATCGTATTCATAGAATATATCCTCATCATCCTCCCTTTCTTCAAGAAAAGCCGTCCTCGGCTTTGGGTAAGCTGAAAAGGGCAGAAACAAAAAGAACAACGTGTACGCATAATATATGTATAGATAACGTGTTGTATCATTTTTGTTGTCATGAAAAAGATGCCCAGTATGCAATATGCAACTTAAATTGCAAGTATAAGTGAAGTTCATATAGTCATGACCAGAATGAGGAACACACATGTACAATGTCTTATTGTTTAGGATTAAGTCCAAAGTCCTCACAGAAGATCGATGATCAAATGTGCTATAAGCAAGGTCAAACCAGTCCAAAATATGCAAAGGTACATATATTGGATACCATGCTTCAACTGTGCCACGCTGATATATAGAACAAACGTAGGTATGTGCACGAGCACTACACGCAGCGGGTAAGATGCAACTCAGTTTGCAAATAAAAGTGAAGTCTATAGCAGTAGCATATAAATGCAACAGGTGTTGGGACAACCACAATGGATTACATTCGGTTATAGCAAGATCAGAACAACCCAACATAGCGGAAATTTTTGTTGGCCGCAAGAAATCAACTAGAACATAATGATATTTCATATTCTCATGAAAATGAGCGACCGTCCCACAAGACAATGATTTTGTCACATAGCATATAGGATGCAAAACAGCAAGTTTCAAATCAGCAATCCTATCACAGGTAATGCATATGTGATCCACCAGAAAATTATCAGTCATGCTATATTCACCAATTAAATTAAAAGTGAAACTATAGGCATATGTGCTAGAATTTAGATGTGAAACATCTTGAATCTTCTTCATAGCACAACGCAAACTAATAGGTTCATTGAGCAGGATGGAATACACAATATCAACGGGTGGTATTCTAGTAAGTAGTTCGTTATGTGTTATCAGTACCACATGATCAGAATTTGAATTTAGCAAAGTATCACATGGTGCTGAAATATTTGGACTGATCAACGCACCAGAATCAACCAGCAAAGGAATAGACTCACTGAATGCCTCATTGGCTGGTTGCAGCTCAAAATTAGTACCAGTATCAATGTCAATCTCCTGAGATGTAGCAGGTACTAGAAAATCTTGCGCAAGTGGTGATTTAGGTTGTACGACATGCTGCTCCCTTTCTTCAAAAACAACCTGCACATCAGAAGACACAACACTAGGAGCAAGTGGGAGCATAGGTTGTACAACAGATGGCTCCCTTTCTTCAAAAGCAACCTGGATATCACAAGAAACAACACTAGGGGTAGACATGATTACGTTAGGTGAAACCTGACTTGTCTCATTAACATGTACTCCCAAGATTGTGTGATCACGCAAATGCTCATTATTAACTATGGGAATAACAGGTGGACAGAGATTTTGACGTCTAACCTTCTGAAAATCCTTAAGTCGTGTATGTGCTAACCAAGTGTGCTTATTATTCCAAAAGAATACAGGATCGGTCTGAGCACTATCAAATTTAACCTTATGCTTATCACACCAAGGTTTTCCCAACAAAACGTGACAACAATTAAGTGTTCTAGGAAGGACATCACAGCGCATGCTAACAGTGTAGCCATAAATGGTGATAGGAACATAAGCACGATGAGTAATTGGAAATGCCTCATCATAAGCAGCTAACGTATATGGCACAAGTTTGGGATATTTACGCAACTGTAGCTTGTTAACAACATCAATACTGACCAAGTTTGTGAGAGAATAATTATCAAGGATCACTGCAGCAGGTCTACCTTCGATGTCTGCAGTAAAGTGGAACAAACCTGAATCAGGATGTACACCAAGATCTTCCTCCTCCCAGAATGCATCACTGCACAAAAACTATAATGGTAATGGCTTGTCCTTGAGAGGATTCACCATTATTAGTACATAAAAAGTATAGCAGATGTATATGGTGTGCTCTCACAACTCACTCAAAAACTGACAAGAAAAGGAAATCTGACCGTTCCAAAGTGAATAGCAATGCGTACCCGTTCGGATGGAAGACTAGTGCACAGATGTGATGAAGTGAATATCCGGGTATGAGAGCAATCACACGATAAACCAGGGTATATGGTGGAGCTTGGTTGGGATACCTAACAACACCAATTCACAAATCCTAGTGCTGATCGTGTGATACAAAAAGACCCACGGAAACTCACACGGTGGAGATAAATGGGGCAATTGCAACTCTGAAAATGAGCTCAAATTTGATGTATGTGTCGGAGGAATGCTCGTGTTGCAATGCACAGGGAGAGACGCTAGCAAAAAGCTCAAAAACAGGGCACAAGATTGCTCAATTCTACAAGTGCAAACAGCAAGATAATAAATACAGCACTGCAATAGATAGCAACAACTTCCGGCCACTGTTTCTCTCGTTTCTTTTTGTCTCTCTGTTTTTTTTTTTTTTTTTTTTTTTGATACTCCTTTTTTTTTTTCTCTCTCTTTTTTTTTTTTTTCACAGCAGGTCACGTGAACAGTAACGTGAACAGTACCACGGGATTTTTTTTTTTTCTTTTTTTTTTTTTTCAGACTTGAGCAACAAACAACAAATCTGATCTTGCCAATCGCAAAGATGCACTTACCAAAAACCTAGATGAGCAGCCCGTAGAGCATAAGGATATGCTAGTCTCAATAGGAAAGTGCTACGCAAAGGAAAGATTGGCTTGTCTATGGCTCACAAAAGGAAAGACTCGATTTAACTCGGATTGGAAAAAGGAAACCGGAAAGAAAACGCTAAAGGAAAATCCTAGACGCGATTCCGACGAACACAAGAACAAAAAGACGCCGACGAACACAAGAACAAAAAGACGCGGATCAGAACAAAACCCTAGACACCGACTAGATGACACGGATGACAAAGTGACGCAAAAAGAAAGACACAACGACCAGCAACTAAAACTTGGAAACGATGCAATCTAGGCGATGGCAAAAACCCTAACCCTAATCTTTTTGTGAGGCTTTTTCTGGATAGGATGAAAAACAACTAATCTACGGATGATTTGGTGGATGCTTACCGAGGCAACACTCGAAATCTGATACCAAGATGATATGGGGTGTCCCGATCTTCTCAGTAAGCGGCGGTGGTGATGATGATGGTGTAGGATAACTTGTATGTCGCCGATGAACTCTCCCTCTCTTGATCCCTGATGCCAATGCAAAAGGTCTCAACCCTTTGGATATTCACAACGTCACACACTTGCGCACGCAGCCGTCGACCACGAACGGTTAGAATTGCAATATACTAATTCCCAATGGAACAGCAGATCACACTTGACTTGCAGTATATAATCACCAGATCGATACGAATTGGTGATGAGGATTCAAGATGAATGCTTACAAGCAATCTCATGAACTAGGGTTTATCTTAAACGTGGTCTAACTCTAACTAACCCTAAGGAAGAGTATTTATATCCTAAGATAGATCGAAGGGGTACATGGGCTGTCAGCCCGAAACTCTGCGCGCAGGCAGCACGGTAGTACTGCTTGAGCATGCGGTACTACCGCTCCAAGCGGTACTACCGCTTAAGTTCCGCTCTACTACCGGTTAGCTCGAAAAGATACCAGTAGTTTTTACGGTAGTAGGGGCGGTAGTACCGCCTCAAGCGGTACTACCGCTGGGGTGGGGCGGTACTACCGCCCTGGGAGTTACAAGCCTCCTCCCAGCTCAGCTGCATTGCCTCCTTGCTCTCCTTCTTGCCCCAAGTTGCTCCTTGCGCCATGCCTTCCTCTCCAATGTACCTAATGACACATACACACAAGGATTTAGGCAGTATAAAGCTCTCATCAAAATAGTTGGCATTATCGACTAAGAGAGAATTCACCTGTTGTTCATCATTGGCTAGGCTTAATATTTCCTTCCAGCTGAGACAATTAGAATCATCGTATTCATAGAATATATCCTCATCAGAGGTGCTGCCTTCCGGGGCGCCCAGCTTGGTGAGGAATGAGGGTCCCATCGTCGACCCGGAGGTTCTTTGGTGGCGGTCCCGTGGACCACTGTCGGTGCAGAGGGAGCCGGCCCCCGTGGAGGTGGTACGTCGTCGTGTCAGGGAGGAGGACGAGCACGTCCGACGCTACATGGCTGCGTTGGACGCCAGGATCTCCAATACCTGGCAGGTTCTTCAGGGATCTCACCCGAGCTATGATCCTGTCATAGTTCCTTCACTTTGGGTGTCCACCGCCTGCGCCGCGAGACGTCAACTATATCTGTATTAGTGATATTATATAATACTATTCATTGATGTATTAGTGATATTATATGATCGTATTGTTGCATTGCCTTGTATTGATTTGCATATATATCTCATGTTTGTATATTGCCACGTTGTATAATATTTGCAGAAACTATGGATCAAAGAGACTTAGAAAAAGAACAGTTGTTGGGGGATATAATCCACGCCGGAGGTGATCCCATGTCGTATCTCAACGACTCCGATTATCAGGAAGGAGAGGATGACGGCTCTGGTGATCCAACAATGGAGGAGGAAGGAGATCATGACGGCTCCGGTGACCGAATGGCGGAGGAAGGAGATCATGATCACGGCTCCGGTGACCAAACGGCGGAGGAAGGAGATCATGATCACGGCTCCGGTGACCGAACGGAGGAGGGAGCCTCAACTGTTTCAAAGTCCGACGAGGTAAGGAGACGAGGCCCGAAGAAAAGGTTGCGCCCAGATGAAAGGTTCACGATCACAGAAGTCGCGATAGATGGCCAACCAATTTCTCCCAAGCGGACCAAGGACGCATTTGTACATCAGTGTGGAGTTGTTGTTAGGGACCATGTCTCGATCAACACCCATCAATGGAATAAGAATAGTAAGGACGCTAAAGTTTCTTATGTTCATGATAGACCGAAAGATGATCTTTGGACCGAGCTGATGGGAAATTTCAGCTTACCGCGAGAGGAGGATCCGAATAACCCTGTTATAGAGCGAAAGGTCAACGCGTTTGCTCTTAAGAAGATGGCAGAACTATTCAGGAACTGGAAGAAAGAGTTGAACACAAAGTTTGTCGAGAAAGAGGAGACTCCGAAATTTGTCGGTCGATATGAGAAGATAAAAGATCAATGGCCCGAATTTGTGGCCTACAAGAAATCGGAGAAGGGTAAGAAATGGTCACTGACAAACAAGAAAAATGCTGCAAGGAAGAAGTTTCACCATCACACGGGGTCAGGTGGCTACTACAAAGCCCGGTCGTTGTGGGACAAAGCTGAGCAAGACCTGCTTGCTAAGAATGTCCAACCAGCGACATTGCACTGGCCAGATTGTTCAAGGACTTGGTTCTTCGGGGTTGGGGGAACTTTGGACCCAGAAACAGGGGAGTGTGTTTGGACTGACGAGCAACTTGCAATACCCTTCCGGAAGCTAAGGCAGTAATCAAAGAAGCGCAGGAAGGGACGTTCATTCCCGACAGAGAGAAGGACGAGCGGACAGAGGCCCTCGGGAATCCTGAACACCCTGGACGAACACGAGGCACACCAGGCTCCGTCCCGTGGAAGCATGGGTTTCCCGACAGCGGTGGTTATAGAAGCCGAGAGAGAAAAAGGAAACAGGAAGCAAGCGAAATGCAGAAGCTAAGTGCAAGATTAGCAAAACTAGAGGAACTTGAGAGCCAGCGAGCTACCGGCCAACCATCTGAGCGGCACGAAGATGCTTCCTTCGACGCTACCCTACCATCTCAGCGGAGAAGTAGCGTGGCTTCCACGGAGCTCGTTCAGCCTGATTTCACGGCTCCTCGCTACCCCGTGGATAGTATCACGACGACTGAACATTGCGAGCTAATGACGAAATGCCAGAACCTGACCTTCAAGGCGGCGGTGGGCTCTGTTGTACCTCCTCGAGCTGAGGGAACTTTCCATTGCCTTCCGATTCCACAAGGCTATGCTGTTGTGACGGTGGATGAAATAATGAATGGATTTGAGAGGCTGGAGCTTGACAACCCTACAGGTGAAGAGGATATTATTCTTTTGGAAAATGCTTTGAGGAGTACCTGTCTATGGAGAAAAGAGTACATCAAGCTTCCAAACTAGACGCCTCAGCAGACTCCGCGTCCTCCTCCTCCGGCGCGTCAGGGCACTCCGCCTCCTCCTTCTCCTCCGGCGCGTCAGGGCACTCCGCCTCCTCCGGCGCGTCAGGGCACTCCGCCTCCTCCTTCGCCTCCTCCGGCGCGTCAGGGCACTCCGCCTCCTCCTCCTCCTCCTCCGGCGCGTCAGTGCACTACGCCTCCTCCGGCGCGTCAGCAACGGGGGAAGAGAGTCTCCGCCGCCGCTCCGGCGGCTAGCAGTACAATAGGCGGGAAGAAATTCAAATATGGTCCAAGCCTCAAGCCTCTTACATAGTTACCATATGAGAGGTCCGAAGAGGAAAACACTGAAATCAGTGCAGCCGAAGTGAAGGCCCATTTTGCACGGAAAGATCCACCTCCGAAGGAAACGGTAGATCCGGTGAAAGCGAAGCGAACTCTGCATGCCCTGAAGCGACCACCACGGACTCGGCTATCCAACTATGACCGCATAGTTACGAAGACACATGCTGAAGCACAGCGGTCGGGAAGTACTTCCAGTGCTGCAAGAGAGAAAAAGCGCAGAAGTGGGAAAACAATTCCCCAGCTCGGCGAACAGGAGATGCAATCGTGCCCCCCGCTCAAGGTGTCTAGCGATATCGCTAATCATCCGGTGCTACTGCCGGGTACCACTCTTGATGATTACCTATCCGATGATGTACAAATTGAAACGGCTGAGGTAGTAGTAGACGACTTTAGATACGAGCACGGGAAGCCTCTCGTCAAACCTTATCATCCTCATCTAACAACGATGATGCAAAAATTGCATGATTGGTACATGGAAACCTACAGGAAGTCCGGGACCGACAGTTTGTTTGTCGGAATTAAAAAAGAGCACGACTTCCCTGGAGTCGAGGTGCTGCCTGTTGAATTTGTGGAGGTATTTCAGTTATACAATCAAAAGGCCCTCGACAAACAACTCATGACTTGCTACTGTCTGTAAGTATTACTTCTATAAGCCTCTAGCTCAGCTCGTTCATTGCATGTATATATAATTATCCTCACTATATTATGCAGATTGAAGATGGTCGAATGCGAAAAAGCACAAATCTATGACATTGGGTTCATTAGCCCAAATACCGTAAATGAATGGTCGGTACAAAAGGAGGCCAAAGATACCGAGAAGAACATGCTAGAATCATTCCTTAGACATCAAAACAAAAGGGAAATACTCTTTCCTTATAACTTCGAGTGAGTGTTACTGTCTTGTGCATATTCGGTTTCGCTTACTCAAGGTTAAGTAATGTAATTGATGAGTTATGCATTCGCAGCTACCACTATATTCTGCTATCCATTAACCTTGACGGGGCATTAGTAACTGTCTTAGACTCGCTCCGTAAAGATCCCAAGTATTATGCGGACATGACTGCAATGCTCCAGAAGTAAGTTCAATCAATACCGGGACCATATCGGCAACTTTCGTCCATTTCCTGATATCAAGTAATCATTTTCTTTGCCTGCCAGGGTTTGGAAAAAGTTCACCACTATGGTTCCGGGTCTGAAGGAGCTGCGATTTACGCACCCCAAAGTAAGTAGTACTAGCTACTTCCGCGCATCTCTCATTGATTCTAGTTTCATCAATACCATTATCATGCTTGCTTATCAGTTTGATTGAACTCTATTCTCGTAAAGTGCTTGTACCAGTCACCCGGGACTACTTTATGTGGATACTACGTATGCGAGTTCATTCGCTACTATACCTCTGAGCGGGGTTTCTCTGAGAAACAATTTGAAGTACGTAAACAATATTCACAATTTTATTTTACATATTACCATCAATTGTGTTGAGTTTCATTCATATATATGTATTGACCTCCTTCTTTAAATTAGATCTGGCAGATGCGGGATGAACTCCTACCACATGATCGCATACGAGCAATTCAAGAGGAATTGGCGGGATTCTTTCTTGACCACGTCATACTTGAACACGGAGAATACCATGTGAAATTAGATATTAGGTGTTAGGGATTGTAAGAGATGTTTTATTGTACATATGTAGTAGCGTCGGATAGATATACGAAAACTTGTTGTTCGACCAAGCACGGAGAAAGAGATGTCACTTCTCTCTATATATGTTCATGACGATCTTGTGTAATTAATGGTTTCCTTCATTTGCTTACTAGCTAGCGTCGAGTTCTCTCTATACAATAAAACACGGAGAAAGAGAGGTCACTTCTCTCTATTAGCTAGCTAACACAATATGAAACCCCTAAATTAACCCTAAAAAAAAAAACCCAGCGCCCGCGAGC
Source organism: Elymus sibiricus (assembly GCA_039707655.1). Lineage (NCBI taxonomy): Eukaryota > Viridiplantae > Streptophyta > Magnoliopsida > Poales > Poaceae > Elymus > Elymus sibiricus. The sequence goes on along the minus strand of CM077669.1, from coordinate 54,798,749 downwards.
TGCTGACGCGTGGCCGCCTTTTGGTCCCGGTTGGTGTTACGAACCGGGACTAAAGTCCTCCTGCCTGGGCACCCCGCAGCGGCCACGTGGAGTCCCTTTGGTCCCGGTTCGTAAGCAAACCGGGACTACAGGTTTTGGGCATTAGTCCCGATCGTGTTGTCCCGGTTCCAGAACCGGGACTAAAGGCCCTCTGGAACCGGGACTAGTGCCCTGTTTTCTACCAGTGCCCTACTGTCTACTTGCCAAGCTACTGTAGTGCACAGTGCATGTGACATTTAACGTCAATACACCTGATACCATAAACACTTTTTTTGGGACTTGGCTAAATGGAATAGAGCCAAGCTACAGACGCATATTCGAGTCGGAGTGTGTGCATTACTTTGGACCGACTGGAACTGCTGGAATGACATGATCTTTAACAAACAAAATATCACAAAGTTTTTGCAGGTAATCTATAGGTCAACTGGCTCGATCTGTATGTGGTCATTACTCAGTCGTGCGAAAGCCAAAGAGCATATGGCTTATGCGTGTAACCAATGGGAGACGGTCGCACGTGATACGTACAACCGGTATGGATGGCGGTCCAGCAATATGATAGGTGTATAGGCACCTGGTCCTAGACTTGCCCATTGTTGCTTTGAGTTCTACTCCTATTTATCTCTTGATGAGTTTTGTATTGTTGGATCTTTTGGTTAATAAAATGGCTGTTTCGATGCCAAGACCGGGGATAATCCTCCTTTTCTAATATAAACTATCTTTTGGAACTTTAGTGGTTAACATTTAGTTAACCACATGGCCCCGTGCCAAGCTCTCAGTGAAAAACTGCTTGGATGGGGAAAAAACTAAGATGTGGGTCTAGAATATAGAGTTGAGTGTACATAAAAAACAATTATAGCTCTGTGCTCGACCATGATTAGGATTGATACCAACCATCTCCATAGACCGAGATGCTAGATCAGTGACTACCACTACTAGGAAAAGGGCTATAGATGATATGGCTACTAATGGCGCACCAGACATGTGGTGCGCCACTACTATATAGTAATGGCGCATCATGAGTTGGTGCGCCATTAGTGTGGTAGACACTAATGGCGCACCAGACCCACGGTGCGCCATTAGTGACAAATGTTTTTTTTCATTTTTCCAAAAATACTAATGGCGCACCAGGGAAGAGTGCGCCATTACTAGTTTAACTAGTAATGGCGCACCTCCAACACAGTGCGCCACTACTTTTTTTTTTTGCAAAACTACTAATGGCGCACCTCAAGCTGGTGCGCCATTAGTAACCAGGGTTACTAATGGCGCATATATGGGTGGTGCGCCATTAGTAACCTGGGACCAGCTAGATATTTTGGACAGCCACACCTACACACTCACTTTCCCCACTTCATTCTCTCCACCTCCTCCTCCAAGATTGTGTTGGCTGCCTCCTCCTCCTCACCTCATTTGCACCATAGATTCATCAAAATTAGGTGGTTAAATTACCTTTTTTTGATAGGTAAGTAAGGGGAAAGCTATCTTTATGTTGTAGATCTACTTTTTTTCTCTCCCTCGCTCCAACAACGTGCACATGCACTTTTTATGGCCTTGCTAGATCTATGTATGTTTGTGGTGTTGCATATGTTTGTGGTGTTGCATATATGTTTGTGTTTGCAGGTACCGGTATTTGAAATGCGATAGTTGCCAATATTTTGCCGGAATGTTGATTCATTTCTGTTTCGGCGAGAATTTTGGCACTATGCATTCTTTTTGGTCCTATTTTTAGGGAAAGTCATGCCAAATTTTTTCTTGGTTCTAAAATATCGTTTTGCTCTACCCCGCAGGCGACCATGGTCCGCACGATGACCGAAGGCATCGTGAATAGGTTTTTGAGCTCCGCGAAGGCCGAGATGCTTCAAAAGAACGAGACGGAGATAAGATGTCCGTGTCGAAGATACAAGCTGAAGAGCCTTATTGCGGACCCGGATTCCGGGCAGGTGCGGGACCACCTGCTCTTGCGTGGTTTCATGGATGGCTATCGGTGGCAAGGTGATGAAGATGACTATGAAGTCGTCCATGGGGGCCGGGCAAGAAATGAGGAAGGGCAGCAAGACAACCACCGCGGCGAGGGCGGTCGAGAAGACGAAGAATCTCCAGGACATGATCACGATGGTGATGCTGTACACAGTCATCATGTAGAAGATGCCGGACATGATGATGAGGAAGATCAAGACGAAGGACATGATCATGAAGATGAAGATGCCGGAGCAGACGACGATGGAGGCTGGGTGCAGGACCCTCATATTCAAGGGCTGCTTCTCAAGCAGACGGATAACGCAAGAGCTGCCGCCCGGGAGAAAGCCAAGCTGGATCAATTGGAGATAGACGCGGTTACTCCATTGTATGAAGGATGCAGGCCCGAGGATACCCGCCTGAAAGTAACGCTCATGGCTCTGGAGATGAAGGTAAAACACAAAATGACCGACGCATGCTTCGACGAGAACATGTCATTCTGGCACGAACGTCTTCCCAAGGGGAACAAGTGCCCGACCAGTTTCGAGGAGGCGAAGAAAATCGTGTGTCCTCTGGATTTACCGCACGTGAAATACCATGTGTGCATGAACAATTGCATCATTTATCGGGACGAGCACGCGGAGTCTACCATATGTCCGATGTGCGGCGTCACTCGATACAAGAAGAGGAAGAAAGCTCCTCGAAAAGTGGTAGTCGACCCGTTCTACATGCGTGCCAAGATCTTGGGCAGCGCTGGGGACCGGCAAGTCGCGAGTTCTTACCTCGAAGGCGTCATTCTGGCAAACCCAGATAAGGATACCTTCCTCGTGCCTTACTTTCCCGAGTAAGTCGTCCCCTCAACCGCCCCATAACATATGATTTCTTAGATTTCGATAGTTTTTTTTAACATTCCGTGTTTTGTGCAGTGACACACATTGCACACTCATCCTCTTAAGCCCGAAATATTCCATGGCCACGTATTTCGACTCGGACCGTCAGTCGAAGAAAGACTACACAAATGTCAAGAAAGTTCTTGATGATGTTCTCCCCGGCTACGCCAAATCTGGAGGCACCTTCACCAGGCCAGTTCGTAAGTACGGCAAGCACGTGTTCGCCCACAATACGACGTTCCCCTGCGTCAAGCAGCCGCCTGGCGGTCAAAAGGATGCCTACTACGCCCTCCATCACATGCGGGCGATCGTACAGGACCATAATCACCTTCTGCTACCAGATAATCTCAAAGCTTGGGCCGCAAGCTTGTCGGCAATCCAGGACACGGACATCAGACAAGAATTCTTTCGCATCCAGTCGGAGTTTGCGGAAATCATCCATCAAGATGTCCTTCGTACCTCGGGGCAGTTCTACCTCAGAAATCAACCGTCCAACAGTGAGATAGACACAACGCTACAAATGCAGGCTGACAACGCCCGCGATTTCATGACCATCACGATAGACGGCGGCTTCATCCACGCTCCGGTCCCTTGAGTCGAGTCGAAAGTAGTGATGCTATGTCTAGTTTTGAAACATCGATTGGCTCATGTTGTAATTAAACTTTGATGAACTTGTATGTCTCTTTGGTTTGGACAGTCGTTCAACTTAGATGTAATCGATGCTATTAATGTCTTGCTTTTCTCTTCCGATCCTTTTGTTGCATACTTATATATTGCTTATGTATTGTCTGTGAATTGGTACTAACGTTTTGTTTGGCTAGTGCATAGAGATGTCGTCGTATGTCGTGTACAAGGGTAGGGTTCCCGGAGTCTACGACGACTGGGAGGAGTGTCGGACACAGGTTCACCGTTTCAGCGGTAACAGTTACAAAGGGTACACCACTAGGGCGGAGGCGGAATCTAGATACGCGCGCTATCTAGCGGGAGAGAGGAGGGAGCGTTGGAGGAACCGGATGAAGACCAGTTTCATCGCGATTATGCTCATCGTGATGACCGCAGCTCTCTTCTATGTGATGGTAGTTTAGATGATCGATATCGACTTGTAATATGAAGACAAACTCGCTACTCGCGGTTTCGAGACTTGTAATGTTCTAACTTTGTTCGGTATTTTAAATTCGGAGACTAATATGATGAATTGTATTCGGACACTAATCTTCTATTGTATTCGATGAATCTGCTGTTGCTGTGTGGTGCTAGCTATATTCTGTCAAATAATATATTTTGTAACCTGTGAAAATATCAGAAACGAAAAAAAAAATAATCCCTAATATTCATACTAGTGGCGCACCACCACATAGTGCGCCATTAGTAAGACAGAGCACACTAATGGCGCATCATCCACTAGTGCGCCATTAGTATGCCAAAGCACATGGGTAAATATGGCCCCTGGGAGGCATACTAATGGCGCACCGTGGGCTATACTAATGGCGCACTGCATGGTGCGCCATTAGTATACCAAATACTAATGGCGCACCAGTGGTGCGCCATTAGTAAAAAATTCTAATGGCGTGGTGCTAGTGGCGCACCTGTAGTGCGCCATTAGTAGCGAAAACAGGTGCGCCACTAGCAGCCCTTTTCCTAGTAGTGTACAAAGTGGCATATGTATCGCTCGATTACCTAGGAAGAGCCAAAGCAAAGGCAATGTGCTAAAAGGAGAAACAGATATAGATCTATTAGGAGAGGTCACGATCGTCCATGGTCGCCGGTGACGAAGGCGACACGTGGACGTCGTGGGGGCCGACGTCGGCGTGGCAGTCGGCGAAGACAGCGCGTGGCCAGGCGACGATGCCGCCGACGAAACTTGAGCAGCGACACCAACGGCGGAGGGATCTAGGGTTTTGCCTCCGCCGGCCGCTAGACGATCGTACACGCGCGGCAGTCGCGCGATCTTCGGCGAACCGCTTTGTTTTTTTTTCCTTCCCACGAACAGGCGACGTGGCGCGTGCGGGACCTACACGGGCGGCAGTCGTGCGGCGTACGCGGGGCGGTCGGTACGGCGCGCACCGCATACGGCATGTGAAATGACCCCCTACCCCTTATGCGTTTTTTTTTTGGGGGGGGGGGGGGGGGGGGGCGGTTGTACCGAAGGGCGCCTCAAACAAATATAGATCTATTAGGATCATTTGGGAATGGCGAACACATATGACATTGTACACGATCTTTCTTCAAATCATTAAACAACTAGTCTGCAAGCAATTTTCTGTTGGCTGCCATCCCTTACAGTTTCAACTACATCCCCTGTGAAAACTAAATCGTCATATTCCAGCAGAGAAGTACAAAATAAATATGTTGATCTTGGGAAGAAAAATATTACTTGTCTTTAAACATATCCTTCGCTGAATGGCCTTCATCTCAGAATTAGGTAAACTGCACATGTTACCCTGAAACAAAATCTTTCTTACAAAAAATCGGACGGAAAAACTAGCAACAAAAGAGTCTTGAAACAGAATACTTCCACGGTCAATCGTTTTCTTGAAGCTGAGGCAAGACAAAGCCAATAGTTATCATATTTCTCAAAGATGAATTGTTTATCAGAGGATCACCAATTTAAAAAAAGGCGACTGTTCAGTAGAGTCTGATCGTTCCTAGTAAGCTTGCTTCTGTTACAAACATTTTATTTTTCAAAGTCCCCACCCTGCAGCTTGGCATCACCGAGTTGAGTATGGCGCTATCTTGGGATCAATGTGCACATAGCAACGAGTAAACAACCATGCACCTTCCACCGCCACACGCCCTCTAAAACCGATCACAGCAGCAACATCAGGGTCAATGTTCTCAGGTTAATTCTCCACAGCCTGCTCTGTCTGAAACCATTTCATATACAGTGAAGTGATTATGAATCCTGCTGATTTTCAAAAGCCCACAGACCTTCATAATCAGTATAACATAACCATAATAACATATTTGTGCATTTGAAGACAAATGCTCACGAAAGTAACTTTATAAGAAACAAATGCTCACAAAAGTAACTTTTATGCAGTATAAAAGCTACCTTATACAAGTACACTATTTACAAAGTTAACTGCAAAAAGAAGAAAAATATAATGAAGCCAACAAGCTGGTGGTGCTTCATAGATCCATATCTGTTATTTCATGGTAAGGGAGATAAAAGTAAGCATATTATTGGATGGCAATTAGCTGGTATGCGTCATATACGTCGAAAATATGACCGATCCATAAAACAAGCTTATTATGAGCAATAAAGCACTTTTGTGCTTTCTGCAACATTGTCTGATATCTATATTAGAAAACTGAATAAGAATCATTAGAAACAAAACACCGATTAAATGGTCTCCAACGGAATGATGATGTGAATACAAGAAATAAGTTCAAATGAGTTCCAAGTCCCAAACAGGACTACTACTTTGCATACGCAGGAATAAATGGCAATTTATTGTGGGTGTAATAGAAATGTCTAGGGCAGTGGCAATGCGACATTACAATTGTGGGCTCAGTTGTTCCTGCGGCTTCATGGAGAAACCGTTTCACAAAACTGAAATTTCATATAAAGCCTAGAAAACAATACAAAACTCAGCGGAAATCATGCATTTTACCACACCATGGTGCTGCCCTGGCACCACACTGACACACTAGTCTCGAGTAAGGGGCAATGACGTACCATACATTACTCAGAATCACCTATCTCGAAAGTGGAGCACAGTCAACGTTGCTATCAGATGTCGTTGAGTCCCCGGTGTCAGCTTTCCTGCTTTTACCATTCACTGATTCTTCATGTGGTGCACTCTTGGAAAAATCACCCAAAGGATGGATGACCTCTTGAGCGCTAGGTACCAAGATACATCCATGTATCTTGAGCGCGCTAGCACCAGGAAAACAAAGGTGTAACTTTTCAGTTTATAATTGTTAAGGTTACTCTAATTTGAGGTAGAACAGCACTGGTACGATTATCCCATCATCTGTTTTTATGACACAGGGTGCTAACTATGTGTTGTGGAGACCGCTATCGATAACAACGACGAGTGCTTGCAGAGTATGAAGTAAATTCTGAAGTGCCATACAAATACACTGCACAATGATGAAATATTTGCAGCTAGCACCAGAGGCACATAACTCTTCTCAAATAGAATAATACCTGTCACTCCAATAATTGCACTTTGATTTAATGTTCATTGCCATACACACATCATGAAAAAAAATGCCGGGTCCTAACTCTCAAGTCTTGGTATCTAACAACACTAGGTCTAATTTGACTCATTGAACCCCTCAAACGCTAGCCCACACAGTCAGGCTCGCTGATAAACACATCTTAGGCAACCACCTTGATGTAAGAACATCTTACACTATCCTAAGCTCATCTCCCAAACTAGAAACCTCAAAGGGCTAACGTAATTAAGTACACTTGAAAACCAACAGTTGATCCTAAAGAGTACTGAACGAATCGAAAGGCTTTTCGCCACGATCCATGCATACAAATGTATTAGAGTATCTCGGAATAGGTGAGGCGTTTGGGAGCCTAACCTGAACATTTTAGTCGTGGCCAAGACATACGAAGGTGATGGTGTTAACAAAGCCTACCTCCTTGATAGCATTGGACCACTGGTCGAACAGCCACTACGCCTGTCCGAATGTTTTCAACCTCCTCTCCCCCCTCCTCACCACCTGCCTCCAAACTGGGCTTCGAATGGTGCTCACCTCGAGGCATAGGAGTGTAGAAGCTGACAACTGGAACCACACTACAGAAGTCACGCTCATCGGACACCTTCCGTACCTTCTCGGACTGTAGCTTAAGTGCCAATACGACAGTAGGCGTGATCAAGAAAATGCCATAATCTAAGGTGCATTTATTCTCAATCCTTGTAGTTGCCTTTTTAGCCCTAAAAAAAGGAAAGTATCTCTCTCATGATTGCGTGTATCTCTCCTTGTATCAAAAGAAGGAAACTATCTATCTCTTAATTGCATGTATCTCTTACTTGTCTGGGCTCACTAATTTAATTGCCACTAACCAACAAATTTCTCAAGGGTAATTTTGTCCTAACACCTCTATAACTATGTGCCTTGGTCACCGTGCCGAAAATAATACACCTTGCATAAAGGAACAGAGGGAGTATTACTCAATCGCATAGTCTTACAATAATCATGAGCTAGAGTTAAAGCATCGTTCGAGCCAGACATTTACGAAGTCATAGTTCTGCCCTCAACTTTAGCAAACTTAGCTGAGCTATCACAAAATTTATTTTGAGTACGATTAATATGAGCAATACAAGTTTCATGAAGACCCATGACGTGCCTTATTTCCTTGATGATAGAACCATAGACTGGTCTATCTTGTTCCTGAGTCTGGATCAATTTAACAGCAACTATAGAGTCCATCTCCACCATGATTGGCAAGTCGCTTCTATGAATAGCGAAAGAGAGCCCCGTATTTGGTTTGATTAATGAGCTATGATCACCCTAGGTGTTTGCATAGAGCTTGGTAGGCTGCCCGTGTGATTAGCTTTTAGTTACCTACAAGAGTATTTAAAAATAGTTTGACTAAAGTTTCCAAATCATGTTCACGTACAGCATGATGACAAGAAAAGAAAACAATGATGAGATAAAACACAATAACAATAACAAGAAGTTAAGAAGATAAGAAAGGGAAATCGCTTATGGATACTCTAAAAACAAATGTAGAAGTTGATATGAGTGAGACGAACATTTTATAGCCAAAGAATTTCGTATCAGAGCATTGTTATCTATCCGCAGACACGAACATGATAAAGTTGCACATGAAATCCAAATAGACAAGAAAATTGCCATATTGCTTTTTTAGCACAACAATTTTCATCTAGGTCAACAACAAAACCGGTCTCATAGGACAAAGCATAGGCAACAGATTCAATAATGCCATAGTGGTGAATCAAAAGGGATCCACTAAATTTTCCCTTTAAGACAGTCCTTAACAATTTTTTTTTATAGTTGGTAGAGTCACAACAATGAACAAATTACTCAGAGGACAAACAGACAATATTAAACGGAAAATCTAAATGCATGAAAGTTGGAGATCCAAGCAAAATTTTTTTTTAGAAAAGGAGGATTACCCCCGGCCTCTGCATCTGGGCGATGCATGCAGCCATTTTATTAATTATTCTCAGAGACCTTACAAAGCATTACATCAGTAAGCCTGAAGCCACCATCTAGGCGACACCTGTCGCTACTCCTATCCCCTTGATTCAGGGGTGTCGAATGTCCGAGCCTAATACCAAACAGACATCGCACCAAAACCTAATATCTAAAGCCGGATGCCCCATCCCAGCTACATACCGGGAATGGGTCACACACCTCCACCCCAATTCAACTGTCATTAGGATTATAAAAAGGACATTCATGATGTTAGTCGCGGTACATTATTAAGAAGATCGATGTACATTGAGGCCATGCAAACATTGGTTAAGGGACTTTATAAGTTACATAGGATGCCCTAAAATTTTGTTGGTAGATTTTAATATGGTAAACAATTTCATTTTTGAAAAAAATATGGTAACTATTTTCTTAAACATGAGTACTACTTACAGGATGATAATTCTACTACTATACTTGTAATCTGTGGTAAGAGGAACTTCACTATTTTTGAAACGAGTACAAACATGTAATGAAAAGTGATTGCTCATTCTTCTGTAGACCATTGGCAGCTTCAAGCAATAGTTGATGAAACAAGTAGAGACTTAGTTTAATTAACATAGTGTAGATGGCTGGTTTGGGACTTCACCAAAATTAGTCAGTACTGGCTAACTGTTTTTATTGTAGAACTTTAGTGTAACTAAAAGTTAACTGCATGGGTCTACTGCCAAACTCTCGCCATACAGTTGTTTAGTTCTTGCAGGGGTGAATGTAACTCATCTACTCAAATTGAAGAGGTAGGTCTAGAATTTAGACCCGGTAGCACATGAGAACTTTATAGCTCTGATCTTGACCAAGGTTCCGACCGATTACAGCCTGCCGATTTAGAGGTGGCTGGATCAAACAGCTATAAAATGGCCTTTCCATCTTTGTAGTTACATGGAAGCAAAAACTAATGCAAGGTCTTAAAGGAAGAACCAAGTATAGTTTATTTAGAATCATCTGGGAATGGTAGCTATCGGAATGGTGAACACATGTTCCTTTGCGCAACAATGATGACCATTGAGACTGGGTATCATAGATTCATACGGCACAATCCAATGGGCCGGGGCAACTCAGCTGAAAGCCATAAGCAAGCTCCTCATTGCTCTCAAACCTGGCCATGGTGTAGTTGTCTTCGCTAGTCATGGCAGACCAGGCGATTCTGTGTAGCCGCTCTAGCTGGATTAATTTGCATTAGCTAAATTTGCGCACGCTACCATAAGACAAATTGTTTCGGAGGTCAGACGTAGTACTGGAAGTAGATGTTTCATGATCATGTAGCTACTATGAAAATAATCTAAAAATATGCTAGGTATTGTGGTCAGCTGAGGCTTCCGTAATTGATGCAAGTTAGAACCAGCTGCACGGATGTACTTATTTAATCCTGATTAGAGTTGACCGGTGGAAATACAAAAGAAAACCCCTTTGAAAGTTGCTTTGATATCCAAATGATTTTTTGAAGTGTGTAACAGGGCACACCTTCATATACACGTGAATGAAAAACTGACTATGTCGCGTGCGTGCTTGCGTGTGCGTGTGCGGGTGTTTGTGTTTGTGCATGTAGAATGGAAATGGTAGAATACAGAGTAGGTTTCTTAAACTGAAATTGCTTAACCTTGGGACATGATTTTGTAAAGCCCGTGTTTGGCGGGAAGATTTGTTTATTAAGCAATAATGATGATATATAAAAAGTACTTAGTGTACCAATACTACTCCATATAAAAATCTAATTTAAGTTCTTCGATGTCGCCTATATTCTGAAATACAAATTTCATAAAGGCATGATGCAGGTCAAACCATCATGATACCAAACCATAAATCTAACTAAAATCAAAAATGAACAAATGGTGTACAAGTTACAGGATGTTACTAATATAAGGAGCAATTCACCCAAGTAAACACTAGTAGGATTAAGCCAGATCTATTTACATGGAGGTAACTACCCGATGTCATAACTCAACATACCAGATAGATAATTAACTTGATCAACCCAGGGACTGAAAATATACTTTCTGATATGCCGTCAAAATACAATGAAGCATATGTCAAAATGATAACCTGATGCAGAACTGGTTTTTCGAAATAATGCATGAGTAATTGTTATGTACATCATAAACCATACATAATAGATCATTAAAAAATTTGTTACTTGCTTCCCTAACACTCCATTACCTTCGACCACCCCCTCAATACCATCAGGTAGTTATTGTTATCATGGACTGGTATCTTCCTTAATGTATGAAATGTTTCTATTTGTCCATCTCTTGAAGCGCACAACAATTGCACATCAGAGCAAGCATCCAAACCAAAATCCCACCCACCTATAGACATCGTAAGATCTAAGTTTAAATATACATCTCCTTTTTTTAAAAAGCTTAAATATATCTAATTTGAAAGGTTGTCATCGGTTTAAACATTGACATCCATGTTGAATTGTTCGAAAAAAACATCAATCTGCAAGGAATTTGCACCGAGAAAATCAAGCGCATGGCAAACCGGAAGAGGTAGGGAGAGAGAGAGAGAGAGAGATGCATGCAACGATCGAGCATAGTAGACAACAAGCATATTAGGCAACTAGCTCAACTAATGGCACGAGTATTGAGCAGAGACAGGCTCAGAGGGCATGGACGACTTGGGAATGGGAAGAGATTGGAAGTCACGGATGGCGAGCAAAGACAGAGTCCAATGCACACGAAAGGAGGCGGAGGCAGCAATCGGCACCGCATGGACGACGAGGATTGGGGAACCCAAAGAGTGCGTATAGGCGGCAGGTGACACATAGGCGAAGGAAGCAAGGGAACACTAGTCCCTTCTGACAGCCGAATCCACGGGGTGCCTATTGTAACCCTCCCTCCCACCATCACCCACTATTCCCCGACGGGGCCTATGTGCAGGGAGCCATAACGGTCAAGCAAGGGAACCCTAGCATCCTTGTAGTCATCAGCCAGTGGCGGACCTAGGAACGCGGCAAGCCCCAAGCCGTCCCAGGCCAGCTTCAAGCCCAAATGAAGGAAGCTGACTCCACGCCCCAGGCAGCCGCCCGGCCTGCCTGGGGCCTAAATCCGCCTCTGATCGCAGCACACAGAAGAAGGGATTGTGGTGGATGAGAGAAAGGAAGAAAGAGGGGGGGGGGGGGGGGGGGGGGGGAGAGAAGGGAGGGACCACATGCGGAAGCAGTGGGCAGTGGGGGTCTGCCGCTAGATATTTCTAAGACAGCAGTGAACCAACCAAACCGCCACGCAGCAAAAACCGACACGGAACTTTCAAACACCGAACCAAAATGTTTCAGTAAGAATGTGCCAGTCGCTCCTAATCCGTGGAAGAGCCCTAAATCCAGATGAAAATACTGGCTTAGCTAGTTTAAGTTTGTTATATATGCCCTCTGTTGAACTGGGTATTATGGAAGATACCAAAATAATAATTCTCCTACCCTACATCGATCGAACCAGGTACTTTTTTTTTGCGGGAAATAGAACCAGGTACTTTAGAAGACACTACTTGCAAACAATTGTTTTGCAGTGAAGAGGCATGTCTAAAATATGATCACACGATACATCAGAACTTTGTAGCTCTATACTTGACCATATAGAGTAAATGCTAGATCCAGTGGCTATAAAATGACGTATACATCACTCTTATTATGTAGGAGCACATAGGAAAATTTGGAACTTCCAAAAATGACTCATTAGCCCAACATATTTTTTCTCGAGCTCCAGTAGTTAATAGAGTGCGTATGGCAATTTTTTTGTGAAATTCATATATACAATTCAGTAGTGGCTAACTATTTTTTTGGATCTTTAGTGGGTAACTAAAAGTTAAGCACATGGCCCTCCGTGCCAAGTTCTCCATAAAAAAACTGCTTTAATTGGGCAAATGCAGCTCATTGATCAAATTGAAGTGATGGGTCTAGGCTTTAGAGTAGATAGTAAATAAAAAACCATTATAGCTCTGTACTTGACCATGTTTGATTGAAGCCAACCATCTCCATAGAGGGGATATGCTAGATCCAATGGCTATAAAATGTCCGATGCATCGCTCAGTTACCTATGAGCCAAAGCAAATGCAAAGTGCTGAAAAGAGAAACCACTTGTACATGTATAGATATTTTAGGATCACTTGGGAATGGGAGGTCTTGGGATTGCGAGCACATATGCCTTTGTACATGATCGTACGTGGTCATACTGAAAGGCCTTGAACATCTAGTCTAGACACAAGAAGTTGCACTTGAATTTGATTCTACGAAATTCAAGCTCCAGCTTATCTGCTTGGCTGCCACTTGGAATTGGCACGAGCCAGCATAAAAGAAGGAAAGATTCATGCATGACAGCGGAAAGGAGAGAAGCCAACAAATCCCAAAGGAAACAAACGTCAAGGGCCTCATGAGAAGAACATCCAGCATGTACTGCCATTGTACATGCACTCTATCCGATTGGTCATCTCTGTTCTGCGTCCAGATGGGAAAGGAAGGACAGATGCGACGCCGTACTGGTCTTTGCGCTGATTGCTGCTTTCAGCGGTCCACTCGCCGCTTTTCCTCCCACTATTGGATTCTCTTTCCTCATGTGCTCTTTGCTGTTGACACCGGTCGCTTCTGCGCGGGCAAAGCAAAGCAACGATAGTGATTCAAAAAATGCAAAGCAGAATTAACGTTCGAAATGCATCTATATATTAGACATTTGTCAAATTCTTATGTGGAAGAGCACTGAAAGCAGCAGATCCAAGTCCAAAACCATGCATATGAAGTGGCCTAGTAGGTTGCTCATTTGTGCTCGGAGTTGGAGGAGCAAGGGGAGCACGGACCGAATGTGAAATTGTGAAGCCAAACGGGTCAATAGCTCATGTGCTACACATTTCATGTGAATTGGAAGGAGTGCGACGTACTTGCCAGAAATTAGCTCGTGTGCGCCGTCTTACATGGCAATAATAGCCCCAATACGACCAGGTGGTTAAAACACGGGTCCGGTCGTCAACAGGACTGCGGTTAAGGTAAAAACAGGGGGTCAAACTAATCAGCGCGTCTGGTGGTGGGTCCCACTTGGCAGTGCATCGATTCCCTGCCTGACTGAACACGTGCTTCTCCCCGCTTCTCCCTGCTTCTGGTTGCTGCTCTCTTCTTCGTTCTCGTCGGCGGCGGCGAAGCTTTCGTTCACGGCCGCGGCTGCGCATGTGGTGTGCATTCGGCACCATTCCCCTCCGTCTTGAGCTAGATCTGACCAAGTGAGCCTCTATTTGCCCCTGTTTTCCACGGGATCCAGATTGTGGAGGTGGGTTGGGACTGGGGAGCGGCGGCGGGGCGGCGTTGGGCTGAACGAGATGGAGCCATGAGAGACAACGTCGACCAGGTAATCACCCTGTCCAACCTCTTCAACCCTGCGATGTGTGCCTCGTCTGCTTTCGCTGCCTCACAGTACCCGCCATTGATAAACAGGGGCAATGTTGCTCGGACCTTCGAATTCAGTGTTGAATTCTTATCATCTAAAGCAAAGCTAGTTGATGGTAGCGTGCGAGACATAGAGAGAGATACAATTGTTAAATGGGAGGTTGAATTTGAAGAGATTGACCCACAGGAAATACAGAGCATGGAAGAGAGAGCCGTGAGGAATGTTGTGGAGAAAATTGGGAAAAGCATTTTTTATGGTCCAGAGCAAGAGGTAGCATTGTTACAGTTTGATAATTGGAAGGGTGAGTATGTGAGAATTGAGAATGGTGAAGAGATGGTTGATGAAATCGATCGGCAAGACGGCTGGGCAAGCAAACAGACTACCTTTCATGCAGAGCTCATTGATTTGAAATCAGATTCTAAGGTTGGATATGTGCCCTCAAAGTTGGCTTCGCAGATGGTAGATGATGATTGGGCTTCACAGAGCAGATAGCGCCCATGTGTGCGGGTGAAGTGACAGTAATAGAGGGGGCTGATCAAAATGCAAAAGAGGGCTGTGATGGTGCTGCAAGGGTTGTTTGTGTTGATTGGAATTCAGTACAATTAGAAGACACTACTGATTTGGTCATTGCACCAATGGCTGAGACTGAGATGGCCAATTTTTTTGGCATTCTAGTAGATCCAGTAGATGATCAAGATGAGGAAGAGAGGGGTGAATTGAGTTTGCCTAATGATGCTAACATAGATGCTTGTGAAGATGTGGATGGACAGATGAAGAAAGATGCTGCAGATGATGTAGATGATGCACATAATGATGAGCTTGTAAGTGTGTATGACAAAGAAAATCATGTTATTGAAGTAGGCAAGTTGTTACCAAGCATGAAGGAGTTTAGGATGTGTTTCAAGACTTATGCAGTCAAACATGAGTTTGATGCCAAGACTATGTGGACTGATAGAAAGAAATTTTATGCAAGGTGCAGAGGTTTTGATGGAAGCGTCAAGCCTTGCAAGTGGTACATATCTGCTAGAATTCAACCTGATGGAAGTACCATCAGGGTAAATCAAATCCCCAATCCACATACTTGTATTACAAGTTCACAGACATTATCAACCATGACATCACAACTTTGGATTGCAAAAAAGATCACTCCAATTTTAGCCAAGAAACCAAACACTACAGCAAAGAAACTTAAAGTGGACTTGGAAAATCAATACCCCATTAAGGTGAAGTATACCACAGTGTGGAAAGCAAAACAGAAGGCAATGAAATAATTATATGGTCATTGGGAAAATACTTTTAGGATGCTTTATAACTTCAAAGTAGAGGTGGAGAAGAGGTCACCTGGCAGTGTTGTGGAGATAGATACTGAGGTAACAGACGATGGTAGAGTTCTGTTCTCCAAGTTCTTTATGGCTTTAAAGCCTTGCATAGATGGCTTCAAAGCAGGGTGCCGTCCATATTTGAGCATAGACTCATCTTTTTTGACTGGCAAATGGAATGGTCAATTGGCAGCATGCAATGCTTTAGATGGACACCACTGGATGTTCCCTGTTGCTATTGGTTTGTTTCAGTCAGAGACAGAGGTTTCATGGACATGGTTCATGATGTAGTGGAAAAGATGCATAGGGCCAGTGTCACCTTTGGCAATACACACAGATGCATGTAAATGGCTAGAAAATGCAGTGAAGAATGTTTTTCATCATTGTGAGTAGAGGGAGTGCTTCGGCCATATGTGGTTGAATTTGATCAAAAACTCCAGAGGAGAAGAATTTGGGAGAATGTGGCCAGCAGCAAGATCTTACACCAAACAAATACATTCATATCATCTTGATAAGATAAAAGCAGCATGCAGTGAGTTTGGTCCATGGTTGAACACCTATCATTCTCTATTGTGGTACAGGTCAGGATTTAACACTGCTATTAAGTGTGATCATATCAACAATAACTTGGCAGGAAGTTTTAAGAACAAGATAAAGCAGTTAAAGAACTTGCCTGTGCATGACATGGTTGAGCAAATCAGGATCATGATCATGCGCAAGTGGGAATTGAGAAGAAGGATTGGTGATTGTCTGCAAGGGGATAAGCTTCCTGCAGTGGTACAACAGGTGGTGAACAGGAGCAAAAATCTTACACATTTGTCTGTTGAAAAATCTTCATTGAGGGGTGCTGAAGTCAGAGATACCAAGACTGGAAGGAGGCATGTTGTTAACACTGAGTTGCATGACTGCAATTGCCTCGAGTGGTAACACACCGGGAAACCATGTGACCATGCCATATTTTCATGGCCTCCCAACCCAAGATAAACATGCACCCATATTTGCATGAATATTACTCAGTGGCAAGATTCAAGGCTGCATATGCAACTCCAATTCCAGCACTTACAGATCAGTCTCAGTGGCCTGAAGTGAAAATTGAATTTTCCATGTGTCCTCCCCTAACAAAAAGAAAGACTGGCAGGCCTAAAGAGAGTAGATTCAAGGCATGGTTTGAGAAAGGTGGGAGTAGTAAAAATGGGAAGGTGAAGAAGGATGCAAAGCCAAAAAGGTCCCAAAAAGGTAACAAAAATAGATGCAAGCTGTGCCAGGAACTTGGGCACCGAAAAGGATCTCCAAAATGTCGTTACACTCCTCAAAGGCCAAAGTATGTTTATGTTTGTGTTTTTTATTTGGATGTTGTTTTTAATTACTAGCAAAATTACAAGCTTTGTTTTCCAGGAGGAAGCGTGGAGGTCAACCCCTTGTTGTTGAAGATTGCTGGGCAATCAAAAAGGCAAGAATCAATGGCTGTAGAAAAAAGAAGTTTTGGTGAAAGTGTGCAAGATGAGCCAAACTTGGATGATGTTGTGGTGCAAGATGAGCCAAACTTGGATGATGTTGTGGTGCAAGATGAGCCAAACTTGGATGATGTTGTGGTGCAAGATGAGCCAAACTTGGATGATGTTGTGGTGCAAAATGAGCCAAACTTGGATGATGTTGGGGTGCAAAATGAGCAACATTCGGATGAAGTGCACAATGAGAAAGATTTGGATGTGGGGCAAAATGGGAAACATTCGGATCAAGTGCACAATGAGCAAGATTTGAATGTGGGGCAAAATGAGCAGAATGTGGTGCAAACTAGAACTGAAGTTGATGCGGCTGATGTGCAAGCTGAACCTATATTGGAAGTTGTGTTATAAATTGAAGCTGATGTTGTTGATGTTGTGAAAACTAAGCCTCATTTAGATGTTGTGGTGCCAACTAAATCTGTCCTAGATGGTCCAGTGAAGAAAACCAAGAGCTTGAGTGAACTAGTGTCGTACCCATCATAGGATCAACAAGTGCCAAGAAAAAGAAGAAGAAATCAAGTGGTAAGAAGAAGTAGAAGTGAAATATTGTTCTTGTCTGATAAAAAAACTTGCCTGGATTTGTGTAAAAAACTTTCCTGAATTTGTGTAATGCTATTTTTACTTTGATGGGTATTTGTGTAACTCTATTCAAATTTTGGCCGAATTTCAAATTTGAGCCAAAATTCAAAATTGAAGTTGTTTAGTTTGGGTATTGATGTTACAATGCTTTCTCAAATATTATGCATGGTAGGTGATCAATCCGATGACTTTTGGTTGAGTGAAATACTAGTCATGAAAAATGTGCTCCAAATGAGCTCCAAAGCTAGGATAAACCAAAGTTCAAAAAAGCGCACTTAATCGAGCGCTTATGCGCGCATATGCGTGGTGCGCTCGCTCGGCGCCTCGCTTTGGGCCTGTGCGCTGCGAAAGGCATGGTGTGCGCCTAGGCGGAGCGCCTTTCTCGCCTAATCGTGATTAGGCGCGCGGAACGGCGACTCGGCCCGCGGAATAGAGATCGGGGCGTCCGACATGAATGACTTAAATCGCTCGCAGTCTCATGGGATCGAAGGCAGAAACCAAAACCGAGCCCATGCTAGGGTTAGGTCTTCCCTCCTCTCCATTCCCTGCGTCGGACACGGGAACTCGCGCCGCCGGCAGCCGCACGTCCGTCGCCGGCAGCCGCACGTCCGCCGCCGCGGATCTGAAGCTTCTCCTCACTCCCGTCCTCACCTCAGCTCCTCCCCACACCGCCGGCTGCTCCTTCTCCGGGCTCATCCCGCTGTGGATCTTGCGCCGCCGTGCTCTTCTTCGATTCAGGCAGGTGATGTTGGAAATATGCCCTAGAGGCAATAATAAATTGGTTATTATTATATTTCCTTGTTAATGATAATCGTTTATTATCCATGCTATAATTGTATTGATTGGAAACTCAAATACATGTGTGGGTACATAGACAACACTGTGTCCCTAGTAAGCCTCTAGTTGACTAGCTCGTTGATCAAAGATGGTTAAGGTTTCCTAGCCATTGACATGAGATGTCATTTGATAACGGGATCACATCATTAGGAGAATGATGTGATGGACAAGACCCAAACTGTAAACGTAGCATTTGATCGTGTCAGTTTATTGCTATTGTTTTCTGCATGTCAAGTATCTGTTCCTTTGACCATGAGATCATGCAACTCACTGACACCGGAGGAATACCTTGTGTGTATCAAATGTCGCAACGTTACTGGGTGACTATAAAGGTGCTCTACAGGTATCTCCGAGGGTGTCTGTTGGGTTGGCATGGATCAAGACTGGGATTTGTTACTCCGTATGACGGAGAGGTATCTCAGGGCCCACTCGGTAATACAACATCACAATGAGCCTTGCAAGCAATGTGACTAAAGTGTTAGCCACGAGATCTTGTATTACGGAACGAGTAAAGAGACTTGCCGGTAACGAGATTGAACTAGGTATAGTGATACCAACGATCGAATCTCGGGCAAGTAACATACCGAAGAACAAAGGGAACAGCATACGGGATTAACTGAATCCTTGACATAGAGGTTCGACCGATAAAGATCTTCGTAGAATATGTAGGAGCCAATATGGGCATCCAGGTCCCGCTATTGGTTATTGGCCGTAGAGGTGTCTCGGTCATGTCTACATAGTTCTCGAACCCGCAGGGTCTACACACTTAACGTTTGGTGACGATTAGTATAATTGAGTTATTATGTTGGTGACCGAAAGTTGTTCGGAGTCCCGGATAAGATCCCGGACATGACGAGGATCTCCGGAATAGTCCGGAGGTAAAGATTGATATATGTGATAATAGTGTTTTGATCTTCGGAAGAGTTCCGAAGTTCACCGGAAGGGGTTCCGGATGTTTACCGAAGTGTTCGGGTGCAGCAACACTTTATATGAGCCAAAGGGATAAAGCCCACAAGGTATTGGAAAGTGCAAAAGTAGTTTTGCTGCCGCGTAAGCGGTACTACCGCTTGGTGAAGCGGTACTACCGCCCGAGCGGTACTACCGCTTGTGTGAAGCGGTACTACCGCCCAAGCGGTACTACCGCTTATGTGAAGCGGTACTACCGCTTGTGCGCGGCTGTGCGCGGTTCGGCAGGGATCCGAGTTGGACTCTTTCCCTGCGGGCCAAACCGACCTTGTGCGGGCAAAACCGACCCGGAGGAGGCTTTTACTCCAAGTTTAGACCCCAAGGCTCAACATATAAATAGAGGGGCAGGGCTAGCACACGGGACACATCAGGATTTCCCAAGCCGTGTGCCGGCAACCCTAGCCCTCTAGTTCCTCCGTCATAATCTCCGTAGTGCTTGGCGAAGCCCTGCAGAGATTGTTCCTCACCACCATCACCACGCCGTCGTGCTGCTGGAACTCAACCACTACTTCACCATCGCTCGCTGGATCGAGGAGGTGAAGGCGTCATCAAGCCGTACGTGTGTTGAACGCGGAGGTGCCGTCCGTTCGGCACTAGATCGGAAGGATCGTGATTGGATCGCGGGACGCTCGGCGATTTGGATCGCGAAGACGTTCGACTACATCAACCGCGTTTATTAACGCTTCCGCTTAGCGATCTACAAGGGTATGTAGATTCACTCTCCCTCTCGTAGATGCTCATCACCATGGATAGATCTTATGTGTGCGTAGGAAAATTTTTGTTTCCCATGCAACGTTCCCCAACAGTGGCATCATGAGCTAGGTCTATGCGTAGATGAGATCTCGAGTAGAACACAAACGAGTTGTGGGCGTGGGTGTATACATATTGCTTGCCGTTACTAGTTGATACTTGATTCAGCGGCATTGTGAGATGAAGCGGCCCGGACCGACATTACGCGTACGCTTACGCGAGACTGGTTTTACCGCTGCGTGCACTTGTTGCATAAAGGTGACTGGCGGGTGTCTGTCTCTCTCACTTTAGTTGAATCGGTTCAATGAAGAGGGTTCTTTTAGAAGATCAAAAAGCAATCACTACACCACGTTGTGGTTTTGCGTAGGTAAGAACGGTTCTTGCAAACCCGTAGCAGCCACGTAAAATTTGCAACAACAATTAGAGGACGTCTAACTTGTTTTTGCAGGGTATGTTGTGATGTGATATGGCCAATTACATGATGAGATATATGTGATGTATGAGATGATCATGTTTTGTATAGAATATCACGACTTGCATGTCGATGAGTACGGCAACTGGCAGGAGCCATAGAGTTGTCTTTAATTATTGTATGACCTGCGTGTCAATCATTAAGCGCTATGTAATGCTTTACTTTATCGCTAAACGTTAGCTATAGTCGTGGAAGCTACAGTCGGCGCGACAACCTTATGGCGACACGTTGATGGAGATCAAGATGATGGAGATCATGGTGTCATGCCGGTGACGATGGAGATCATGCCGGTGCTTTGGAGATGGAGATCAAAAGCACAAGTTCATGGCCATATCATGTCACTTATGATTTGCATGTGATGTTAATCCTTTTATGCATCTTATTTTGCTTAGGTCGACGGTAGCATTATAAGGTGATCCCTCACTTAAATTTCAAGATAAATTGTGTTCTCCCCAAGTATGCACCGTTGCGAAAGTTCGTCGTTTCGAGACACGCCGTGATGATCGGGTGTGATAGACTCTACGTTCGCATACAACGGGTGTAAGCCATGTTACACGTGCGGAACACTCGGGTTAAACTTGACGAGCCTAGCATGTACAGACATGGCCTCGGAACACAAGAGACCGAAAGGTCGAACATGAGTCATATAGTAGATATGATCAACATGAAGATGTTCACCATTGAAACCACCTCAACTCACGTGATGATCGGACTTGAGTTGGTGGATTTGGATCATGTTACACTCGAATGATCGGAGGGATGTCAATTTGAGTGGGAGTTTTTTAAATATGATTAACTAAACTCATTATCTAAGAACAATAGTCTAAGTTGTCTTTGCTATATTTATGTTGTAGATCATGGCTCGCGCAGTAGCACCCCTGAATTTTAATGCGTTCCTAGAGAAAGCTAAGTTGAAAGATGATGGAAGTAACTTTGTGGACTGGGCCCGTAATCTAAGGATTATCCTTACGGCTTCCCAGAAGGCTTATGTCCTTGATGCACCGCTTGGTGATCCACCCGCTCCAGTTGAGTCTCTAGACGTTGTGAACGCCTGGCAGGCTCGTTCTGATGATTACTCAATAGTTCAATGTGCAATGTTGTATGGCTTAGAACCGGGACTTCAAAGACGTTTTGAACGTCATGGAGCATATGAGATGTTCCAGGAGTTGAAGTTTATCTTTCAGAAGAATGCCCGGATCGAGAGATATGAGATCTCCGATAAGTTCTATGCTTGCAAGATGGAGGAGAACGGGTCTATCAGTGATCACGTGCTCAGAATGTCTGGGTACTCCACCCGTCTGGCTGAGTTAGGGATGCCCCTTCCGCCAGAGGCTATCACTGACAGAGTTCTTCAATCATTGCCACCTAGCTACAAGAGCTTCGTGTTGAACTATAACATGCACGGGATGAACAAGTCAGTCGCCGAGCTGTTTGCGATGCTGAAAGCCGCTGAGTCTGAAATTCAGAAGGAGCATCAAGTGTTGATGGTCAATAAAACCACTAGTTTCAAGAAAAATGGCAAGGGTAAGAAGGGTAACTCCAAGAAGAGTGGCAAAGCAGTTGCTCCTCTCGTGAAGAAACCCAAGGCTGGACCCAAACCAGAAACTGTGTGTTTTCATTGCAAGGGAACTGGACACTGGAAGCGGAATTGCCCCAAGTATTTGGCTGACAAGAAGGCGGCCAACAACAAACAAGGTATATATGATATACATGTTATTGATGTGTACCTTACCAACTCTCGTTGTAGTGCCTGGGTATTTGATACCGGTGCGGTTGCTCATATTTGCAACTCAAAACAGGAACTGCGGAATAGACGGAGGCTGGCAAAGGACGAAGTGACGATGCGCGTGGGAAATGGTTCCAAGGTTGATGTGATCGCCGTCGGCACGCTCGCTCTTCGATTACCGTCGGGATTAGTGATGAACCTAAATAAGTGTTATTTGGTGCCTGCGTTAAGCATGAACATTATATCTGGATCTTGTTTATTGCGAGACGGTTACTCATTTAAATCAGAGAATAATGGTTGTTCTATTTATATGAGTAATATCTTTTATGGTCATGCACCCGATGTGAGGGGTTTATTCTTATTGAATCTCGATAGTAATAATACACATGTTCATAACATTGATGCCAAAAGATGTAGAATTGATAATGATAATACCACTTTCTTGTGGCACTGCCGTTTAGGTCATATTGGCGTAAAACGCATGAGGAAGCTCCATGCTGATGGACTTTTGGAGTCACTTGATTTTGAATCACTTGACACATGTGAGCCATGCCTCATGGGCAAGATGACTAAAACGCCGTTCTCTGGAACAATGGAACGGGCAAGTGACTTATTGGAAATCATACATACTGATGTGTGCGGTCCGATGAGTATTGAAGCGCGCAGTGGTTATCGTTACTTTCTCACCTTCACTGATGACTTAAGTAGATATGGGTATATTTACTTAATGAAACACAAGTCTGAAACATTTGAAAAGTTCAAACAATTTCAGAGTGAAGTTGAGAATCATCGTAACAAGAAGATTAAATTCCTACGATCTGATCGAGGAGGAGAATATCTGAGTTATGAGTTTGGCAGTCACTTAAGACAGTGTGGAATTGTTTCACAATTGACACCGCCTGGAACACCACAGCGTAATGGTGTGTCCGAACGTCGTAATCGAACTTTATTGGATATGGTGCGATCTATGATGTCTCTTGCCGATTTGCCACTATCGTTTTGGGGTTATGCATTAGAGACAGCTGCATTCACTTTAAATAGGGCACCATCGAAATCCGTTGAGACGACGCCATATGAACTTTGGTTTGGCAAGAAGCCAAAGCTGTCGTTTCTTAAAGTTTGGGGATGTGATGCTTATGTCAAAAAGCTTCAGCCTGAAAAGCTGGAACCCAAAGCGGAGAAATGCGTCTTCATAGGATACCCAAAAGAGACAGTTGGGTATACCTTCTACCTCAGATCCGAAGGCAAAGTGTTTGTCGCTAAAAACGGAACATTTCTTGAGAAAGAGTTTCTCTCGAAAGAATTGAGTGGGAGGAAGATAGAACTTGATGAGGTTGTTGAACCTTTACTTCAACCTGAGAGTAGCGCAGCGCAGAAAGTTGTTTCTGTGGAGCCTACATTAGCTGAAGAGGAAGTTAATGATGATGATCATGAAGCTTTGGATCAAGTTGCTATCGAACCTCGTAGGTCGACAAGGACGCGTACTACTCCTGAGTGGTACGGCAACCCTGTCTTAAAAATCATGTTGTTAGACAACGATGAACCTACGAGCTATGGAGAAGCGATGATGGGCCCGGATTCCGAGAAGTGGTTAGAGGCCATGAAATCCGAGATGGGATCCATGTATGAAAACAAAGTATGGACTTTGGAAGTATTACCTGAAGGGCGTAAGGCCATTCAGAACAAATGGATCTTTAAGAGGAAGACGGACGCGGACGGTAATGTCACCGTCTATAAAGCTCGACTTGTGGCAAAGGGTTTTTCACAAGTTCAAGGAGTTGACTACGATGAGACCTTCTCACCCGTAGCGATGCTTAAGTCCGTCAGAATCATGTTGGCAATAGCTGCCTTTTTCGATTATGAAATTTGGCAGATGGATGTCAAAACAGCGTTCCTTAACGGTTTCCTTAAGGAAGAGTTGTATATGATGCAACCAGAAGGTTTTGTCGATCCAGAGAATGCTGACAAAGTTTGCAAACTCCAGCGATCCATTTATGGACTGGTGCAAGCATCTCGGAGTTGGAATCTTCGTTTTGATGAGGTGATCAAAGCGTTCGAGTTTATACAAGTTTACGGAGAAGCTTGTATTTACAAGAAAGTGAGTGGGAGCTCTATAGCGTTTCTAATATTATATGTGGATGACATATTGCTGATTGGAAACAATATAGAAATGCTGGAAAGCGTAAAGGAATATTTGAACAAGAGTTTTTCAATGAAGGACCTAGGAGAAGCTGCTTTCATATTAGGCATCAAGATCTATAGAGATAGATCGAGACGCTTAATAGGACTTTCACAAAGCACATACCTTGATAAGATTTTGAAGAAGTTCAAAATGGATCAGTCCAAGAAGGGGTTCTTGCCTGTTTTGCAAGGTGTGAAGTTGAGTAAGACTCAATGCCCAGTGACTGCAGAAGATAGAGAAAAGATGAGTGTCATCCCCTATGCTTCAGCCATAGGCTCTATCATGTATGCAATGCTGTGCACAAGACCCGATGTCAGCCTTGCCATAAGTATGGTCGGAAGGTTTCAATGTGATCCAGGAATGGAACACTGGACAGCGGTCAAGAATATCCTGAAGTACCTGAAAAGGACTAAGGACATGTTTCTCGTTTATGGAGGTGATCAAGAGCTCGTCGTAAAGGGTTACGTCGATGCAAGCTTTGACACTGATCCGGATGACTCTAAGTCGCAAACCGGATACGTATTTATTCTTAATGGGGGTGCGGTTAGCTGGTGCAGTTCCAAGCAAAGCGTGGTAGCTGATTCTACATGCGAAGCGGAGTACATCGCAGCCTCGGAGGCGGCGAAGGAAGGTGTCTGGATGAAGGAGTTCATGACAGATCTTGGAGTAGTGCCTAGTGCACTTGACCCAATGACTCTGTTTTGTGATAATACTGGTGCCATTGCTCTAGCCAAGGAACCAAGATTTCACAAGAGGACCAGACACATAAAGCGACGTTTCAATTCCATCCGCGATTACATCAAGGAGGACGACATAAATATTTGCAAAGTACACACGGATCTAAATGTTGCAGATCCGTTGACTAAACCTCTTCCAAGGGCTAAACATGAACAACACCAGAACTGCATGGGTGTTCGATTCATTACAATGTAAATCACATAGTGATGTGAACTAGATTATTGACTCTAGTGCAAGTGGGAGACTGTTGGAAATATGCCCTAGAGGCAATAATAAATTGGTTATTATTATATTTCCTTGTTAATGATAATCGTTTATTATCCATGCTATAATTGTATTGATTGGAAACTCAAATACATGTGTGGGTACATAGACAACACTGTGTCCCTAGTAAGCCTCTAGTTGACTAGCTCGTTGATCAAAGATGGTTAAGGTTTCCTAGCCATTGACATGAGATGTCATTTGATAACGGGATCACATCATTAGGAGAATGATGTGATGGACAAGACCCAAACTGTAAACGTAGCATTTGATCGTGTCAGTTTATTGCTATTGTTTTCTGCATGTCAAGTATCTGTTCCTTTGACCATGAGATCATGCAACTCACTGACACCGGAGGAATACCTTGTGTGTATCAAACGTCGCAACGTTACTGGGTGACTATAAAGGTGCTCTACAGGTATCTCCGAGGGTGTCTGTTGGGTTGGCATGGATCAAGACTGGGATTTGTTACTCCGTATGACGGAGAGGTATCTCAGGGCCCACTCGGTAATACAACATCACAATGAGCCTTGCAAGCAATGTGACTAAAGTGTTAGCCACGAGATCTTGTATTACGGAACGAGTAAAGAGACTTGCCGGTAACGAGATTGAACTAGGTATAGTGATACCAACGATCGAATCTCGGGCAAGTAACATACCGAAGAACAAAGGGAACAGCATACGGGATTAACTGAATCCTTGACATAGAGGTTCGACCGATAAAGATCTTCGTAGAATATGTAGGAGCCAATATGGGCATCCAGGTCCCGCTATTGGTTATTGGCCGTAGAGGTGTCTCGGTCATGTCTACATAGTTCTCGAACCCGCAGGGTCTACACACTTAACGTTTGGTGACGATTAGTATAATTGAGTTATTATGTTGGTGACCGAAAGTTGTTCGGAGTCCCGGATAAGATCCCGGACATGACGAGGATCTCCGGAATAGTCCGGAGGTAAAGATTGATATATGTGATAATAGTGTTTTGATCTTCGGAAGAGTTCCGAAGTTCACCGGAAGGGGTTCCGGATGTTTACCGAAGTGTTCGGGTGCAGCAACACTTTATATGAGCCAAAGGGATAAAGCCCACAAGGTATTGGAAAGTGCAAAAGTAGTTTTGCTGCCGCGTAAGCGGTACTACCGCTTGGTGAAGCGGTACTACCGCCCGAGCGGTACTACCGCTTGTGTGAAGCGGTACTACCGCCCAAGCGGTACTACCGCTTATGTGAAGCGGTACTACCGCTTGTGCGCGGCTGTGCGCGGTTCGGCAGGGATCCGAGTTGGACTCTTTCCCTGCGGGCCAAACCGACCTTGTGCGGGCAAAACCGACCCGGAGGAGGCTTTTACTCCAAGTTTAGACCCCAAGGCTCAACATATAAATAGAGGGGCAGGGCTAGCACACGGGACACATCAGGATTTCCCAAGCCGTGTGCCGGCAACCCTAGCCCTCTAGTTCCTCCGTCATAATCTCCGTAGTGCTTGGCGAAGCCCTGCAGAGATTGTTCCTCACCACCATCACCACGCCGTCGTGCTGCTGGAACTCAACCACTACTTCACCATCGCTCGCTGGATCGAGGAGGTGAAGGCGTCATCAAGCCGTACGTGTGTTGAACGCGGAGGTGCCGTCCGTTCGGCACTAGATCGGAAGGATCGTGATTGGATCGCGGGACGCTCGGCGATTTGGATCGCGAAGACGTTCGACTACATCAACCGCGTTTATTAACGCTTCCGCTTAGCGATCTACAAGGGTATGTAGATTCACTCTCCCTCTCGTAGATGCTCATCACCATGGATAGATCTTATGTGTGCGTAGGAAAATTTTTGTTTCCCATGCAACGTTCCCCAACAGGTGAGCCCTGTGCTCTTTGTTTCTTCTTCTCCTCTGCTCTGCTCTCCTCTGTACTCTGTAGTGTATAATGTATTTGGCTGTTGCTGCTAACTAGCCGCTGCTGCCTGCTTGTGCTACTAGCCGCTGCTACTTGCTTGTGCTACTAGCCGGTGCTGCCTGCTGGTGCTACTAGCTGCCGCTTCTTGCTGCTGCTGTCTGCTGAACCTACTAGACGTTGCTACTGTTTGCTGCTTGCTGCTAGTTGCTACTGCTTGCTGCTAGCTGCTAATTGCTTGCTGCTATTAATTTGTTGTTGATTTTGTAATCAGGATGTCAACATCAGAGAACACCACCGCCGAGACAGAGTCGGAAAGGCCGATAGCTCTTAAGAGGTAGTCAAATGATGTTGGATGGAATTACGGGAAGCTATGTGATGTAAAAAACAAGGATAAGGTGAAGTGTGACTTTTGTGGCCATATTAGCACCGGAGGAATTAATCGTTTCAATCTCCACATCACGGGCACCACATCAAGTGTTCTTTCATTTTTAAGATCAAGTCCAGAGCCTAAAGCAATATGCTAGAGAGCTCTTGATGCTTATGAGGAAAAGAAGGTGGCGAAGAAAAAATATAAGGCAGAAGTGAGGGCTGATGTGCATGTTACAACCCTAAGTGAAGTAAGGGAGGTTAGAGATTTTGTTTGTGTTAGTAGCACATCATCGGAGCCCAACAAATTAGGACCATTGGATAAGTTTGTGCATCCTATTGAAGGCAAATCAAGCAAAGAGGAAGCCTTGAGGCAGCTTAGTATGAATGAAGCACTATTCAAGGAGAGAAGAGCTCAATATTCACCATATGTTGCTAGATGGGTGTATTCACATGGTAATTTCAGAGTCCTTCATTTCTTTGCTAGCTTGTGCTTGAAATGATTGCTTCATTGCTAAGTCTAAAATATGTTTGCATTGTTTTTTGTTGCTTTGCTTGTAGGCATACCATTTAATGCTCTTGACAATGATGAGTTTTGTCAAATGTGTGAGGCCATAGGCAAATTTGGTCCTGGATACGAGCCTCCTACTCAATATGAGCTCAGGGCGAAGTTGTTGAGTGATGAATATGCTAGGACCAAGAGTTTGTTAGATGACCGTGAGAAGGAGAAGATAAAACTTGGATGCACCATCATGACCGATGCATGGACAGCCATGAAGAGGAGGAGCATAATGAATTTGTGCATGCATTGTAGTGGGGGGACAAGTTTTCTCAAATCAAAGGAAACATCCGATGTCTCACATACAAGTGAAGTTATCTTTCAGCTAGTGGACAACGCAATTGAGGAGGTAGGGGCGGAGCATGTGATGCAAGTGGTGACGGACAATGCTTCCAATAACATGGGAGCCAAGAAAATGTTGCTTGAGAAGAGGCCAAAGATCTTTTGGAGCTCTTGTGCAACTCACACTATCAACTTGATGCTCCAAGGAATTGGCAACCTCAAAAGATTCAAGACAATAATTGATCAAGCAAAGAACCTCACCATCTTCATATATGCGCATCACAAGACTTTGGCATTGATGAGGGTTGCTACAAAAAGGAGAGATATCATAAGGCCGGGGGTGACTAGATTTGCATCCGCTTTTCTCACTTTGCAAAGTTTATTGGAGAAGAAAGATGCTTTAATGTGTATGGTGGTTGAAAGAGCTTGGGAAGAGATGAGCCATGTGAAAACAAAGAAAGGCAAGGATGCAACGACAACGGTGATGGATGCTAACTTTTGGAAAGGTGTCCTCCTATGCATAAAGGTGTTTGAGCCATTGTTGAAAGTTCTTCGTTTGGTTGATGGGGATATTAAGACCTCTTTGACTTGCTTGTATGGAGAGTTGGTGAAGGCAAAGAGGGAGATGAAGGATGCATTCAACAACTTGGAGATGAACTACAAAGATACTATGGCCATTGTTGACAAGAAGATGAATGGAAGGCTTGATTCTCCACTGCACATGGCCGCATATGTGTTGAACCCACACTACAGTTATGCGGATAGCTCCATCTTTACCACTGCAAATGAAGGATTTCAGGAGTGTGCTGAACAATACTTTGGAAATGATCCTGATACTTGCATGTTGGTTGTCAATGATGAGTTTCTGAAATATGAAAACATGGAAGGAACTTTTGGGAAGACGCTTGCAAAAGCATGTGAAATTAAGAGCTACAGCCCAGGTTTGCCTTGCTGCCTTGCTCCTGCCCCGCTCCTGCCCCCTTCTTTGCTGGCTTGCCACTGCTGCGTTACTGCTGCTGTTGCGTTACTGCTGCTGCTGCCTAGCTGCTGCTGCTGCTGTGTTAATGCTACTGCTGCTGCTGCTGCGTTAATGCTGTTGCTGCTGCTGCTTACTTGCTACTGCTGTTTGTTGATGATGCTTACTTGCTTACAACTTACTTGTTGCTGCTTACTTGCTGCCTTGCTGCTGCTTATTTGGCATTTGCTATTGTGCAAACAGTTGGTTGGTGGAAGCTTTATGGAGGAGAAACACCAAACTCGAAAGAGATGGCTATCAGAATCCTCTCTTTGACCTCTAGCTCTTCCGGTTGTGAAAGAAACCGGAGCGCCTTTGAATCGGTATATCTCATTCTCGTCTCTAGTTCATTTGGCATTTTAGTTTTTTAATATGCTCATGTGATGTTTCATGTTTACTATGTAGATACATACCAAGAGAAGAAATAGGCTCACAACGGAACGATGTAACAATTTGGTCTTCATAAGGTTCAATAACAGGATGTTGTCTAGGAAACAAAAGCTCATGGAGAAGAAGAAATTGGATGTGCTCCTCAGCACCGATGCTACCGAAGCTCAAGGCTTTCTATTTGAAGGAGGGGATGATCATGCAAATGTTTTTTATATTGATGAGGAGGATGGGGATGTCCATCCAGGTACGGGGATATCATTGGATCTAATTGGTGAACCAATGGGAGCACGAGAGAAACTCCAAGTTCGTAGGAGTGCAAGAGTGAGAGACCTTGAGGAGGAGGAGTTTGAATCTGATGGTGATGATGAGATTGTGGATGATGAAGACGTTGAGTATGAGGATGATTGAGACTTTGAGAGGCATTGAGCAAGTGATCATTGCATGATGGTTCTCATCATGCCATGAAGTGATCAAGTTATCATGCATTTGTCTTTTGTTTGTTATTTGTTATGTAAGAGACTATGACGGAGTGTTGAGACTATCGTGGATAGTGGTTGTGATATTTTGGTTTCGTTGAACCAAGCAAGTTGAAGACTTTTATTTGTTATGTAATATGCTTGCTTGTGAAGTTGTGATCTGATCTGCCCATTGCATTGTTTGTTTGCTTGAAGCTTCTCATTACAAGTTTACAATTTACATATATATTAGAATTTACATATATGATGCTTTGCTTGCTTGCTGGTTGCTGCTGCTAACATCTTCATCTTGCCATCTTCTCTATGATGTATGTAGTTGCTGCCTGCTGCACTGGAGGGAGAGGATCAGAGGACAACACATAAACAGGGAGGGGTAACATATTGGAGAGAGAAAAAGGTAATCCTTATAATTATACCCCCATTTTACATTCTAGCATTATTTTCAATGGCAAACTGCTGTTATTTGCTTGTATTCGTATAACTGTGTAGGAAACGCATAATTGCACCTTATTGCACCTAATCACGCCTAAGCTAAAAAGGCACAAGTAGGTGGTCGAACGCATAATTAACGCCCAACGCTTTTTTGAACTTTGGGATAAACACACCATTTGCAAGCAACTTTTTTTCCGACCTTCTCTAAATGAGCCAAAAATCAAAACTTGACTTCCAGTGTGCAAATATAGCGTCCATGCCCAATATTGGATCGTTTGGATAAACTATGACATGCTTAACCCTAAACCCTAATCTGAATCCCACACAACCTCGTTCGTGATAGCTAGGTTTTGTGAAGGGGTTTTTCATGAATATACCCGTAGACCAGGTTTCTTATTTTTCCCAGCAACCTAGTAACATAAAACGATGATGGATGCAAGTTTCATATTTTTCTGATCTTTTTTAATTTTAGTTATGGTCAACCCTAGACCTCATAACCCCCTCAAAACCTCTCATAACCTCTTCAAAACCCCTCAAACCCTAGCAAAAACCCCGCATCCTTCTGGCCCGTTGGATATCTGCGAATGGACGGTGTGGACCAGGTGCTAGGGCAACGTCAGCGATCCGAGTGAGGCGCTCTGATTGGCCGTATTCGAGAACGCTGGATCACTCCCCCTAACCATTTATGGCCGTTGGATCGCTGCGCGTCGAACAGTGTGGATCAGCCTGCAGTGCCACATCAGCGACCCATTTTTTTGCTCTTGGTTTGTTCTGCGCTCGAGGGTGGGCTACTGCCATGCATGCGCGCTGTTGGGCTGTGGTAAAGAAGCCCACCTGTTGGACCTATGGACCGAACATTGCCACGCCTCCCTCTAGCCAGGCCCTAGCCAGCAGGCTACATTGCCATGCATGCGAGCGAGCAGCCTACGATGCATGCATGCACGGGTGGTACACGCATAGAAGAACGAGCGTTGAAACGTCACAACCTAGCTATTGATGCAGCCTTCAGTTTCCCATGCGTGTACAAACACCCCTCCTGATGCCACTGATGTCTACTACGCAACCTTCTTCTTGTAGACTCGTGTTGGGCCTCCAAGCGCAGAGTTTCGTAGGACAGTAGCAAATTTCCCTCAAGTGGATGACCTAAGGTTTATCAATCCGTGGGAGGCGTAGGATGAAGATGGTTGCTCTCAAACAACCCTGCAATCAAATACAAGAAATCTCTTGTGTCCCCAACACACCCAATACAATGGCAAATTGTATAGGTGCACTAGTTCGGCGAAGAGATGGTGATACAAGTGCAATATGGATGGCAGATATAAGTTTTTCTAATCTGAAAATATAAAAACAGCAAGGTAGCAAGTAACAAAAGTGAGCAAAAACGGTATTGCAATGCTTGAAAACAAGGCCTAGGGTTCATATTTTCACTAGTGCAAGTTCTCTCAACAATACTGACATAGTTGAATCATATGTAAATCCCTCACGTGCAACAAAGAGTTCACTCCAAAGTCACAAATAGCGGAGAACAAACGAAGAAAATATTGTAGGGTACGAAACCACCTCAAAGCTATCTTTTCCGATCAATCGTATGAGCTATCCCTATAAGTGCCACGAACAGCCCTAGAGTTCGTACTAAAATAACACCTTAAGATACACATCAACCAAAACCCTAATGTCACCTAGATACTCCAATGTCACCACAAGTACCCATGGGCTTGATTATACGATATGCATCACACAATTTCAGATTCATCATGTTCAATCCAACACAAAGAACTTCAAAGAGTGCCCCAAAGTTTCTACCGGAGAGTCAAGACGAAAACGTGTGCCAACCCCTATGCACAGATTCCCAAGGTCACGGAACCTGCAAGTTAATCACCAAAACATACATCAAGTGGATCAATAGAGCATCCCATTGTCACCACAGATATCCCATCGCAAGACATACATCAAGTGTTCTCAAATCCTTTAAAGACTCAATACGATAATAAAAGTTCAAAGGGAAAACTCAATTCATCACAAGAAGATAGAGAGGGGAAAACTCCATATGATTCATCTATATTAATAAAGCTCGCGGTACATCAAGATCGTGTCATCTCAAGAACATGAGAGATAGAGATCAAACACATAGCTAATGGTACATACCCTCAGCCCCGAGGGTGAACTACTCCCTTCTCGTCATGGAGACTGCCGGGATGATGAAGATGGCCTCCGGTGATGGTTTCCCCCTCCGGCAGGGTGCCGGAACGAGCTCCCGATTGGTTTTTCGTGGCTACAGAGGCTTGCGGCGGCGGAACTCCCGATCTAGGTTTCTTTCTGGAGGTTTGGGTATTTATAAGAATTTTTGGCGTCGGAAACAAGTCAAGGGGGGCCACGAGGCGACGACAAGCCAGGGGGGCGTGCCCTAGGGGGGGGGTGCCCCCTAGGCTTGTGGCTGCCTCGTGGCTCTTCTGGACCAACTCCGATGCCCCGTGGGTCTCTTATGGTCCATAAAAAATCACCGTAAATTTTTATTCCGTTTGGACTCCGTTTGATATTCCTTTTCTGTAAAACTCAAAAACAAGGAAAAAACAGAAACTGGCACTGGGCTCTAGGTTAATAGGTTAGTCCCAAAAAAATAGTATAAAATTGCATATTAATGCATATATATAAAACATCCAAAACCGATAATATAATAGCATGGAACAATAAAAAATTATAGATACGTTGGAGACGTATCAGCCACCCAACGCCGCCCGCTCATTACTTCCACCTGGTGAAACCAGTCAAAAAACACGTCGCACTAGGGCTATTTAAGCCACCTATCATCTTCCTCCTCCTCTCATACCCTCATCCATCTCCCATCCTCTCCCTTCTGCATCTGTCCTTCTTCTTCTCACCACAAATAACCCCAAAACCAGGCCGTCGTAGCCATGCAGTACACCGGGCCAACCTACCGCTTTCCCCTTACTGTGCCGGAGAGGCTCTACCCCGCCGGGGTGTATGTCGAGAACACACTCCGTGTGTGGGCGATGTCAAGATGGAGGGGCGCAAGGGAGTTCACCAACGCCTTCCTTGCGCTCGGCTTCGGCCACCTCCCCCGGGGATCTCCAAGGATGTACCGAGTCGACGAGGTCATCCACAACGGGGTTGTGGTTGGTATCCTTGCCCACTTCACCAACCCCTTCGACGCGTTCTACCTCCTCGGCCGCATGTTCTGGTGTGGCTGCGAGTTCATCGCTTTCACCACCCACAACATCTTCACGGACCACACCAACATCTTCCCCACCGCGGAGCGCATGCACACTCTGCTGTACCCCATCGACAACACCCCGGAGGAGCAGTGAAGGGCGCCCGGAGGAGGAGCGAGGTGGAGGAGGAGCGAGGAGAGGGAGCAAGGAAGGCAGCAGCCAGGGTTTATACGATCTACCCATCTATCTATCTTTTTTTAGCTAAATCTATCTATCTATATTTGTGTTATGTTATTTAAGTTGTAAGCGTACTATGGGTACCCGCCGTGGGCTTGGTTGGCCCGAACTATCTATATTATGTTTCTTTCTATTATTAAGTTCTTGCTACTTATTTAAGTTGCACGGTGTTCTGGATTGTAGGTCAAGATACACCCATTATTAAAAAATGCATTTCAAAACGTCAAAAAAGGTACTTTTTGTGGACTGTAAAAAGGACAAAAAATGACTCGTGAAAAGTCATTTTGTAGCAATGAAATTTCTCTTTTATACACAAGCGAAAAATAATATGTTTTTAGTGGATTTTTTTTGCAAACAATACTCTGTATTGAAAACATTTTTTTGCATACAATACACTATATTTACACAAGCTACATAGAATCAACATAGTGGAATTGTTATGAGTCATGCAAGTAACACCACATGGAACAACATTTGTGCAGGAGTAACAAATATTTCCATGAACCATTCAACACTTAACAGAAGTATTATTTTTCAAAGGTTTAAAGAAGAAAAGTTTATGTTTGAGTTAAGACAAGTAAAACAACTAAAACATGTGCTACCTCTTTGCATTTTGCCGCATTTCGATTTACATTATTTCATGAACATTTTGATTTATATTATTCCATGGACAAAAACAAGTAACAGAATTTTTGAAACGTTAAAAGAAGTAAATTTTCTATGAGCTAACACAAGTAAAATGGGCCCAAGTAAAACATGTGTCATGTGCTACCTCGTTGCATTTTGCCGCATTTTTATTTACATTGTTCCATGAACAAAAATTTGGCCAAGGTAAAGACAAGTCAAGAAGTATATGTTTGTTAGAGGTTTATTTGCCAAAGCAACATTTTATTTAGTCGAACCATTTTTCGTTAAACACGGGTGCCTCTATGCTATAAAAAAGGGCTGGTGCCCCTACGCGGCTGGGTTGGTTTCTCTTTGGGCCTGGTTATTTTCTCACGGCTCAACATCTATTCGGCAGCCCAGATTTTTTTATTAGAAACTGAATTTGGGCGTGCACTCTGTTAACTGAAGAACAAAAACAGGGGCATGAACATTGAATAATTTTCCAAATTGCTGCTTCGATTCAGTTACATGAACTTGGCATGGCGCACAGATCGCGTCATATCCCCTGACAGGCCTAAATGCCCTTCCTAATGACGGATGAACAACAAGTAAAATAAAAACAGAGCAATGATACAACAATAGAACCCCCCTGCAAATCGATCATCTGCATTAGATGTTTGTTGATCTTCTTTAGTTCCTCGTTCAGTTCGGACTGCGGGTGCAGTTCAGCATCGCGTGCATATCTCGCCATCGACAGGACTCTGCCCGCCCCTCGCTCGTCCGAGCTCCCCAATTCTCCACAGCAATCGGCGGCACCCCGCCCAAATTGAGCTCCCAGGTCGCGGCCCCGCTCGAATCAATGTAGCCCTCAAACTGAATCCTCTCAATATAATCATCCATCCACTCGAAATGGGTACATTTCTTCAGGATCTGAAAACAACAACATGAACCCTAAATCCCAAATTCGACGAGAAAAAACGAAATCTGGAGAAATCAGAGCAAACGGCATCGAAAGAACATGCTAAGAACTGAGATCTAACCTTGCCATCCCTTCCTGCCATTGTTTTGCTCAAGCATTTCACAAATTCGCGCCCAAGATTGCCATTCACATCAGTCTTACTGACCAACCGTTTAAGAGGCTCTGGGCGTGGGCAGTCAGGGCACCTTGTGAGCGGCACTGGACCATACTGTCGCCATTTTGAGTGCGTGGCGGAGGAGGTAGACATCTGTGCTAGGTCGCCGTAGAAGAGAAAGATTGGGGAAAGGGGAAGCAATGGGCGGCGGCGGGAGGACGGGTCCCGCGTTTACCTGGACAAGTGGTGGGTCCCATGCTTACGTGGATAAGTGGTGGGTCCAACCCCTAACAGCTAACGAGGGCATCAGTTCAGTTTAAGGGACATGTTGTGCTTGGGCTATTTACGCGCTCAAATGTGTCGCACCACGACCATTCTGTCGAACAACGTCGCACTCCTTACAATTCCCACGAAATGTGTCGCACAGGAGCTATTGACCCGAAGCCAAACAGACTGCATGGCGTATGTTAAGTTTTAAAACACTAAGAGAAGTGGTGCCTGAATGCCTCCGGTGGTGGAATTAGGAAACCTGATCAAAATTCTCACGGAAATTGAAGCTGACATGGGAGGAGCAGCAATTTCTTCGCTGAGGCGGCAAGCTTGCTGTGGCGAGAGGCTACTTTTTTGCGGGTAAGCGAAAGGCTTCGTGTGTAGAGCAATAAGTTAGTGGGATCATCATTTCAATTATTACATTATGTAGGGTGCCTTAAAAATACTGGTAAAGAAATATTAAACATGACAAGTTCAAACTAGATGATCGTTCTATTACTATACTTTGTAATCAACACTGTGGTAAGATGGACTTTATTGTTTCTAGAACAAGTACAAATATGGCATGAAAATGGATTGTTGGTTCTCCTTTAGACCAGTGGAACGTAGCTACAAGCACCAATGGATGAAACAACTAGTGGTTTATTTTGAAAATCCAAAAAATATTGAGACCTATTATAAAAGTTTATCAGAAGTTTTTTTTTATAAAGGATGCTTTTATTAACTCAAAACGTAGCATCAAGAAGATACAAGTCATGATGAGCAACACCAGGCCTCTGCATAGCTAGGATGCACACAACCAAAAACAAAGTCTGAAAGAAAAGGTTATCAGAACTAAAAAGAACCTCAAATATAATAAAAATTACACCAAGATTTCTAGACCACCAAACGACCACTATCGCCGCCAGAACTAGCGGCCGATGCAGCGTTGTTGCCGCTCCCCTATCAGATCTAGCTTGACCTTGGGAAGTCTTCGTGCACATACCACTAAGGACCAGTTTACTAAAGCCGTAATCGCTGTTGTTGAACGCTTGAATAGATCTGAAGCAAGTGAGACCAAATCTCGCTGTCACACACGCATGACGAGAAACTCTAACATCGCCGACCCAATGAGATGGCAAGAATCTACGCCGGAGCCTGGAACACAAACTCGAAGAAGAAGCGCCACCATCTGCGCGAGCGCCGCACCTGCGAGGACTTGTGAGACCCTAACCTACTATTAGCCGGAGCAAAGGCGACGGGATTGCCTTCCCGTCACTGTCCGTTAGAGCAACAGGCAGAGGGGAGTCGAATCCATGGGCTTGCCGGTGAAGTCTGGAGGGGAAAGTTTGCCCTAGCCGCCAAGGAAAAGGGAAGAAAACAGCGATTTATTTTAATTAATAACATAGTGCATATTGCTGCTTTGGAACTTTAACAAAACAATTTATTGTTGGCTAATAAAAAAAATGAACTGGGGTACTTAAAGTTAACCACATGGGTATGCTCCAAGTTAGGTTGAAAATTTAGAGCAAATAGCACTTGAGAACTTTATAGGTCTAAATTTTACCATGGTGAAGATCGACTACAACCCTGTCCATATAGAGGTGGCTGGATCGGTGCTATCACGTAGGAACCAAAGCTAATGCAAGGTGCTAAAATGAGAGCCCAGTACCTTTTCTAAAATCATTTGGGAATGATAGGTCTCGGGATAGCGAACACACGTAACTTTTAACTTCATTGGTGATTGCAGAGATTGGACAGCACACTACACAGTCCGATGGGCCAGCTCCACTCAGCTGCGAGCCATGAGCAAGCTCGCCATTGCTCTTTGTCCAGCTCGTGGTGTAGTTGTATGTGCTACAGTCATACGGCAGATACCTGATGCTACAAGCTGTGGCGTTGTGAATCTACCAAATGCTAGGTCTATGCCACTCTAGATCGATTATTAATATGCTTGACTTCAATTGCGTGCATTGCCATCTTATATTTACTAATTGGATGCATCATATGAGCTTTCACGTTAATCCACATCATTAAAAATATCTTAACCATCCAGTTTATATAATCGATCTATCTTAGCCGTATGATTAACGTTACTGTTCTATGAAAAAAATATACCAAACCGGCCCAAGCTACACGTAAACGTGACCCAACCACGTTTTTTTTAGCGGGTAAAACTTAACATTAATCAAGTGACAACCGTACAATCCAGCTTACACAATTCCATAACTTCTGGGAGGCCGGAGCCTAGCCAGACAACAGTTCTACTCTCAGAACTAGCATACTTTGCTAAAAATCACTAACACAATTTTGAGCACGGTTGACATGAGTAATATAAGTCATACGGAGAGTCTTGAGATGCTTGATTTCTGCCACTAAAGACGCATAGATCGACCTACCTGTGCCATTATCATTCAACATGTTTACTGCCGATAGCGAATCCAACTCAATCTGAATTGGGAGGTCCGTTCGTTGGATGGCGAGAGACAAACCCTCCATGCATGCTCCAATTTCTGCTTCAAGGGCATCTCGACATGAGAAAAGTACTTTGCATGATGAGTAAATTATGTTGCCAAGACTGTCCCGTAGCACCATACCAGCTCCTGCCCTTCCATATTCCTTCCAAGAACCATCCACATTAAGCTTAACCCAACCACGTTAGTCCCTCCCAAATGATAAAAGAAAAACCATCTTAAAAAAAACTGACACAACCACATTATTCCCTTCCACATGATAAAAAAAAACTTTAAGAAGTTCAGATCTAACCTTTGATATGGTCAAACAAAAAAATAAGTTGATCAACCGTCCGATCTATGTAATTGATCTATCTTAGCCGTACGGTTAATATTACTGTTCTGTGAAAAAGAAAATACCCAAACTGGTCCAAGCTTTACGTAAACGTGACCAAACCAGCTGGTCTATCTAAAAAAAACTGACCCAATCACGTATATCTTTAAAAAAACGGTACAGATCAAATCTAAAATCATTGCCTTGCTTCATTGAACTCCCACGTTCTATAACCTAACCTTCACCCGTCCTCTTCTAATACATGGAAGCTAATCACGTCCTCTACCCTAGCCAGCATCCAACTTCCTGATCTTGGTGGAGGCCGGCGGTACTCAGGTATGTCTGCCATCTACTTTACCATGACTCTTCACGCCTGTTTTGGAAGAAAAATCTTCTTCCGCCTTTGCCTGCAGTCGTCGCATCCAGATCGGTTTTTTAATGCCGCTGTTGGCGACGAGGATTCCAATCCTGGCATCCATCCAGTCCTTTACCTAGATAGTTAAAGCAACACACATATGCCACGCCACCGTCGTTGTCTGATGAGATATGGTGCATTTCATGGATCGTTCTGTTCGTCTGCTCATCAGCAAATTAGAACAGTAAGACTCCAAAGCTGGCCTCTAACCTCAAACCGATCCTCTCAGCAAAAGTCACTTTGACTTGCAAGCTCGCAGCAACAGAAGCAGCCACAGCTGGCCTCTAACCTTGAATCGTTCTGTTCATCTGCTAATCCAACCGTCAATGAAGGCAAGATCGTCGACATACACGGCCTTACAGTCATCTTACCCTCTGTTGGCGAGGTACCAAATATGCTGAATATTTTCAGCGAGTATTTTCGGCCGGCCCGGTACTTTTTACGGTGTATCAAACACATGTAGGTGATGGATTGATACCGGAGAGACGCTCAACTACATCATCTTGCTTTGGAAGCAGGCTTCTGGATGCCTGGATCGATTCTGAAATAAGACTGGATACACATACACTCATACTTTTTCTTGCACTCCTTCAGCTTCGTTTAGCTAATGCCAAATGCACACTGTCGCTTTTGCGAATTCCTCTATCTTTTTCGACTCTTTTCCGGTTGTATTCACTGAATGCACATCACTGCATCAGCAAAATCAGTTTGCAATCTTACTGTACTTAAGGCACATGCACCATGTAACCGTACAAGATGGATGGAGTCATGGAAGATTGCCTTATTCACACAGCAAGAAAGCCTAGAGCCATCTAATGTCACTACATATGTATATTTCTTTTGGCTACTTCATCTATTTCTTTGGATTAAAGCATAACCGTTTCTAGCAGTTTATTAGCGTTAGCACTTGCAATGTAGAACAAGAGATGCTTATCTATCAATGTGTAAGAAAATGAATATCCGTGTAAATTGCTCTACTGTGAAAGTTACAATTTTGTATCATTTAAATATGAATTTTGTTTAGATAAATACTACTCTCTCCATCTGAAAATAAGTGTCTCAACTTTAGTATCACTTTGTACTGAAGTTAGTACAAACTGAGACACTTATTTTAAGACTGAGGAAGCGTACATTATGGTAAAAAGAGTACCTGCATTGTTGACTAGATGATGGCGTCATAGCATCGTCCCACCAGAGTGAACCTTCACATTATCGTCACGTCCGCTATTGAGCTATTCTCCTTATGTCTCATCCTCCCCTTAGCTTCTATACTGTCAAATTGACATTTCAGCAGTCCCACTTCTAAACTTTGTAGGTTTTGGAGGTCATAATTTCCGCTAGGTAACACATGATAATAACCTTTGCCATTAGGCAACAATTAGCACTGAGACGCATGACCTCATCAACGAGTGATTTATACAGTATCAGAGTTCTAAACTTCACGCCAAATATAATGTTTTCAAAGGTGCTTCGTTCAAATGCACATGGTAAAAATCTAAAGCATGTATTCCTACTGCTATCTAGCAATTCAGTTTTACATTGCTTATAGTACTACTTAATTTACCTTATATTCTTTATTCTCCAGTATATCATGATTGGCTTATTTTCCAAATTATGTATGTACCATGCTCCTAGGATATAAATTTGTTTACTATTGTTTAAATTAAATCATCTAATGATGTCTCTAATGATATCCAATGATGTCTCTTAACATGTGAAGTGAAATAAAAAATAAAAAAAAGATAATATTTCATCTAACTAGCCCGTGCGAATGCATGGGTGGACGACTAGTGATGCTAATGATATGCAAAGCCACAAGCTTGGGGATGCTATGTTTGATGAATATGATATTTTTAGTCCCCCAAGTTTTGATGAGCAAAACTATTATGATGATGGCATGCCTCCTATCTATGATGATATTTGTGATGACATGTATGCTATAAAGAGTGATAGTAATCATGAAACTTTTCATCATGATTTTAATATTCTAAGTGGTTATGTCAATCAAGTATCTCATGATAGTTATTTTGTTGAGTTTGCTCCCATTATTATGGATGAGAAGAAAATTGCTTATGTGGAGAGTGAAAAAATTTCTATGCTTGTGGATCATGAAGATAATGCTTTATGTGATAGTTATATTGTGGAATTCCTTCATGATGCTACTGAAAATTATTATGAGGGAGGAACACATGCTTGTAGGAATTGCAATAATATCAAGTTTCCTCTCTATGTGTTCAAAGTTTTGAAGTTATGCTTGTTTTGCCTTCCTATGCTAGTTGATTCTTGCTCCCATAAATTGTTTGCTCACAAAATCCCTATGCATAGGAAGTGGGTTAGACTTAAATGTGCTTTCCATGAGATTCATGATGCTCTTTTGCATGTTTTAACTACTATTCCTATGTGAGCATCATTGAAATCATCATGCCTAGCTAAAAAGGCATTAAAGAAAAGCGCTTGTTGGGAGACAACCCAATATTTATACCTACTGTTTTTGTGTGTTCACATGATTAAGCTACTGTACTAATCATGTTTTGTGTCTTTTATTTCAATAAAGTGCCAAGTAAAGCCTTTGGGACAACTCACAAGATGAGTAGAATTGATGCTGAACCAAAACAGAAACTTTTGACTCCAGTACATGAATTTTAATTTTTTACTGGAGCGTGATAATGATCTGAAATTTTTATCATATAGATTCTTCAGGTTGTCCAAATTTTTCAGAATTTTTCGAGACAGGAAAGTATGGTTACACTACAGATCTTCACAGACTGTTCTGTTTTTGACAGATTCTGTTTTGCATCTACTATGTGGAAGTCTTATGATCATCACACTAGTGATTATTTCCAACCACTTAGATCATGACCATCATCTCGTACATTTTCACAAAGCAATAATGATACTACACATCAAGGCATCCAAATACTTACCGGAAAGAATCATCCCTCGTTCAAAGAAGAATTTGATAGTTCATCCTTATTGAAATAAAAACTGTGAGCTAATCATGACTTGTAGTGAATAAATGCATAAGAGTAAATATACAAGTACGCTAGGATCTTCCCCAAGCTTACAATCAAGTCGGAGAGATCCCGGTACCTACCGTTTCATGCACACTCCTGGGTTTCCTTGCAGGCGGTGGTGATGTTCTTGAAGTGTGCCATGATCTCCTCGATTGCCGTCTGCTGCTCATTGCTACTCAGATTGGAGTTCTTGGATTTCCCCAAAGAGGAAGTGTGATGTAGCACAGCAGCAAAAAGTATGACCTTTAGTTAAGAACCAAGGTTTATCAAACCAGTAGGAGTCAGTAGCTAACAACGTTGGCAGTACCTGCACACAAACAAATAAATTGCTTGCACCCAAGAAAGGCAAGGGGGTTGTCAATCCCCTTGTTCTTGCTAGATACAAGATTAAAAGCAAATAGTGATAGGGCAAAACAGCAAGAAAGTAAAATGTAATTGTAGGAGTTTTTGTATTGATGGAAAATAGACCCGGGGGGCCATAGGTTCACTAGTGGCATCTCTCTCGAAAGCATGTAGTGGCATGGTAAAAAATTACTGTTCGGCAATTAACAGAATAGTGCAAATTATAACTATGATCATTCATGGCATAATCTCACATAGGCATTACGTCCGTGATAACTAGACCGTTAATCCAACTGCATCTACTACTATTACTCCACCCCAAGACCGCTATCCAGCATGCATCTCAAAGTATTAAGTTTACAAGAAACAGAGTAACGCAATAAGCAAGATGACATAATGTAGACAGAAGAAAACCTAGCAATAAGATTAACCCCATCGTTTTATCCTTAGTAGCAACAATACAATATGTGCCTTTGTCCTTATTGTCACTGGACAAGATCACCGCAAGATTGAACCCACTACTATGCACCACTCCCTCTGAAGAACTACTCATATATCCTGGCCAGAGAAGACTCATAGATCGGAAAGCATACATAGCCATTTAATTATGCAGCAAGGAAACTTCAAGAGATTCAAAAAAATGCAATGAACAATATGATCATAAATCCACAATTCATCGGATCCCAACAAACACACCACCAGAATTACATCGGATGGATCTCCGAAGAGATCATTGTATTGAAGATCAAGAGAGAGAGAGAGAGAGAGAGAGAGAGAGAAAGAGAGAGAGCCATCTAGCTACTACTATGGACCCGTAGGTCCTGAAAGAACTACTCGCACATCATCAGGGAGGCAGCAAGGTTGATGAAGATGGCTTCCCCAATGATTCCCCCCTCCGGTAGAGTGCCAGAACAGGGATCTAGATGGGATCATGTCAGAATTGAAGCTTGCGACAGTGATAAATTGTTTTGGGTCTCGCTTTGAGGGTGTCAGGATTTGTGAGAATTTATAGGCCAGGAATTAGGTCAAACGGAGGCTCAGGGGGCACTCAAGCCTGGGTGGCACGCCCTACCCCCCTGGGCATGCCCCCAAGGTTTTTGGCCCCCTGGTCCATCTTCTGGTCTCCTCCCGAAGCTTCTAGGGTCTCTTATGTTCTAGAAAAAATCATCAAAAAGTTTCATCGTGTTTGGACCTTCGTAGGTATCAATTTTCTGTAAAACTAAAAACAAGCAGAAAACAGCAACTGGCACTGGGCACTGGATTAATATGTTAGTCCAGAAAAAAAATTATAAAATGATATAAAATGATGCCTAAAGTATGTAAGAATGATAATATAATAGCATTTAACAATCAAAAATTATAGATACATTTGAGACGTATCAACAT
Organism: Elymus sibiricus; assembly: GCA_039707655.1. Taxonomy (NCBI): domain Eukaryota; kingdom Viridiplantae; phylum Streptophyta; class Magnoliopsida; order Poales; family Poaceae; genus Elymus; species Elymus sibiricus. The sequence continues at coordinate 54,754,306 of CM077669.1, read as the reverse complement.
CCCCTAGCTTAATTCCTACTCGTCCTCGAGTAGGTAAATGATAAAAAAAATACTTTTTGATGTTGAATGCTACCCAGCATGATCTTGATCAATTGATCTAACGTATGGTATGAACTTAGGATCCAAATGATTCAAGGCAATAGTCTATCAATTTGAAATAAAGACAACAATAAATAATCAAACAAATGAATAATCTTTGCCTTTCAGAATAGTAATGCCAAAGAACGTGATTCCCCAAACACTTAATCATAACAAACCTGGCAAGCTCAGTTTCTTAGTTTAAAAAAAATTCATGAATTAATCCAAGTTCCAATCCAAGCAATTAAATCATACTTTTCTCGCTTCAGCTTTTTAATTCTCACGCATAACTTGAGCCACGGTCTTAGCACTTTGGATGGCAAAGAGAATGATGATGAGAATTTTGAGAAGACAAAATTATAAGATAGTCTCACATCAACGGGGCTTGATCATTAGGCAATGGAGAGGCCTTACAATCGATATTAATGTGAGGAGTAGGGATTTCCATGCAACAGATGCACTAGAGCTATAAGTGTATGAAAGCTCTCTCTAAATGCAACTAGGTGGGTGTGCATCCAACTTGCTTGCTTATGAAGACCCCGAGCATTTGAGAAATCTCATCATCAAAATATACAAGCCAAGTTCTATAATGAAAAATTCACAATAGCATACTCATGAAGTATATGAAAACACTCTAGATGAAGTACATGGTGCTACTTTGAAGCACAAGTGTGGAAAAAGGGTAGTAATGTGTCCCCTCTCTCTTTTCCTGTCATTTTTTTCTTCCTTTTTTTGGTGGGCCCTTTTTGGCCTCTTTTTTTATTATTTTATATCCTCACAGGTAGGTACACACTCTAATAGTGATGATCATCACACTTTTATTTACTTACAACTCAAAACTAAAACTACATAATGACTACATATGAATGCCTCTGGCAGTGTACCAGGATGTGCAATGATCTAGCGTAACATGTATAACAATGATGAACGGTGGCTTTGCCACAAATATCATGCCAGCTCTATATGATCATGCAAAGCAGAAATGACAATGAATGCTCAAGTCATGTAATGAATAGTAACAATGGAAGTTGCATGGCAATATATCTCGGAATGGCTATGGAAATGCCATAATGGGTAGGTATGGTGGCTGTTTTGAGGAAGATATAATGAGGCTTATGTGTGAGAGAGCGTATCATCTCACGGGGTTCCGATGCACCGACGAAGTATGCGCCAAATCTCGAGGTGAGAGTGGGCAATGCACGGTACCGAAGAGGCTAGCAAAATATGGATAGGTGGAAGTGCAGAAAGACCGCGAACTCACATTAGTCATAAAGAACTCAAGTATTTGTTGTAAAAACTTATTAGCCCTCGAAGCAAGCACGACTCGCATGCCCCTAGGGGGGAGGTTGGTAGGAGTTAACCATCGCATGCCCCCGATCCGAACACACGTGAATGTCACTTCAAAATATCTCATACTTAGTTTTCTTAACTTATACCATTGTTTATGACTTTCATGAATGAGACTTCACAAACCTTAACACCAATATTCATATTCAACTCTAACCATTCATTCACATAATCACATATCATCATCTCAATATCGCAAAACAATTGCAAAGAATCAAGTTTATCTAGTTCAATGATCTACAAGTTTCATCCATCCTTTTATTATACCACTCCCCTACATACCCATTATTTTTGGACCAACACATAATTCATGCAAATTACCAATTACTATTCAACTCTCTAAAAAGATATAAGTGAAGCATGAGAGTCCTAATCATTTCTACAAAAGCATATCACCATGCACAAACAAATATAAGTGAAGTACAAGAGCAATTGATGACACATTACTGGTTATTGAGTCCATTACTGGTATTGAAACGATTGAAGATGAACAAAATTGTGACAAGTGATGGCACATCTCCACCATGAGGATGATCATCACTAGTAGAATACAGTCCATTAGTCCGGGTTGGGAAGGGCCTTTAGTCCCGGTTCCCCAACCGGGACTAAAGTATAGAGACTAAAGTGACCAAGCCTTTAGTCCCGGTTGGCTACGAACCGGGACTAAACCCTGGCCACGTGGTCGGCAGCGCGCGCTAGGGCATGGAGACCTTTGGTCCCGGTTGGTAACACCAACCGGGACTAAAGGTTTAGGGGTTTAGGGGTTTAGGGGTTTAATTAGTGTTTATTGTTTATTTTTTCCTTTTCATTTTGTGTTTTCCATTTAATTATTTTTCATTTCAAACATATTTTACGGTACTACATATTGTACACGTTATGCATATATAATAGAATTTCTCGTAGAACCGATCATATATCATAAAATTTCTCGTACAAGCAATCATATATATATATATATCATAGAATTTCTTGTACGACCACATACATACACATATATATATATATATATACAATTTGGCAAATACAATTTATCATACAATTTGCAGATCATTTGCCGATCCGGTAATAGTATTCTCCGTCTGGAGATATGACCTGCTGAAGCAAAAATCCCGCAATTTCCTCTTGAATTGCTCGTATGCGGTCCGTTGGTAGGAGCTTATCCCCCATCTCGTGCATCTTTAAAGAAGGAGATCAATATGAACATGTTAGTTGTGCGTATATGCATTAGATCATGATAAAAAAATATGAATGGTGTTTACGTACCCAAAGCTCTCTTGCACTCTTGTTGCTTTCGGTCATAAAGCGAATGTTCTTGCAAACGTAATATGCACATATTTCAGTCCCCTGTGCCTGCCTCATGCACTTTACGAGAATAGAATTCAATCAGATAATAATGAACCATGACAATGGTATTGAAACTAGAATTAAGGAGATGCGCTGACATAGCTAGTACTACTTAATTACCTTGGGCTTTCGCCATCTCAGCTCCTCTTTCCATTAACCTCTAACATCTTTGGTGAACTTTTCCCAAACCCTGCCCGGCAAACAAAATGAATAAAGGAGTTATTAATTACTTGATATCAGGAAATGAACTAATAAAGAAGCCGACATAGTGCGTCAATGATTGAAATTACCTTTCGAGCAACAAATGCAAGCTTTTGTAATCTTCAGGGTCTTTACTTAGCGAGTCCAGTACTTCAACAGCTCCATCGTCAACTCTAATGATTAGAAGGATCCAGTGGTAGCTGTGCACACAATTTGTATAAGCGGGCATGCATAACTCATCAAGTACACTTAATATCGAGTATATATATATATATGTATAAGCAAAAATATAATTTGTAGTACAAGAAAGTAACACTCACTGGAAGATCCAAGGTAAAATTATTTCTGCTTTGTACTTTAGGGCCTTCGAAAACCTTAGAAGCAATTTCTCCGTGTCTTTAGGGTGCCTTCTCAACACTTCTTCATTGACGGTATTTGGGTCAATGAACCCAATGCCATAGACTCTAGCTCTTTTCAATTCAAAAATCTTCATTCTGCATAATACCACACAAAAGAATATAGTGAGTATAATAACAGGCAATGAACGAGCTGAGCTAGAGACTTAAATTATAGAAAGAAATCACTTACAGACAATAGAAACTGACAATAGATTTGTCGAGTGCTTTTTGATTGAATAACTGAAAAAATTCTTCATTTTCAATCCACAAATCTTTTGCATGGACGTAATGCTCTTTCTCGACTTTCACCATGAGGCTCTCCATCTCGTCCTTTATTTCTCTCATGTACCAGTCATGCAATTTGTACATTTGCGTTGTTAGAAGCTTCTCGTCGTCACGACTGACCAGAGGTTGTCCGGGGACATATTGCCGTTCTATTTCCTTCGGATCTAATGGTGGAAATTCCTCGATCTCTAGGAATTGTTCAACGGTGATACCGAGCATTCTAGCATTGTCTCTATCAGTGTCGGTTATTACCATGTTATTGGCACTCACCTTGAGCGGGCTGATTGATTGGACTGCCTGTTCTCCGAGCTGGGGACCGCTCGACTTCTGTCTTTTCTGGGATGCATAGGACTTGGTAATACAGCGTTCATAGTCTGATACCGGTCTTTTCTCTGCCAGTTTAGCTGCATCAATAAAGTGTTGTACGACCTCATCGGGTATTTTCTCCTTTGGCGGCGGGGGCGCTTTCGGTCCAAAATGGGCCCGCAAAGCGAGATTCACTGATTCATCGAGTTCCTCGGGGGTCATATCGTAAGCTAACTTCTTTTTGGCAGGAGGCTCGGGTTTCTTCTTTTGTGTTCTCATCTGCTTTGGAGACTGCGGATATCGATATGGCAGACGTCTCGCGCTAGGCTCCGTCTCGGGGTGGGCTGGACTCTGCTGACGTGCCGGAGATTGATATCACGGACTCGCCATGCGCTCCGTCTCGGGGTGGGATGGATTCGGCTGGCGCGGCGGAGATGGATTCGAAGGACTCACCCTGCGCTCCGTCTCGGGGAGGGTTGGAGTATGCTGACGCGGCGGACTTGGAGGAGGAGTCGGTGGCCTTGGCACTGAGTTTGGAAACACGATGCATTCCTTTTTCCATAAAATGACACAACGCGTGGCTTCTCCCAGTGTCCGCTCCCCTTCACCTCCAGGGTAGTCAAGATCAAGTGTTTCATATGCCGACACAACTTGATCCACCCCGACACGAGCATAGTCAGGTGGAATCGGATTGCCGTGGAAAGTTGCTTCATGTCCACTCGGTAAAGCAAAGCCGTCCGCCGCCTTCATGGATATGTTCTTAAGTTTCACGTGTAGCTCACAAGGTGTCGACTCTAAGATATCATCCACGGGGTAGCGAGCTGATGTCTACTACGCAACCTTCTTCTTGTAGACTCGTGTTGGGCCTCCAAGCGCAGAGTTTTGTAGGACAGTAGCAAATTTCCCTCAAGTGGATGAACTAAGGTTTATCAATCCGTGGGAGGCGTAGCATGAAGATGGTCTCTCTCAAACAACCCTGCAACCAAATAACAAAGAATCTCTTGTGTCCCCAACACACCCAATACAATGGTAAATTGTATAGGTGCACTAGTTCGGCAAAGAGATGGTGATACAAGTGTAATATGGATGGTAGATATTGGTTTTTGTAATCTGAAAATATAAAAACAGCAAGGTAGCAAGTAACAAAAGTGAGCAAAAACGGTATTGCAATGCTTAGAAACAAGGCCTAGAGTTCATACTTTCACCAGTGCAAGTTCTCTCAACAATACTACCATAGTTGAATCATATGTAAATCCCTCACGTGTGACAAAGAGTTCACTCCAAAGTCACAAATAGTGGAGAACAAACGAAGAAATTATTGTAGGGTACGAAACCACCTCAAAGTTATCTTTTCCGATCAATCGTATGAGCTATCCCTATAAGTGTCACGAACAGCCCTAGAGTTCGTACTAAAATAACACCTTAAGATACACATCAACCAAAACCCTAATGTCACCTAGATACTCCAATGTCACCACAAGTACACATGGGCTTGATTATACGATATGCATCACACAATTTCCGATTCATCATGTTCAATCCAACACAAAAGAACTTCAAAGAGTGCCCCAAAGTTTCTACCGAAGAGTCAAGACGAAAACGTGTGCCAACCCCTATGCATAGATTCCCAAGGTCATGGAACCCGCAAGTTGATCACCAAAACATACATCAAGTGGATCAATAGAACATCCCATTGTCACCACGGATATCCCATCGCAAGACATACATCAATTGTACTCAAATCCTTAAAGATTAAATCTGATAAGAAAACTTCAAAGGGAAAACTCAATTCATCACACGAAGATAAAGAGGGGAAAACTCCATATGATTCATCTATATTAATAAAGCTCGCGATACATCAAGATCGTGCCATCTCAAGAACACGAGAGAGAGAGATCAAACACATAGCTACTGGTACATACCTTCAGCCCCGAGGGTGAACTACTCCCTCCTCGTCATGGAGACCGCCGGGATGATGAAGATGGCCTCCGGTGATGGTTTCCCCCTCCGGCAAGGTGCCGGAATGGGCTCCCGATTGGTTTTTCGTGGCTCTGGAGGCTTGCGGCAGCGGAACTCCCGGTCTAGGTTTCTTTTTGGGGGTTTTAGTATCTATAGGAATTTTTGGCGTCGGTTTCACGTCAAGGCGGAGCCCGAGGAGTCCACAAGCCAGGGGGGCGCGCCCCCCAGGCTTGTGGCCTCCTCGGTCACTTCCTGGCCCAGCTTTTTGCTCCAGTATTTTTTATAGTTTCCAAAAATATTCTCCGTAAATTTTAAGCCCATTCCGAAAACTTTTATTTCTGCACAAAAAACAACACCACGGTAGCTCTGCTGAAAACATCGTCAGTCCGGGTTAGTTCTAATCAAATCATACCAAAATCATATAAAATTATTGTAAACATGGCATGAATACTTCATAAATTATAGATACGTTGGAGACGTATCACGAGCCTGCAGTGCATCATCGGCCGGGACCTGCGTGGAACCCACGCTGCTTTTCGGCATTGATGATGGAATGGTACCATCCAATGCTGGATCTGGTTGCTGCTACTGCTGAGACGCGCCTTGCTGGCTAAGTTTGTTGATTTGCTCCTGATGCATGTTATATTTCCGTTCCAAGTCCTGAATCTGATCTACTTCATGCTTCTTCTTTCTGTCACGACTTCTGTAGCTGTCGTTCCAATCCGCAAACCCCAGAAACCACGGAACCATGCCTTTGCCTCGTGTTCGTCCCGGGTGTTCAGGATTCTTGAGGGCGCGCGAAAGCTCGTCCTTCTCTCTCTCGGGCTCGTACACACCCGCTCGAGCTTCTCCTATTGCTTTAAGTAACTCGTCCGTGGCTTCTTTAAGACTTGCTAGTTCAATAACCTCCCCTGTCTTTGGGTCCAACTTTCCACCATGTGCATAAAACCAAGTCCTGCACCTCTCGGGCCAAGTCTCTATTACTGGAGTGACCCCTGAAGCCTTCATGTTTCTCTTCGATTCATCCCACTTAGGCAACCCATACTTGTAGCCGCCTGGCCCCAGACGATGGTGCCACTTTTTTTTGTTGGCATTTATCTTGTTTATTCTCGACCGTTTCTTAGCTTCTTCTGATTCCTTGAACTTCACAAATTCGTCCCAGTCATCTTCTAACTTCACATATTCTCCTTTGAATTTTGGAGTCTTCCTTTCGTTTTCCACGTAACTTTTCCATAATATTTTCTTCCAAGACTGGAATTGTGTGGCCATCTTCTTAAGAGCACACTTCTTGACTTTCTCCCATTGGAGATATGTGAGAGCCTCTGGTAGGGTGAAATGTTTCATGAGCTCCTCCCAAAGCAGATATTTTGCTCTTTGGCTGACAAAAGAAACTGCTTGGGTATCTTTTGGCTGATTCCATTCTTGAACGGTGATCGGGATTTGGTCCCTAACGATAACTCCGCATTGACATATAAATTTGTCCGCATTCTCTTTAGGAGCAATCGGTTCGCCATCTGCTCTGATTTGATCGATGTTAAACTTTACGCCTTGTTTCAACTTTTTTGTCGGGCCACGTTTAACCCTTGTAGAAGATTTGCTCGATCCGGAGGGCTAAAAGGAAGAAAGATTCATTAATATATACAAATCAATCAATACATCTAATGATCACCAGAGGGCAAATTAATACCTCGCCGGACTCTGTTAAATGGACAAAAATTTCTTCGTCATCGTCATTGTCAGCTGGTTCGCCTTCGTCTCTTGGTTGTTCTTCCTCAATTCCCTAACCGGATGGGTTAAGGTATTGTGAGCCATCATCTACTTCATTCTCTTCGTTTCCGGAGCGTATCAGGTCGTACATGGCATTCTCTTGATCATGGTCTCTGTCTCTACCGTCCATAGCTTAACTAATCCAGAACAAATATAAAACAATTAGAATGCATTCAATAAGCAGAACCGGAGATACGCAAATAAATACAAGGCAATGCAACAAAAATGCGATCATATAATATCACTAATACATCATCGAATAGTATCACTACTACATCATCGAATATAATATCACTAATACATCATCAAATAGTATCACTAATACATCATCGAATATAATATCACTAATACATCATCAGAATAGTTGACGTCTCGCGGCGCAGGAGGTGGACACCCAAAGATAAGGAACTACGACAGGATCATAGCTCGGGTGTGATCCTTGAAGAACCTGCCAGGTATTGGAGAACCTGGCGTCTAACGCAGCCATGTAGCGTCGGACGTGCTCGTCCTCCTCCCTGACACGGCGACGTACCACCTCCGCGGGGGCCGGCTCCCTCTGCACCGACAGTGGTCCACGCGACCGCCACCAAATAACCTCCGGGTCGACGACGGGACCTTGATTCCTCACCAAGCTCCGCGCCCCGGATGGCAGCACCTCCCAGTGCCAGCCCGGCGGAGCCCAGTCCCGGACATGGCGCCTCTCAAGCAGGTTGTGGCCACCGAGTCGACGACGAGGATGCTGGCCAGGCATCGTCGACTCGAGACCTTATAAACATGGGATTTGCATAAAAATGATTATCATTTTATTATACTACTCATATTTATAAACAAATTCCTACTCATCTATCACATCTAAACATCAAACATCTAAACACATCTAAACATCAAACATCCAAACAAAAGTGGGATTAGCAAATCAGCAACATCTAAACACATCTAAACAAATCAGCAACATCTATCAAACATCTAAACATCAAAAATTATATCTAAACATCAAACATCAAACATCTAATTTTAGTCAATGCTAGCTAATTTTAGTCAATGCTAGCAAATCAGCAACATCTAAACACATCTAAACAAATCAGCAACATCTATCAAACATCTAAACATCAAAAATTATATCTAAACATCAAACATCAAACATCTAATTTTAGTCAATGTTCAATAATTAAGTCCGTCTTCGCTGCCCTGCCTACCTTCTTCATGAGCACGGGAGGAAGGAAGCAGAGAGGTGGAGGCTCACCGTGGGAGGAGGGAGAGAGCAGCAGGGGCTCGTCGGCGGCGGGCAGCATGGGCTCTTCGTCGGGGGGCAGTAGCAGGGGCGCGGGAGGAAGACGGCGACGACGCACGAGGTGGCTTGGTGCGGTTGGAAGGCGGCGCGGGAGGAAGACGACGACGACGCGTGGTGGCCTGGTGCAGATGGAGGAGGATGCCGGATGGGAGGAGCGGCGTCGGCGTGGGCTCGGGCGGCCGCGGCGGCACGTGGAGGAGGAGAGCGGCGGCGGCGCATGGGCAGAGCGGCCGGACAGTGACGTCGATCGAGGGCGCGGGTGTTAAATTTTGCAATTTTTAGGATATTTTAAATAGGTGTTTTAATCAAAACCATATTCTGTTTAACTCTTTTTAGTTTTATAACCTTCATTTGTTTCAATCAAAATCACTACAAATGAACTCTGAAAAGGTTGAAACTTGGCATGGTATCATCATTTCAGCCACATAGCATGTGCTAAAAAGTTGAGAGGGTTACGACAAAAACTGGATGCAGTTCGTGTACAAACTAGACCATCTCCTTCGAAGTATGAGGGTTTCGGACAAAAACTCATCTGTTACAAAGGCATTTCATTTTTTTTAGACTTGCTTCAACTCCAGACTTTTTGTGCATTCAATATGCACCATTCTAAGCCACATATTCAAATTTCAACCCTTTCTAACTTCATTGCTATTTTTCATGCATTTAATGATTTTTTTGAGCTAAACGTCCCTGAAATTAAAAATCACTACAAATGAACTCTGAAAAGGTTGAAACTTGGCATGGTATCATCATTTCACCCACATAGCATGTGCTAAAAAGTTGAGAGGGTTACGGCAAAAACTGGATGCACTTCGTGTACAAACTAGACCATCTCCTTCGAAGTATGATGGTTTCGGAAGAAACACATCTGTTACAAAGGCATTTCATTTTTTTAGACTTGTTTCAACTCCAGAATTTTTGTGCATTCAATATGCACCATTCTAAGCCACATATTCAAATTTCACCCCTTTCTAACTTCATTTGCTATTTTTCATGCATTTAATGATTTTTTTGAGCTAAACGACCCTGAAATTAAAAAGCACCACAAATGAACTCTGAAAAGGTTGAAACTTGGCATGGTATCATCATTTCACCCACATAGCATGTGCTAAAAACTTGAGAGGGTTACAACAAAAACTGGATGCACTTCGTGTACAAAACTGGACCATCCCGGCTACTCACTAGAGAAGAAAAGTGATGACGGTGCAGCCAATTACATCCCAGAGTGGGATCTTGGGGTATAAAAAATTTTCTTCGCGTGTGTCCCTTCATTATTGCGCCGTAACCATGGACAATTTTCATCATTTACAGGATGCTTGGGTCAGTCTTCACTGCGAAGGGAGGAATTTCATCAAACTTTTCATAATCTTATGACATGTCTGCCTTGTCCTCCACTCCCACGATGTTTCTTTTCCCAGAAAGCACTATGTGGCACTTTGGCTCATCGTATGATGTATCCGCTTTCTTATCTTTCCATTTTCTCGGTTTGGTAGACATGTCCTTCACATAGAAAACTTGCGCCACATCATTGGCTAGAACGAATGGTTCGTCTGTGTGCCCAAGATTGTTGAGATCCACTGTTGTCATTCCGTACTACGGGTCTACCATTACCCCTCCTCCAGTCAGATTGGCCCATTTGCACCGGAACAAAGGGACCTTCAAATCACCTCCATAGTCAAGTTCCCATATCTCCTCTATGTAACCATAATATGTGTCCTTCTCCTTGCTGTTTGCCGCATCGTCAAAGCGGACACCATTGTTTAGGTTGGTGCTCTTTTTATCTTGGGCGATCGTGTAAAATGTATTCCCATTTATCTCGTACCCTTGGAAAGTCAATATAGTCGAAGATGGTCTCTTGGCCAACAAGTACAAGTCATCTTCAACATTGTCATCATTCATGAGATGTGTTCGCAACCAACCGCCGAAAGCCTCAATGTGTGTACGTTGAATCAAGGGGTCAGACTTCTCCGGGTTCTTCGAGCGTATAATATCCATGTGTTTCTCGATATACGGGGTCACCAAGGTTGAATTCTATAGAACTGTGTTGTGTGCATGCGCCCAAGAATGCCCGTCCCTACATATTACTGATTTTGGTCCAAGCATGCCTTTTCCACGCAGTCTCCCCTCATTCCGCGATTGAGGAACACCAATTGGCTTAATGTCAGGAATAAAGTCAACACAAAACTCAATAACCTCCTCTGTTTCATTGCCCCTGGAGATTCTTCCTTCTGGCCTAGCACGGTTACGAACATATTTCTTAAAGACTCCCATGAACCTCTCAAAGGGGAACATATTGTGTAGAAATAGAGGAACCAGAATGGCAATCTCTTCGACTAGGTGAACTAGGATGTGCGTCATAATATTGAAGAAGGATGGTGGGAACACCAACTCGAAACTGACAAGACATTGGACCAAATCATTCTGTAAGCTTGGTAGGATTTCCGGATCGATTACCTTCTGAGAAATTGCATTGAGGAATGAGCATAGCTTCACAATGGCTAATCGAACATTTTCTGGTAGAAGCCCCCTCAACGCAACCGGAAGCCATTGCGTCATGATCACGTGGCAGTCATGAGACTTTAGGTTGTGGAATTTTTTCTCTGCCATATTTATTATTCCCTTTATATTCGACGAGAAGCCAGACGGGACCTTCATACTGAGCAGGCATTCAAAGAAGATTTCCTTCTCTGCTTTGGTAAGAGCGTAGCTGGCAGGACCTTGATACTGCTTTGGATGCATGTCGTCATTTTCGTGCACACATTGTTGGTCCTCCCGTGCCTCTGGTGTATCTTTTGTCTTCCCATACACGCCCAGGAAGCCTAGCAGGTTCACGCAAAGATTCTTCATCACGTGCATCACGTCGATTGTAGAGCGGACCTCTAGGACTTTCCAATCTTCTAGCTGACAAAATATAGATTTATTCTTCCACATGGGTGCGCGTGCCACAGCGTCAGTCGGAACAGATTGTCCGCCAGGACCCTTTCCAAATATTACTTGTAAATCCTTGACCATATCAAGTATGTCATCACCAGTACGGAGGACGGGCTTCTTCCGGAGTTCTGCCTCACCTTTGAAATGCTTGCCTTTCTTTCTTAAGGCATGCTTGGTCGGAAGAAATCGACGATGTCCCAGGTACACATTCTTCTTGCATTTGTCCAAATATATACTTTCAGTCTCATCTAAACAGTGCGTGCATGCATGGTATCCCTTGTTTGTCTGTCCTGAAAGGTTACTAAGAGCAGGCCAATCATTGATGGTTACAAATAGCAACGCTCGCAGGTCAAATTCCTGCTGTTTGTGCTCATCCCACGGAGGTACACCTTTTTTATTCCACAGCTGTAAAAGTTCATCAACTAATGGCCTTAGGTACACATCAATGTCGTTGCTGGGTTGCTTAGGGCCATGCCTGAGCACTGGCATCATAATGATATTCCGCTTCATGCACAACCAAGGAGGAAGGTTATAGATACATAGAGTCACAGGCCATGTGCTATGCTTGCTGCTCTGCTCCCAAATGGATTAATGCCATCTGCACTTAAACCAAACCATAAGTTCCTTGGGTCATCTGCAAAGTCTGGCCACTCTCTCTCGATTTTTCTCCACTTCGACCCATCAGCGGGTACTCTCAACTTCCCGTCTTTCTTACGGTCTTTTTTGTGCTATCGCAACGACTTGGCATGCTCTTTGTTTTGGAACAAACGTTTCAACCGTGGTATTATAGGAGCATACCACATCACCTTGGCAGGAATCCTCTTCTTGGGGTGCTCGCCCTGAACATCATCACCAGGGTCATCGCGACCGATCTTATATCGCAATGCATCGCATACCGGGCATGCATTCAAATTCTCGTACTCACCACAGTAGAGGATGCAGTCATTAGGGCATGCATGTATCTTCTGCACCTCCAATCCTAGAGGGCAGACAACCTTCTTTGCTTCGTATGTATTGTCGGGCAATTCGTTGTCCTTTGGAAGCTTATTCTTTGTTATTTTCATCAACTTTTCAAATGCCTTGTCAGGCACACCATTCTCTGCCTTCCATTGCAGCAATTCCAGTGTGGTACCGAGCTTTGTGTTGTCATCTTCGCAATTTTGGTACAACCCTTTTTTGTGGTCCTCTAACATGCGCTGCAACTTCAACTTCTCCTTTTCACTTTCGCAATTTCTCTTTGCCTCAGCAATGGCCCGACCAAGATCATCAGCGGGCTCATATGATCACTCAGCTTCTTCTTCTTCATTCTCTTACCCCATTGTAGTACCATCATATTCAGGACACCCAGGATAGTTGTCGTCATCCTCTTCTTCTTCATTCTCTTCCATCAGAACCCCTCTTTCTCCGTACTTGGTCCAACAATTATACCCGGACATGAAACCGGACGTAAACAGGTGGACGTGAATCTGTTTTGAGCTAGAGTAAGTCTTATAATTCTTACACACACCACATGGACAACACATAAAACCATCCCGCTTGTTTGCCTCAGTCGCACGCAAAAAACTCTGCACACCATTAATGAACTGGGGAGAGCGTCGGTCATCGTACATCCATTGCCGGTTCATCTTCATTACACAACACCGAAAAGACCAAATTAATACAAGTTCATACATAAAGTTCATACACACTAATTTTCTCATAAAACAACATACAACTATCTAGATAAAACATTTAAATGCAACAACAAATGCGATCAAAATCGCAACTAAGGTAGCAATTGATCCAACATCATAATGATACCAAGCCTCTTTATTAATGGCATATTTTCTAATCTTTCTAATCTTCAAGCGCATTGCATCCATCTTGATCTTGTGATCATCGATGACATCGGCAACGTACAACACCAATTTCATCTTCTCTTGTTCGACTCTTTTCAATTTTCCTTTCAAATCCTCGTTTTCTTTTTCAACTAAATTTAACTTCTTGACAATAGGGTCGGTTGGCATTTCCGGTTCAACCACCTCCTAGATAAAAATATCTATGTCAACTTGATGGGCATAATTGTCATTAACACGAAATGCAACAAATAGTTATAAAAGAGAATATACCACATCCGAATCGTAAACCGGACGAGGGCCGACGGGCACGGATATCATAACCATGGCACTATATATAACAACAATCATACAAGTAAGAAAATTATGCAAGTAACTATCTAAATCATACAAGTAAGATTTTAAAAAAAAATGATAAGAGCACAAGAAGAGGCTCACCAAGGTGGTGCCGGCGACGGGACGGTGTGGGCGATCGATGGTGGTTACGACGGGGACGGGAAGGCACACTAAGTAAACCACACCTACACATATGCAAACTAAGGAGTTAATTTGAGCTCATATTGCATATAAATCAAAAAAAACTACCACATAATTACACCCAAACTAAAACCCACAAATCAATATACTTATAAAGCGTTGCACGAGCTGATCTAGCAATAAGAGATGAAAGGACAAAGTTGCTAACCTTTGTGGACACTTGGATGGATTGGGGTGCCTCAAATCTTGACAAATCTTGGCAAAAATGGAGGGAGGAGCTCGAGCTAGGGGAAGAACAGAGAGGGGAATTTGAATGGAGAAAACAGAGAAATGGAGTCGGGCTGGACGAAGGGTTTATATAGGGAAAGCTTTAGTCCCGGTTGGTTATACAAACCCGGACTAAAGGGCCACCTATAGTCCCGGTTTGTATCACAAACCGGGACTAAAAGGGCTCGTGGGGGGCCCCAGGCTGACACCAGCCTGCCACCACCCCTTTAGTCCCGGTTTGTGATACAAACCGGGACTATAGGTTCCAAATGAACTGGGACTAATGGTGCCCGTGCCCCACGACCGCTCCTAGCCGTTGGAACCGGGACTAATGGTCACACTAGTCCCGGGCCAAAGCCAAACCGGGACTAAAGTGTCAAACGGAAGGCCTGTTTTCTACTAGTGCATGAAGACTTCCACACCTTGCTACTTAATTCTCTAGTGGACAAACCATAGCCCTATGCCCTAATTCATTATTGTTTCAATTGGGCAAGCAGTAAGGATTTTTTCCTCTTTTTTAGAAAATTATTAATTTGATTGTTTTATCTCTTGTTATTGGAACATGTTTATCTGCCCATCTCACACTTTATATTCATGTGATATGTAGATAAACATACTCCTCATGAGAATCTTGAAAACCCTTTTTAATTTGAGAGGGTTCTTATTTGCCTTGCTGCTTGAACTTTTTAATTCATCAGTTGTACCTCTAATGAATTAGCATATAGATTTATGTGTCTCCCTTAATAATTTTATATTAACTATTTGGAAGTCTTATAATCATCACACTAGTGATTATGCCCTACCACTTAGATCATGACCATCATCGCGTACGTTTTCACAAAGCAATAATGATACTATACATCAAGGCATCCAAATACTCATCAGAAAGAATCATCCCTCGTACAAAGAAGAATTTGATAGTTCATCCTTATTGAAATAAAAACTGCGAGCTAATCTTGACTTGTAGTAAATAAATGCATAAGAGTAACGATACAAAGTATGCTAGGATCTCCCCCAACCTTACAATCAAGCTCGAGAGATCCCAGTACCTAGCATTTCATGCTCACTCCTGGGTTTCCTTGCAGGCGGTGGAGCTGTTCTTGAAGTGTGCCATGATCTCCTCGATCACCATCTGCTGCTCATCCCAAACCCTGGTCAAAAACTCAAGCTATGCAGTGTTTTGATTAAGAGTGTCAACCATGAGGCCAATCTTATGGAAGAGACCATTGGCCCATGATTTCAGGTCTTTGGTCATCAACCAATAAGCATCAACCCCTTCACCTATAGTGTTCACACATGCTTTAGATACTTGCTCAAGATACTTGATCTTTTCCTTTATCTCCTCTGGGGTGGTGGTTCCTTTTCGCACTCCTTTTGAATAACGGAATAGATCCATGGATATTGAATTGGTAAGGATTTGGAGGATACTCATCTGGAGGGGATTCATCATCCCCCTCTTGTTCTGATTCTTCCTCCTTGACCTCTACAACCTTCTTCTCTTTGTCGGTCTCCTCCTCCGGGCTCGGTTCTTCCTTGAGGCTCATCTTCCTCAGGTCCTCCCATCCAGCGGCAGCCACCTCCTCCAGGTTAGGAAAAGGGATGATGCGAACAAAGGATGAGGAAGACCCATTGCTCGTGGCGGCGACTGTGTTCTTCAACCTGTAGCTAGAAGTTTTTGGTTGAGATGACATGCAAAAGAAACTTGAGATTAGATTGGTTTATGGTAAAGGGACATGTCCCTTAACCTTTTATAATAGTCTAGAACCCTGCTAATCTCGAGATTAGGCTTAGAGAGGAAGTTAGAAAGAAAATCAAACAAAATTGGGGAAACAATCGCCCTTAACAGACCTGTCGACGACCTTCCATATGAGCGGGAGGGCTCTTATGGCTGGTCATATGACTGGTCGTCGAGGCCTTTTCTTTCAAACCTGTCGCAGAGGCTGCCGCTTCATACGAGCATGCGTACGAGCGGTAACGCTCATACGGAATGCCGTCATTAGTTCTGTTGGCAAAGCTCCTGGCGTCGAGGAGGCATACGAGCTCTCATACGACCACGTACGGTCGTATGAAACGCCGTTATTGGTGTTATTGGCCTCCTCGTTAAACTTTTCCTTATAGAAATTTCTTCCCTGTACGATTAGTAAACCAAGCTGTCCAACTACAGACAAAAACTTGGCAAATCACTGCCTAACAAAATAATTCAAAACCAACAAAATGAAGCCTCTAACCAGAACAAAACTCTAAACTTAATTAAGAACATGAAATCTACTCTATTATAGCTTCTCTTCTTCTCATTAACGCTTGCGCTTTTTCAATTGTTATAAAGCTTACCTCTTCTACATCTTGTTCTTCCTTTTGTTCATCGGCGAGGTATAGCTTTAGACGTTGACCATTCACTATTCATGGGGCATCTTTTCCCCCTTTTAATCGAACAGTTCCGGAATTGTAGACTTCTTCAATAACATAGGGCCCTTCCCATCTGGATCTGAGTTTTCCTGGAAACAACTTAAGATGAGAGTTAAATAGGAGGACCTTGCCCCCTTCTTTAAATGTACGTTTCAAGATTTTCCTATCATGCCACTTCTTAACTTTCTCTTTAAACAAATGGGCACTTTCATAAGCATTATTCTGGAGTTCTCCTAAGGCATGCATATCTAATAATCTCTTCTCTCCTGCTTCTTTAAGATTAAAATTTATATCTTTGACTGCCCAATAAGCTTTATGCTCTAACTCTAGAGGTAAACGGAATGCCTTACCATAAACCATTTTATATGGCGTCATACCCATTTGATTCTTGTAAGCAGTTCGGTAGGCCCATAGGTTCTCATTCAACTTTCTTTCCCAGTCATTCCTGGATTTCTGCACTTTCTTCTGCAATATCGTCTTCACTTCTTGGTTTGAAAGTTCAACTTGGCCACTCGTTTGAGGATGGTATGGAGAAGCTATTCAGTGAGTGAACCCATACTTACGGAGGATCCTCCTGAAAATACCTTGTATAAAATGAGATCCAACGTCAGTAATAAGAACTTTAGGTACTCCAAACCTGGAAAGAATGATATCCTTTATCATTTTCAATGAGGTAGCTGCATTGGCGTGATGTGTAGGGATTCATTCAACCCATTTGGTAACATAATCTATAGCCACAAGAATGTGAGTATGCCCATCTGAGACCGGAAACGGTCCCAAATAATCCAGACCCCAAACATCAAAAGGTTCATAGACAAGATTATAATTCATAGGCATTTCTTGTCTCCTACCTATATTACCTGTGCATTGACACGCATCACAACTTTTAACAAACCCGTGTACATCCCTGAAGAGTGTAGGCCAATAAAAACCTGATTGAAGTACTTTGGCGGCGGTGCGATCTCCAGCATGATGTCCCCCATAAGGACTACTGTGACATTTGTCGAGAATGGCATTCATCTGATGTTCAGGGACACACCACCTAATCATATCATCTGGCCCATGCCGATAAAGGAAAGGATCATCCCAGAAGTAGTACTTCAACTCACTGAAGAATTTCTTTCTCTGGTTATAATTTAGATCCGGCGACATATATTTTCCTACAAGAAAGTTAGCATAATCTGCAAACCAAGGTTCTATTTTTTTAATCATTCCCAAACTCTCACCTGGAAAGGACTCATTTATTGGAACTGGATCATAGGGTATCCTTTCCATGCGGGATAGATGATCCGCTTCCGGGTTGTCTTCACCTCTTCGATCAACAATCTGCAAATCAAACTCTTGAAGTAACAATATCCATCGGATCAAACGAGGCTTAACGTCCTTCTTTGAGAGAAGATAACGTAAGGTGCGATGATCCGTGTGCATAATTACTTTAGAGTTAATAATGTAAGGCCTAAATTTATCACAGGAAAAGACAATAGCGAGTAATTCTTTCTCAGTTGTGGCTAAGTGTTTCTGATCATCATCCAGACACCTGCTAGCATAAAAGATAACATTAAGTTTCCTTTTATCTCGCTGTCCTAGAACAGCTCGTACAGCATAATTGCTAGCATCACACATTATCTCAAAAGGTTCATCTGACTTAGGAGGTTGGATGATGGGAGCAGTTATCAAAGCATCCCTTAGCTTTTCATAAGACAGGATACATTTCTCATCGAAAGAATATGGTACGTCCTTCTATAAGAGGTCAATCAATGGTTTTGAAAGCTTAGAAAAATCTTTAATAAACCTCCTATAGAAACTTGCATGCCCCATAAAAGTTTGCATTCCCTTTACATCTTGAGGATAAGGTAATTTTTCTATTACCTCAATTCTCTCTTGATCTATTTCGATGCCCTTACCGGAAACTTTGTGCCCCAAAACTACTCCTTCAGTAACCATAAAGTGGCTCTTTTCCCAATTTAATACGAAACCTGTTTCTTCAAATCTCTGAAAAACTTTGGTAAGATTATAGAGACAGTGACCAAAGGAAATGCCTTGGACTGAAAAGTTGTCCATGAATACTTCAACAATTTTCTCAATGAAATTAGGTAAAATTTTAGAAACACACTTTTGAAAAGAAGGCGGTCCATTACATAAACCAAAGGGCATTCTACGATAAGCATAGGTATCATAAGGACAAGTGAAGGTGGTCTTTTCTTGATCTTCTGCTCAAATGTGTATCTGAGAGAATCCAGAATATCCATCGAGATAGCAAAAATAAGAATTGTTGGCCAATCTCTCCAGTGTTTCATTTATGAACGGCAATGGATAATGATCCTTCCGAGTCCATTTATTTAATTTTCTGAAATCAACACACATGACATATCCAATAATGGCCCTAGTAGGAACTACGTCATTATTTTCGTTAGTTACCAAAGAAACTCCTCCTTTTCTGGGAATACAGTGGACCAGACTAACCCATTTACTGTGAGAGATTGGATAAATGACTCTAGCATCAAGGAGGCAGATTACCTATTTTCTTACCACATTCTTGGATTAAGGGTGCAACCTTCTTTGACTCTCGATTACTGGTTTAGCTCCTTCTTCTATAGGAATAGCATGTGAGTAAATTGATGAGTCTACTCCTCTCACATCTTTCATTGAATATCCCAAAGCTTTATGGTGTCTTGATAAAACCGATATTAATTTGTCTTTCTCTCTTCCTGAAAGGTCAGCATTCACAATAACAGGAAATTTTTCAGTTTCATCCATAAATTCATACCTTAGTCCCTTAGGTAAGGGTGTGAGAGTAGGCGGGGGTAATTCTTCATCTCCCTTTCTTTCAAGAACCTCATAAACTTTATTCATACAGGGACTGACCACTGGAGTTGCATCCATCATCATTTCAATTTCCTTTTTCTCTTCGTCTTCGAATAAGGATTCGGGTTTGAACAAGACCCTTTCAACTTCATCTTCTAGAGTCTGCAGATGAATTTCAGCTAGCTGATTTAATTTTTGCTCTTCCTCATCTTGGGACTCCCTCTGATAGGTCTTGTTCATTATGGTTGAGAAAGGAAATTTAATCATTTCTTGTCCCCATTTCATGGAAATTGTCTTCTTATTTATATATGTCCCTGTAACATTTAGAAAAGAGGTTCCAAAGACAATGGGACAATCCTTGTCCTTAGAAATCATCAAGACGAATATATCTATAGGATAAATAAGCGATCCAATAATAATGTTGACACCTCTGATGATGCCACAAGGTTCTCTATCAGTCTTATCTGCAAGCTTAATAACCACATCAGTTGGCTCAAGAGTGTGTGGCAAAATATTTTTGCATAAAGACTATAGGGAATAATATTGACAGGTGATCCAGGATCGCACAATCTAAAGTAAGACTTTCTACCAAATGAACATGACAATATTTGTTTACCTATATCTTTACCTTCAGTGCAACCTTTCAAGTAGGAGGTAGTATCTCGATCTAGTTGAACTTTTTTATTGACCACGGATACAGGCGTAGCAAGTTCTTTCACAATATCAATGTGAGGTGGGATCCCATTTTGTTCCACCTTGACACTCTTCTTATGCTTATGTGGGAGTGACTCAGCCTTTTCTTTTGCCTTCTTCTGAAAGTAAGCTTCTCTTCGGTTGGGAGTCGGAGTGGATTTCTTTGTTGTTGCTTCCACCATCCGGATAGCCTTAGACTCCCTGTTATACCTAAGATGTCCTTTATTGGGTCAGTCCCAATATTAAAATCATTGTGAAGATTTTTCATTTTCTTCGTCTTAGAGAAAAACTTAATACTGTCAAAACCAGCATCAATCTTCTTTTTCTCTTTCGAGCATAGGAACCAACTCTCAGCATTTTGGAGCATCTTATCATGTAACCCCCAAGCTTGGGAATTATTAGAGTCCAAGCACTACTGGAATCAGCTTCTTTGCCGTCTGCCATAGCAGACGGCAAAGGCATGCTTGGCGGATGGCAAAGGCTTTGCCGTCAGCCAGCAGACGGCAAACACTCCGGCCGAACGGCTGCCGGGAAAGCCTTCTTTGCCGTCTGCTGGCAGACGGCAAAGAATCTTACTTCTTTGCCGTCTGCCGGCGGACGGCAAAGAACTGTAGCTGACGTCAGCCTTCAGCTGGGCCCAGGCAGGCTCTTTGCCGTCCGCTGGCAGACGGCAAAGAACCTTACTTCTTTGCCGTCTGCCAGCGGACGGCAAAGAGCTGCAGCTGACGTCAGCTATCAGCTGGCCCAGGCAGGCTCTTTGCCGTCTGCTAGCAGACGGCAAAGAGGCCACATAGGCCAGCCCAGGTTGCACAGGCTGCTGCCACGTGGTCTCTTTGCCGTCTGCTAGCAGACGGCAAACCTCTTTGCCGTCTGCTAGCAGACGGCAAAGTGGCCATATAGCCCCTGTTTTTTCTGTTTTTTGTTATATCAATTCATTTTTCACAGAAATTCAAACATATATATATATGAACAATATAGCATATCCAACACATATTACCAATACTCATGAACACATATCCATGAACACATGTTACCAATAGTAGCAAGTTTCACAATATTGTCATGAACACATCGAACACATATCCAATATTGTCATGAACATATCCAACACATGTCCATGTTACAATAGTAGCAAGTTTCACATATACAAAATCATCCATCACATAAACAAAAAGGAAGACAAGGACTCCATGCATGAACGCAAGCTCCCGTGAAGTGAATCAAATCTACAAAATGGGAAAGAAGAAAGTTAGAAGAAGAAGAAAAAGAAGAAGAAGAAGAATTTATCTTCTCTTATTGCTTACTTGTGTCATTTTAGAGCTAACCTAGTTAAATACGCCATTTTTGACCTAAAAATGCTAAGTATGTCATAAATGAACTAAATAAGCTAATTATAGGTCATTTTGGAGCATATTAAGTCATTTTGGAGCTAAATAGGTCATTTTGGAGCTAAATAGCTCATTTTGGAGCATATTAAGTCATTTTGGAGCCAAATAGGTCATTTTGGAGCATATTAAGTCATTTTGGAGCATACTAAGTCATTTTGGAGCTAAATATGCTCCAAAATGACTTAATATGCTCCAAAATGACTTAATATGCTCCAAAATGACCTAGTAAGCTCCAAAATGTCTAAATATGCTCCAAAATGACTTAATATGCTCCTAAATGACTTAATATGCTCCTAAATGACTTAATAGGTCATTTTGGAGCTAAATAGGTCATTTGAGAGCTAATTTAGGTTATTATGTCATTTTTTAACTAGCTAAGCATATAAATCCATTTTTGGAGGAATAAATGCTAAGTATAGGTCATTTTAGAGCTATCCTAGGTTAAATATGTCATTTTGGAGCTAATTAAGGTTGTTATGTCATTTTTTAGCTAGCTAAGCATATTGAGTCATTTTGGAGGAATAAATGCTAAGTATATAGGTCACTTTAGAGCTATCCTTGGTTAAATAGGTCATTTTTGAGCTAATTAAGGTTATTATGTCATTTTTGAGCTACCTAACCATATAAATTCATTTTTGGAGGAAAAAATGCTAAGTACAGGTCATTTTAGAGCTTTCCTAGGTTAAATGGGTCGTTTGAGAGCTAATTAAGGTTGCTATGTTCTTTTTGAGCTAGCTAAGCATATAAATCCATTTTTGGAGAAATAAATGCTAAGTATACGTCATTTTAGAGCTATCCTAGGTTAAATAGGTCATTTTGGAGGTAATTAAGTATACGTCATTTTAGAGCTATCCTAAGTATAAGCATATTGAGTCATTTTGTTAAGCTAACACTTGGGAAAACTTACCGTCATCACTTAGGTGTAGGTGAAGGACCGATCGCGCCAGTGGCAGACGGAGAAGCATCGGTTGATGCTTGTCGGGAGTTATGCTGCACCAAAGATCATTTGCAATGTATCGTTAGCATGATGCAACTCAAATCTGAAGACTAGTAACTAATGACCATTCAAATGAAACTCACCGTGCCCGCCGGAGCAACGACTGGCATCGGCGGAGGGGTCGTGCCATTCTTTTCGCACATGCTCTTCACATTTGGTTTTCTCGAGGCAATCATATTAGTTAGTAATGAAAGGAACATTACGTGCATCATTTGGCTAATATGCAGAAGAAACTTACCACGAAGAGCTCGTATAGGGCCCGTTGACCCGCGTCATTCCGGGACCTCTCCTCCTCCAATAGCTTAGCCGTCCTATCCTCCGCCTCCCTCTCTCTCGCCGCCGCCTGCCGTCTCTCTTCCTCTAGAAGCGCCTGGGTCCTCGCTTCTGCTTCCTCAAGAGCAGCCTGGGTCTTCGCTCTCTCTGCCTCAATAGCAGCCTGCAACACCACTCGTTAGCATTGTAATCATCGACGGCCGCACACACAATGTAATGGAGGAAAGGTATCTGAGTCCGTATAACTAACCTGGAATTCGAGCTCCATTGGCCGTGCACGACGCCTTATCTCAGGATCGGAGCTGGTCTGCCGCTTCTTGATCTGCGGGAGAGTGCTAGTACAACGTATCAGTCCATCCCCAATGGCTAACGAGCCATGGGACCTCCCGCCACCAGATATCATCACCAGCTCTGGATCAAGAGGCTGGCTCGGGTTAAACTCCGGCCCTTTCCTCGCCTTCCCCTCGTCTCTGTACATCACAAGCTTGTTGTGGGAGGCGGTGTTGGTGAATTTCTCTGGATCATCGAGGTCAGACTCAGAGAATGCCTTGGCCTTCTTGTACGAGGCAGTATTGGACATGGCATAGAGGTCGAACAGCTCTGGCACTGGAGCCTTGTTGTGCCGCGCCTAAAAGAGAGGAACAAAGTATTAGTTAAGGGCTCAAGCTAGCATGAAGAATGAATTTGCATGAATCATGAACCAAACCACATACCCAGAGTTCCCCGAACCCACGTAGGTTGACGCTGCCTAGATGGTGTGGGACACCTTTCATTTGGGCACGCTTCTCCTTTGCACCGTCGTGGACGTTGCGCCATTGGGGACTGCACCACTCATCCACCAACGCCTCCCAACAGTCCATCCTATCCGCACACCATCTCGGGGGCACCTAAGTTAAGCAAGAGAAATTTGAGCGCTACGCATACGAATCAAATCAAGGAACTAAGTACAAGGCCTTAAGAATAGGTAATTACCTTCATGTACTTCTCCTTACTCAGAAACTTGAGGCGGCACTTCCCTTTTGCCCTCCGAATACCAGTCGAGGCGTAGTAGTCTCGAATAGCCTGCGTCCGAGCCTCGTGACGAAAGTTTTGAAATAGGCGCCTGCACTCGTTGTCGATAACCCGAGCCGCGTGATCCTCCTGTCCCTCAGCACACCTGTAGAAGGTCTGCAATCAAACAAGAAAACACGGATTAGTACAATCACTAGGGTTGCCAATCAAAGAAGAAAACACAACGTAGATGGCAAAGGAGAAATTACCCAAAACGTCTGGATCACAATGTCGGCGACCGTGTAGCACTCGACATCGCCGATCCTATGCCCCGGCGGGGCCGAGGCAGCCAAGTAGTGCTCCCAGGTCAGTCCTAGCTCTCGAACCCGGCCCTCACCGGGCAACGTGACCCACCCCGGGAAGCTCTGGCGACAAATCACACCAAGGACACTGTTGGGCTTGCGGCAACCAGGCCCGTGTGTCCAAGACCTGCAGTATGACAAGGCCAACGCATTAGATATTCGAAGAAACGTGAAGACAAAAGGTTAAAAAAGAGTAAATGCACTTACTTCTCCCCCTACGGCGCAATCAACCACCTCTGGTCGGGGGTCGCCGGGGTGGGCGGGAGCTTTGTACCACCACGCTGGTATACTTTGCGCCCCTCAACCCACTCACCCTCGCTATAGCTATCAGAACTATAGGCACCCTCAGGAGGGCCACTCGACGAGCCCGCACCTAGGTTCGGCTGCGACTCAACGTGATCCCTGCTGAGCTCCTCAGTCTCGTGGGACGAAGGCTCGGCGGCCCCACGCTCGTCGGCCGTAGGCGCTTCTGTCGTAGCCTCGTCTGTAGTAGGCTCGTGGACCGGAGTCCGAGACGGCTCCACCTCAGGCGGCCCCATATCAGACGGAGCACCCCTGTGCTCGGGTGAATCAGCTGGGGGTGGCGGCGAGGAAGGCGTAGTAGCAGCCTTCCTACCTCTCCCGCCGCCACGTCCACCTCTACCAGCCTTCTCCTTCTTCCCCCCCGACCTCTCCCGGTCGAAGAAGAAGCGCCCGCCGGTGTCTGCAAACTGAGATCCAGCGCTCTCCGGAGGTGGTGGGGTGGGATGGAAGTACCCCTCCCACCACGCGCCGAGAAAGGAGCCTCGGAGCGCTCTCGACCCCTGCCCACCATCTGTCAACACCTGCAATGACAAAGAGTAAACGAAGTTAGTACAACATTAAAAAAATGAATACCTGACATGAATATAATTTAAGTGTATCATCATCATGAACATAATAAAAAATTGAATACCTAACATGAACCAATTAATAATATATATGTACATAATAATAATTGAATACCTGACATGAACTATATTATTAATCTTCCTCGTCATCATTAATAAATGCATCATCATCGTCTATATATGCTTCGGGGTCAATAAATGCATCATCATCATCACTATCAGTAAAGACGTGCTCATCATCATCATCAATAAATGCATCAACATGTGGAAGGCCTCCTGTACGTAATCAGTCAAGCATTGACAGGTCATCCGCAGCAGTAACCTCTTCTTGTTCCGGCTCTTCTTGTTCCGGCTCAGGCTCGGATTCACTGCCGCTGTCTACTTCAATGTTCTGAGGTGAAGTAGAGCGGTTCTTGAAACGTTTTTTGGAAAGACGTGTTTCTTGGAAGAATTCTCCTTCATATGTGTCTGGGTTAATGTGAGGTTCATAATCCTCTTCATTGGGGGGAGGTGGTCTAACATGTGGCGGCACTTCATAAACGACATCCCAACCTTTGAGATTTGGATCACTTTGGCAGGCCCACGGTAGATACAAAACTTGGGTTGCCTGTTGAGCCGTAATATAGACATCCGGAACATCCAAATGGGTGCTTTGTTTGATTTCGACTAGCCCTAGATGTTCATGAGTCCTTCTAGTCTCCTTCGGCTGGAACCAATAACATTTGAAGACTACGACTTTCGGTGGGTTTGCACCATAGAATAGAAGTTCATAAATTGCTTCAATTCTTCCATAATACTCGGTATCTCCTTCGCCGATAGCAGAGACACAACAATTTGTAGACTTTCGGTCGGCCATAGATAGCTCTTTGCCATAGGTACGAAAGCGATACCCGTTGATGTCGTATTTGTCAAATGAACGGACCTTATAGTCAAAACCATTAGCGACTTGTCTCAATTCGGGGTCCATAGACTCTGAACTAGCCTACAAGTTTAATACGAAAGGATTGTTGCATTAGCCGGAAATTAGAAGAAGAAATGAAATGGTCTAATGGAAATTACCGTTTGTTTGAACCAAGAGATGAAACCGGGATAGCCGCCTCCATGCATTGCCAGAAGCTCATACTCTTCGACGGAATCCTTTTGGATCACCGCTCCATACGAGAAATTGGTGACGTATCGACTGTATCAAATATCCGGGAATAAGAGCAGTTCAAAGGAATTAGAGGTTGCGAAACAATGTACCGAGAACTTACTCGATGTACGGCCGCACTTCTGTTAGGTTGTTCAAGATATACAACGTAATGGTCCGCCATTCGTCGACATCCAACGATAAGGAAGTATAAGCACCGGCTGGTGCGAGCTTCCCTTTGAATAGGCTGAGGTTGGATCCACCCTTTTTAGGGTCGCCAGCTTTGTACCGAGGCTTCGGATTATGCAAATGACGATTTTTGGCTTCGTAGTGTGCTGTCACGAAGTTTGCCGCCTCCTCAGTAATGAATGCCTCGGCCATCGATGCTTCAATTCGACGTTTATTTTTACATTTTTCTCGAAGCGTCTTCTGCATCCTCTCAGTTGCGTAGCACCAACGATTCTGCACGGGCCCCCCCAATCGTGCCTCGGTCGGGAGATGCAAAATCAAATGCTGCATTGGATTAAAGAAGCCCGGTGGAAAGATCTTCTCTAACTTGCAGATCAACTCCGGCGCCAACTCTTCCAGTTCTTCTAGCAAGCCAGGCGATAGTTCTTTCGCACAAAGAACACGGAAGAAATAGCTCAGCTCTGCCAGTACTAGCCATTCATCCTCAGGGATAAAGCCACGCAACATCACCGGCATTACCCGCTCAAGCCATATGTGCCAATCATGACTCTTGAGACCAAATATTTTCAATTTTTCAAGGCTCGCTCCCCTCTTTAGATTCGCTGCATACCCATCGGGGAACATCAACTCCTTTTTCACCCACAGGAGTATTTCCCTCATAACTGGCCTTCCAAGATTGAACCATGCCTTTCGCTTCGTCCAGTTCTTCTTTCCTTTCGGTTGTCGCATGTTTTGTAGCGGTCTATCACATAGAGCCTGCTGATCGACTCTAGCCTTAGGATTATCCTTTGTTTTCCCCTCTATGCCGAACAATGTACCAAAGAGGGCCTCGCCGACATTCTTTTCAGTGTGCATCACGTCGATGTTGTGTGGGCAAAGGAGGTCTTTGAAGTAAGGCAGATCCCACAAGCATGTCTTGTGAGTCCAGGCGTGTTCCGAATTATACCCCTTGAAATACCCTGGACGCTCTGGATCCGGCTCGAGAGAGTTTAACTGATCCAGGGTCTGTTGGCCCGTCAACGCAGGTGGTGCAGAGTTTTTGACAACTCTACCTTTGATGAAGTTCTTCTTGTCTTTTCTGAACTTATGGCGAGGATCCAGGAACTGTCTATGCATGTCGAAGCAAGAAAACTTGCCACCCGCCTGCAGCCGATGAAACTCAAGAGCTGCCTTGCATGTGGGGCACGGGAACCTTCCATGCACAGACCAGCCAACGAATAGCGCATACGCCGGCAAGTCATGCATCGAGTACATGTACCACACACGCATTAGGAAGTTTTTTTTTGTAGCGGCGTCGTATGTCTTGATCCCATTATCCCAAGCTTCTTGCAGTTCATCCTTAAGCGGCTGCATGTACACATTCATATTCTTCCCCGGATAGTTGGGCCCCGGAATTATCAACGTCAGGAAAATGTTCTTTCTTTGCATAATCTGTCCGGGGGGGAGATTGAGTGGAATGACAAATACAGGCCAACAACTGTATTGGGCTGCCATCATACCAAACACATTGAACCCATCCGTGGTTATGGCGATTCGAGGATGCCTTGGATCTGCCGCTTTAGCATGATGTATTGCATCGAAGCGCTTCCACGCAAAAGCGTCCGATGTGTGTACCAACATCGGCTCCCCATCTACACCTAGTTCGGTTCTTTTGCCCAATTTGTGCCATGTCATCTGTCTGGCCGTCTCTTCGACCATGAAAAGTCGTTGAAGTCTTGGTATGATTGGCATATGCCGAAGAACATTAACTGGGATTTTTGTCTGACTCTTCTCACCCATACCGTTGTCTACCTCAACATACCTGGAAGACTGGCAAACGGGACAATACTTCAATTCTGCATACTCAAGCCTAAATAAGGCACATCCTTTCTCACAGGCATCTATCTTCTCATAGGGCATCTTAAGTACACGGAGGATTTTGTCCGACTGGTACAGGTTTGCAGGCATTACATGGCCTTTGGGTAGAAAGCGTCCAAATAGTGTCATCATCGCGTCGTAGCATTCTCTGCCCATGTTGAATTGAGCCTTCAGAGCCATTACTTGTGCGATGGCATCCAGCTGACAAAGCTCAGTGTGCTCGTGGAGAGGACGTTTTGAAGACTCCAACATATCATTGAAGGCCTTTGCAGATTCCTCCATCTCATCGTCCGAATCCCGAGCATCATCAAAGTCTTGCACCATGTCTTCCATCCCGGTACCATGCTCGTCGGTGCGACGACGGCCCTCCTCAGCTCTGGCATGTTGGGCAGACTCACCATGCAATGTCCATACCGTATAATTAGGCGTAAAACCCAACTTCTGCAGGTGTTTGATCATTTCAAACTCTGACTTCTTTTTTAAGTTGTCGCAATTGGCACAGGGGCACCAGGTTGTTTCCTGTCCATTTGCAAATGCGGCTCTCACAAACCCCTTGGTTTTTCTTAGCCATTCAGGTGTCATGTCTTTCTGACTAGTGTGACCGGTGTACATCCATGCACGATCACTCATCTTGCCTAGCTACTGGACACACAAGAAATATATACATAATTCAGTAAACCATATTCATCAGTTAATAGAGTTTGTCAGTTTTATTACGTCCATGCAACCTAGACTAATAGGTAAAGATAGGTCCTAATCCCACCCGAGTATGTGTAGATTGGGTTCGTTTTCCCATGCTCTGCTCCGGATCCGACGCAAAATTTCGGCAGCACCTCCCCGCTGTTCTCCTGATACACGTCTCGGCAATAAGCAGAGAGGTTGTGTACCCGGAGAACAACAGGGAGGCACTGACGAAATTCTGCATCGGATCCGGAGCAGAGCATATGGGAAAACGAACCCAATCTACACATACTCGGGCTGTCCATGGATAACGTTGGACAATTCGAACGGGAGACGCATAGTGGTCACGCATACTGATGATTGACACCTATAGCTAGCAAGTTTCATCGGCACGAATACCGGAACAGAGCAAATGAAGGGGGGAGGAGGAGATGTCATTTGTGCTCACCCACGAACGCAGGGGCGGAGCTCGTCGAACGCACGGGGAGGTCATCGAACACCAGACCCTCGCAGCCCCGAAAGAACTGCACATTTAAATCCACCCGATCAACACAAATATATATGATGTTTTTCTTAACAAAATCGGAAAGTATACTTCCTAACTCATAATTCACAAATATATGACCCCGTCGGCCTCTGGAAGGCCGAAGAGCACCTTTTCGGTCAACAGGAGGCCGAAGAGGTGTCGGGGGTCGGGGGTGTCGTGTCTGGGTGGCGTGGTGTCGGGGTGTCGTGGTGTCGTGTCGGGGGAGGTCGTGTCTGGGTGTCGTGGTGTCGGGGTGTCAGGGGTGTCGGGGTGTCGGGGTCGGGGTCGGGGTCGGGGTGTCGGGGTGTCAGGGGTGTCGGGGTGTCGGGGTCGGGGTCGGGGTCGGGGTCGGGGTGTCGGGGTGTCGGGGGGTGTCGGGGTGTCGGGGGGTGTCGTGTCTGGTTGTCGTGGTGTCGGGGTGTCGGGGTCGGGGTCGGGGTGTCGGGGTGTCGGGGGGTGTCGTGTCTGGTTGTCGTGGTGTCGGGGTCGGGGTATCGGGGTCAGGGTCGGGGTCGGGGTGTCGGGGTGCCGTGTCGGGGTCGGGGTGTCGGGGTCGGGGTGCCGTGTCGGTGTCGGGGTGTCGGGTCGGGGTCGGGGTCGGGGTCGGGGTCGGGGTGCCGTGTCGGGGTCGGGGTGTCGGGGTCGGGGTGCCCTGTCGGTGTCGGGTCGGGGTCGCGGTCGGGGTCGGGGTCGGGGTGCCGTGTCGGGGTCGGGGTGTCGGGTCGGGGTCGGGTTTTCGGATTGTCGGGGCGGGGTCGGGGTCGGGTTTTCGGGTTGTCGGGTCGGGGTCGGGGTGCCGTGTCGGGGTCGGGGTTTTTCCTCTTTTTTTTTCTTCTTCCTCTTCTTCCTTTTCTTCCTTTTTTCCCTTCTTCTTCTTCTTCTTCCTTCTTTCCCTTTTCCTCTTCTTCTTCTCCTCCTCTCCTATTTTTTCTTCTTCTTCTTCCTCTTCTTCTTTTTTCTTCTCCTCCTCCTCCTCCTCCTCTTCTTCTTCTTCTTCTTCTTCTTCTTCTTCTTCTTCTTCTTCTTCTTCTTTTCTTCTCCTCCTCCTCCTCCTCCTCCTCTTCTTCTTCTTCTTCCTCTTCTTCTAATTATTCTTATTTATTTTCAGAACTAAACCTAAACCTAAATCTAAACCTAAAACTAAAACAAAAACTAAAACTAAAACTAAAACTAAATCTAAACTAAACATAAACCTAAAACTAAAAAAAAAGGAAAAACAGAAAAAAAAAAGGGCAAAGCGAGCTCACCGGAGGGGAGGGGGCTTGCCGGGGGGGAGCTCGCCGGAGGGGAGGGGGCTCGCCGGGGTGGGGCTCGCCGGGGGGGGGCTCGCCAGGGGGGAGGGGGCTGCGGTGGGGCAGCGGAGGTGCAGGGCGGCGGCGGCGCGGGGCAGCGTGGGTGCAGCGGGGAGGGGGCGGCGGTGGGGAGGAGGGGGCGGCGGCGGGGAGGAGGGGGGCGGCGGGGGAGGAGGGGAGGGGGCGGCGGCGGGGAGGAGGGGGGCGGCAGGGGTCGTCGGCGGGGAGGGGGCAGCGGCGGGGAGGGGGCGTCGGTGGGGAGGAAGGGAGGGGGCGGCGGCGGGGAGGAGGGGGGCGGCGGGGGAGGAGGGGAGGGGGCGGCGGCGGGGAGGAGGGGGGCGGCAGGGGTCGTCGGCGGGGAGGGGGCAGCGGCGGCGGCGGTTGGCGCGCGAGAGAGGGAGAAGAGGTGAGAGAGAGAGAGAGGCGCGGGGCAGGGGGTTGAAAATCAAAACCCCCTCTTTGCCGTCTGCCAGCAGACGGCGAAGAGGTGGGCCCTGTGCCCTCGCCAGTACAGTACCCCGTGGGGCCACCTCACCTCTTTGCCGTCTGCTGGCAGACGGCAAACAACTCTTTGCCGTCTGCCGGCAGACGGCAAAGAAGTGCAGATGGCAAAGAAGCTCTTTGCCATCAGCATGTTCTTTGCCGTCTGCTTTATAAAAGCAGACGGCAAAGATCCCCTTTGCCATCTGCCAGCAGACGGCAAAGAGCTGGCAGATGGCAAAGACCCTGATTCCAGTAGTGAAGAAGGATCCGTGCGAAGCGAGATCCACCACCTGCTCACTCTGTTGATCTAGTCCTCCATAAAAGAAATGCACAATCAAGTAAGGAGGAAAAATAATGATCAGGACATTCAGAGAGTATATTTCGGTACCTTTTATATGCGTCAACCAAATGCTCACCTGGACGTTGCCCAAAACTACTAATCTTCCTTCTTAATTTGTAAAGTTTTCCTTGAGGATAGTAGCAGGCTAAGAACACAGAGGACAACTTCTTCCAGTTGTTTAAGGTACCCGCAGGTTGATCTCGTAGCCATCTTTCAGCATCATTAGCAAGAGTATGTGGAAATAATTTTAATTTAATTTCTTCATGAGTTAGATCATGCAACTGGAATGGACCACATATATTATCGAACTCGTGCATGTGTAGATAAGGATTTTCAGTTCCATTACCTCGGAATTTCATCTTCCTCAACATATCAAGTAACCGAGGATTGATTTCATATGTTTTACCAGTTAGGTAGGGGCCAACGGATATAAAGTGTTCTCCTCAAGCTGGACCCGCAACCATATCAACACCTACCTGGTAAATTTGTTCTTGTTCGACCATGGTTGCCTGAAACCTGCAAAATACTATTAAAACACAAGATAATTCAAAACTCAAAGCAATGCCCAAAAGTGCTCAGCTCCCCAGCAACGGCGCCAGAAAAAGCTTGATGGCCTTTAACTGCACATGGTTTAGTTGTAGCCTTTTCGAAGTAAGAGTATCGATCCCACAGGGAGCATAGAAATTAGGTGTCGCCTCTTGTAGTGAATTATGGAGTTGTGCCTGCAAGTAATTGTAGACTCCAAACAAAGTGAGGGCAGAATTATATAATTGTTTTTGGTGAAGTCTGAACTGAAAGTAAATGACATAAAAGTAATAAAAACAGTAGAACGAGTAACAACCATTCTTAGGGAGTAAGGCATTCTTAGGGAGTCCAGAATTCCCATTGGTATGCTTCTAACGCAACCTATGCATAGGCTAAATATTGTCTGGATACTTGAGCCACTCTTGAAATTTACTCTGGGCGGACCTGGGTACAGAACAAGTTTCACTCTAGGTAGACTTCGTGCCATGCACGCCACCACCGTAGTTTCCCCCTGCGGATTACAACTACTGTGATTAAGGGTTACCCCATGGACGCGGCCTCTCTAAGGGTTCTTCATGATTTCCCTATCAATTGCAAAAGCTAGGGGTGAAGGCTTTTACTGTTACCTCGAATTACCTTCACGTCCTAACCTTTACAATGACAGTGATACACTTTGTGGCCTTACGGTGGTAATGCTGAGTGGGGCCCCTTCACAACATTCACGAAGTTCGTCAAGCTAACTCATTCAACAGAGAATCTGATATGTCTCCAATGTATCTATAATTTATGAAGTATTCATGCCATGTTTACAATAATTTTATATGATTTTATTAGAACTAACCCGGACTGACGCTGTTTTCAGCAGAACTACCATGGTGTCGTTTTTTTTGCAGAAATAAAAGTTCTCGGAATGGGCTGAAAATTTACGGAGAATATTTTTGTAAAATATAAAAAATACTGGAGCAAAAAGATACTGGAGAGGAGTCCCGAGGCAGCCACAAGCCTAGGGGGCGCCCCCCATAGGGCGCGCCCCCCTGGCTTGTGGGTCCCTTGGGAGTCCCCTTGACGTGAGACCGACGCCAAAAATTCCTATAAATACCAAAACCCCCAGAAAGAAACCTAGATCGGGAGTTCCGCCGCCGCAAGCCTCAGTACCCATGAAAAACCAATCGGGAGCCCGTTCCGGCACCCTGCCGGAGGGGGAAACCATCACCGGAGGCCATCTTCATCATCCCAGCGGTCTCCTTGACGAGGATGGAGTAGTTCACCCTCAGGGCTGAGGGTATGTACCAGTAGCTATGTGTTTGATCTCTCTCTCGTGTTCTTGAGATGGCACGATCTTGATGTACCGCAAGCTTTATTAATATAGATGAATCATATGGAGTTTTCCCCTCTCTATCTTCTTGTGATGAATTGAGTTTTCCCTTTGAAGTTTCTTATCGGATTGAGTCTTTAAGGATTTGAGAACACTTGATGTATGTCTTGCGATGGGATATCCGTGGTGACAATGGGTTGTTCTATTGATCCACTTGATGTATGTTTTGGTGATCAACTTGCGGGTTCCGTGACCTTGGGAATCTATGCATAGGGGTTGGCACATGTTTTCGTCCTCACTCTCCGGTAGAAACTTTGCGACACTCTTTGAAGTTCTTTATGTTGGATTGAACATGATGAATCTGAAATTGTGTGATGCATATCGTATAATCAAGCCCATGGGTACTTGTGGTGACATTGGAGTATCTAGGTGACATTAGGGTTTTGGTTGACGTGTATCTTAAGGTGTTATTCTAGTACGAACTCTAGGGCTGTTCGTGACAACTAATGGGGATGGCTCATATGATTGATCAGAAAAGATAACTTTGAGGTGGTTTCGTACCCTACAATAATTTCTTTGTTTGTTCTCCGCTATTTGTGACTTTGGAGTGAACTCTTTGTCGCACGTGAGGGATTTACATATGATTCAACTATGTCAGTATTGTTGAGAGAACTTGCACTAGTGAAAGTATGAACCCTAGGCCTTGTTTCTAAGCATTGCAATACCATTTGTGCTCACTTTTATCATTAGCTACCTTGCTGTTTTTATATTTTTCAGATTACAAAAACCTATATCTACCATCCATATTACACTTGTATCACCATCTCTTTGCCGAACTAGTGCACCTATACAATTTACCATTGTATTGGGTGTGTTGGGGACACAAGAGACTCTTTGTTATTTGGTTGCAGGATTGTTTGAGAGAGACCATCTTCATCCTACGCCTCCCACAGATTGATAAACCTTAGGTCATCCACTTGAGTGAAATTTGCTACTATCCTACAAAACTCTGCGCTTGGAGGCCCAACACGAGTCTACAGAATCTCATATCCAAAATACCATTTCAGATCCTATACATACCAAGGTTCATCCATATCCCCCAAGAACTAAGGGATTTACTCACACATAGACACAACAAGCATCATCGAAACGGCGATGATAAACATGGGTGAATCACACAAGTAACACACAAGACGATCCACTAGGTTTCCTGATGTAACAATGAGATGAAGATGGATGTGGATGATGACGATGATGACAGTGGTGATGATGCCAACATCTCCTTGCACGTGGTGGTGAAGATGGGGATCTCCTCCTTGCCAATTCCCCCTCCAGAAGCCTCCGGAGGCTAGGGTTATGCCTTCTGAATGTTTTCTGGTGCATGTGTTCGTCTGATCCATGATCCGATTGTATAGGGGTGAAGTAGTCGAGCAGAGGCAGATGCCAGAACTCCATATGACCGCCCATACGAGCGCAAGAGCTCGTATGGAAGACCGTCTTTTGCTCTGGACTGGCCGCAGGGCTTTCTTCTTCCCCCCTTTTCTTTGTTCTTTTTTATGGTAGTTAATTATCACATTGAATGACGTGATTCCACCATAATTTCCTGGGATTCCTTCCATAGAACTTCATTTACTCCAAAAGACGTTACCAGAGGAATCCCGACAAAAAATAATGCGCGAACGCGGTAAAATTTCACAATGCCTACTATGTAGGCACAAAATAACTACACAAATTATCATACATTTTGGACTCATCAATAATGTAGACAAGAAGAAATCAATCAATATGATCAAACCCCGTCATTTTATCCTTAGTGGCAACAATACAATACGTGTCTTGTCCCTTTCTGTCACTGGGATATAAAACACAGCAAGATTAGAACCCACTACAAAGCACCTCTCCCACTGAAGATAAATCAATCAAACTTGGTCAAAGAAGATAGATATATCGAAGAGAAATACAAAGCTATTTAATTATGCTGCAAAGAAACTCTAAAAGATTTAATTGATTTCAATGAACAATTAGATCATAAACTCACAATTCATCATGTCCCAACAAACACACCACAGATTACATCGGATTGATCCCAGTCTTACAAGAGAAGAAGGGGAACGTGCTATTGAAGATCCAAAAGAGAGAGAGAGAGCACCATCAAGCTACTGCTATGGACCCATAGGTCCTAAAGGAAGTACTCACACATGGTCATGGAGGCAGCAAGGTTGATGTAGCGGCCTCCGGCAATGGCTTCCCCCTCCGACAGGGCTCCAGAACAGGGCTCCAGATGGGATCTCTTCGGAACAGAGGCTTGCGGCAGCGATAAATTCTTCTAAAAATATGTTAGAGAGTTTCTGTATTTATAGGGATTTATGGCGGTGGAATCAACGTAAGACGGTGCAGGTGGGCCCCACACGGCCTAGGGGCACGCCCCCTAGGGCATGCTAGATGGCCGTGTGGGCCCATGCAGCTCCTCTAGATCTCTCCCAATGCTTCCCAGGTGTCTTGTTGGCCAAAAAAAACATGTTAAATTAGCAACGTATTTTGACCCCTGTAGGTATTGATTTCCTACGAAACCAAAAACAAGTAGAAAACAGGAACTGGCACTTGGCACTAAATTAATAGGTTAGTCCATAGAAATAATATAAATTACCATAAAAATATATAAAAGTGATAAGATAATAGCATTTAACAATCAGAAATTATAGATATGTTTGAGACGTATCACTCGCCGATGCCGCCGCTCTACCACCCCGGCCGCCTGCCAAGCACTTTCCGGAGCTGTGCGATCTTCGCCGCTCCACCTGGTCGCCAGGCCGGTTTGCCTACTGCTGGTCCACACCTCTCGTCCGTCCACCACGCAGGTAACATCCGCCCCTACGGGGGTCACCATGCACGGCAAGTGTTTGGTGAAATGCCCATGCTAAATTTTTTGTCCCTTGTTTGAAGCAATGGATCCAGACTTGGAGTACATGTATGACCACTACGTTGAGTTGTCTGATGACTCCTCCGATGAGGAGGATAATGCAGATGAAACGGCGATGGTGCAGGTGGTCCTTGCAGACATGGAGCGTGCGGAAAAGCATGTTCTCAATTTCAAGGGATCGCTCAAGGATAATCGAGTGCTGAATCGGAATAGGGCATGGGGCATTTGACACTGACAGATGACTACTTTGCCATCAATGTCCTATTGACGAATAATTTTCGACGGCGCTTTCGGTTGGAAAAAAAAAGTCTTCGATCACCTCTACAATGGTGTCCGGTCCTATGATGACAACCTCGTCTTGAAGAAGGATGCCATAGGAAGGATTGAATTATCTGGTTACCAGAAGCACACCGTTGCATTGCAGATGCGTGCATATGGCACGGCCGCAGATTCGTGGGACGAGTACCTCTGGATGTCTGAGAGCACATGCGAAGACGCCATGGTCAGATTTGCTACTGCGGTGGTCGAGGTGTTTGGACCGTAGTACTTAAGAGAACCAAATATCGCAGACACTGAGAGGCTATTGGCAATGTCCAAAGCAAGACGGTGGCCAGATTTGCTCGGATCTCTTGATTGCATGCACTGGAGATGAAAGAACTACTCAAAAGCTCTACATGTCAATACCGGGGCCATGTTAAGAAGCCTACCATCATTCTTGAAGCAGTTGCATCACATGACCTCTAGATTTGGCACACTTTCTTTGGCATACCCGGGTCTCATAATGACATCAATGTACGGCAGCGGTCTCCATTGTTTGCTAGGTTGACTAAAGGGCAAGCTCCTCCTTGCACCTATACTGTCAATGGGTGTCAGTACAACATGGGCTACTATCTATTGATGATATCTATCCTCCGTGGGCTACCTTCGTCAAGACCATGTGTGAACCAGTTGACCAGAAAAAGCTCACAAAGACAAGGAGCTAGAAACGATGTGGAGAGGGCATTTGGAGTGCTCCAAGCCCGTTTTGTAGTTGTTCGTGGACCTGCTAAACAATGGGATTTAGAGATCTTGTGGGAGGTAATGACATGTTGTGTGATCATGCACACCATGATCATGGATGAGGAGGGTGAACATGCTGCCGGAGGTCCATAATTTCAGAACCTGAGTGATCCTATCCAACTTGCACATCAGAATCCGGCCATGTTTCATGAGATTGTTCAAATGCATCAAAATATTCAGCGTCGAGTAACCCATGAGCACCTCAAGGAAGATTTGATTGCGCCTCTGTGGACGGTTAAAGGGGACAACTAGAACATATGCGCGAGTTGAATTCGAGTTTGAACTATTTTATTAGAAAACTTAGTTGGATTGTAATATTTAAATTAGAACTACTGTCACATTCGAATATTTTCTCTCATCGAAGATTTGATATGCTATTATTTTGAGCTCGCGGACTTTAAAAAAACAAAGGCGGGTATTTAGGGGACAGGGTTGGATGGCCGTCCCCCGTATCACAGTTCGCGAACCAGTCAATGGACAAATACAGTGTCCATTTTGGGGGCCGACGTTGCAGATGCCCTAACTGCACACAATTTATTTTTTGTATTGTTTATCTCTCATGTGCTGTTAATTTGGGCCTACACTTTCAATGCATGCTAACGTGGTAGTGGCCTCAGTGCCTCACGTACATGCATCTATATCCAGGACCATATTTTTTATGTATTCACATGTTTGAGGAATGTATTAGAGCATTCTGCAAGTACTAGAAGAGTTGTGTCACTAGTAGAAAACTGACCTTTGATCCGGAGCACTAGTCCCGGCCGGGTTTGGGCCCGGGACTAATGTGAGCATTAGTCCTGGTTCCAATGGCTAGGAGCGGACGGGAGCATGTCCAGGATCAGTCCCGGTTCTAATGGGACCTCTAGTCCCAGTTGGTGATACCAACCGGGCTTAAAGGGGTTGCGGCAGGCTGGGGCCCCCGCGAGCCCCTTTAGTCCCGGTTAGTATCACCCACCGGGACTAAAGATAGACCTTTAGTCCCGGTTGGTATATCCAACTGGGACTAAAGTCTTCCCTATATAAAGCTGCTTCGTCCAGCCCGAGTCCAAGCTTTCTCTCCTCTCTGTTTCCTTCCCCAAGCTCGAGTTTATCCTCCATTTTTGCCAAGATTTGTCAAGATTGGCGGCACCCCATCTATCCAACGGTTCTAAAAGGTTAGCAACTTCATCCTTTCATCTTTCATTGCTAGTTTAACTCGTTTCATACTCTATAAGTATATATAGTGATTTGTCGGTCTTAGTTTGGGAGTAATTATGTGGGAGTTTATTTGATTTATATGCAATTTGAGCTCAAATTAACTTCTTAGTTTGCATATGTGTAGGTGTGGTTTACTTAGTGCCTTCCCGTCCCCGTCCTCACCGCCGTCGATCGCCCGCGCCGACCCGTCGCCGGCACCACCTTGGTGAGCCTCTTGTTCTTATCATTTTTGTAAAAAAAATCTTATTTGTATGATTTAGATAGTTACTTGTATAATTTTCTTACTTGTATGATTGTTTGTTATATATAGTGCCATGGTTTTGATATACGTCCCCGTCGGCCCTCATCCGGTTTATGATTCGGATGTGGTATATTATTTTTTATAACTATTTCTTTCATTTCGTGTTTATGACAATTATGCCCATCAAGTTGACATAGATATTTTTATCTAGGAGGTATGTGAACCAGAAATTGCAACCGACCCTCTTGTCGAGAAGTTAAATTTAGTTGAAAAAGAAAATGATTATTTGAAAGAAAAATTGAAAAGAATTGAAGAAGAGAAGATGAAATTGGAGTTGTATGTTGCCGATGTCGTCGATGATCACAAGATCTAGATGGATGCAATGCGCTTGAAGTTTAGAAAGATTAGAAAATATGCCATTAATAAAGAGGCTTGGTATCATTATGCTGTTGGATCAATTATTACCTTAGATGCGATTTTGATCGCATTTGTTGTTGCGTTTAAATGCTTTAGATAGTTGTATGTTGTTTTATGAGAAGTATGTATGAACTTTATGTATATATTTTTGCAGTAATAACATTTGGTGACTACTCTACTTTGGTTTTAATGTGATGAACTTGTATTAATTTGGTCACTTCGATGTTGTGTAATGAAGATGAGCCGGCAATGGATGTACGATGACTGACGCACTCCCGAGTTCATTAATGGCCTGTATATTTTTTTGCGTGTGGCTGAGGCAAACAAGTGGAATGGTTTTATGTGTTGTCCATGTGGTGTCTGTAGGAATGATAAGGATTACTCTACCTCAAAAATCCTTCACAGCCACCTGCTTCAGTCCGGTTTCATTTCCGGCTATAACTGTTGAACCAAGCATG
Organism: Elymus sibiricus; assembly: GCA_039707655.1. Lineage (NCBI taxonomy): Eukaryota > Viridiplantae > Streptophyta > Magnoliopsida > Poales > Poaceae > Elymus > Elymus sibiricus. Next base: position 54,714,408 of record CM077669.1, on the reverse strand, counting down.
GAGAAAGAGGGGTTATAATGAAAGACAATGAAGAAGAAGAGGATGATGACAACTATCCTAGGTTCCCTGAATACGATGGTACTACAATGGGGGAAGCTGAAGAAGAGGCATCAGATGAGCCCGCTGATGATCTTGGTCGGGCCATTGTTGATGCACACAGAAACTGCGGAAGTGAAAATGAGAGGTTGAATTTGGAGCGCATGTTAGAGGATCATAAAAAATTGTTGTACCCAAATTGCGAAGATGACAAGAAAAAGCTGGGTACCGCACTGGAATTGCTGCTATGGAAGGCAGAGAATGGTGTATCTGACAAGGGATTTGAAAAGTTGCTGACAATGATAAAGAAGATGCTTCCAAAGGATAATGAATTGCCCGCCAGTACATACGAAGCAAAGAAGGTTGTCTGCCCTCCAGGATTAGAGGTGCAGAAGATACATGCATGCCCTAATGACTGCATCCTTTACCGCGCCGAGGAGTACGAGATTTTGAATGCATGCCCGGTATGCGGTGCATTGCGCTATAAGATCAGCCGCGATGACCCTGGTGATGTCGAGGGCGAGCGCCCTAGGAAGAGGGTTCCTGCCAAGGTGATGTGGTTTGCTCCTATAATACCACGATTGAAACGTTTGTTCCAAAACAAATAGCATGCCAAGTTGTTGCGATGGCACAAAGAAGACCGTAAGAAAGACGCGATGTTGAGACAACCCGCTGATGGGTCGTAGTGGAGAAAAATCGAGAGAGAGTTCTAGGGCTTTGCATTTGAGGCAAGGAACTTATGGTTTGGTCTATGTATAGATGGCATGAATCCTTATGGGGAGCAGAGCTGCAGTCATAGCACCTGGCCTGTGACTCTATGTATCTATAACCTTCCTCCTTGGTTGTGCATGAAGCGGAAGTTCATTATGATGCCAGTGCTCATCCAAGGCCCTAAGCAACCCGGCAACGACATTGATGTGTACCTAAGGCTATTAGTTGAAGAACTTTTATAGTTGTGGGATAAAAAAGGTGTACGTGTCTGGGATGAGCACAAACAGGAGGAATTTGACCTACGAGTGTTGCTGTTTGTAACCATCAATGATTGGCCTGCTCTTTGTAACCTTTCAGGACACACAAACAAGGGATACAATGCATGCACGCACTGTTTAGATGAGACTGATAGTATATATTTGGATAAATGTAAGAAGAATGTGTACCCGGGACATCGTCGATTTCTTCCGATCAGGCATCTCTTAAGAAAGAAAGGCAAGCATTTGAAAGGTGAGGCAGATCACCGGAAGAAGCCTGGCCACCGTATTGGTAATGATATATTTGATATGGTCAAGGATTTAAAAGTAATCTTTGCAAAGGGTCCTGGCGGACAATCTATTCCGAATGACGCTAACGGACACGCACCCATGTGGAAGAAGAAATCTATATTTTGGGAGCTACCCTATTGGAAAGTCCTAGCAGTCCGCTCTGCAATCAACGTGATGTACGTGATGAAGAATCTTTGCGTGAACCTGCTAGGCTTCTTGGGTGTGTATGGGAAGACAAAAGATACACTGGAGGCACTGCAGGACCAGCAATGTATGAACGAAAAAGACGGCATGCATCCAAAGCAGTATCAAGGTCCTGCCAGCTACGCTCTTACCAAAGAAGAGAAGTAAATCTTTTTTGAATGCCTGAGCGGTATGAAGGTCCGTCTGGCTTCTCGTCGAATATAAAGGGAATAATAAATATGGCATTGAAAAAATTCCAAAACCTAAAGTCTCATGACTGCCACATGATTATGACGCAATTACTTCCGGTTGCATTGAGGGGGATTCTACCGGAAAATGTTCGAGTATCCATTGTGAAGCTATGTGCATTCCTCAATGCAATTTCTCAGAAGGTAATCGATCCAGAAATCCTACCAAGGTTACAGAATGATTTGGTCCAATGTCTTGTCAGTTTCGAGTTGGTGTTCCCACCATCCTTCTTCAATATTATGACGCATGTCCTAGTTCACCTAGTCGAAGAGATTACCATTCTGGGTCCTGTATTTCTACATAATATGTTCCTCTTTGAGAGGTTCATGGGAGTCTTAAAGAAATATGTTCATAACCGTGCTAGGCCAGAAGGAAGCATCTCCAAGGGCTATGGAACAGAGGAGGTTATTTATTTTTGTGTTGACTTTATTCCTGACCTTAAGCCGATTGGTCTTCCTCAATCGCGGCATGAGGGAAGACTGAGAGGAAAAGGCACGCTAGGAAAGAAAGCAGTAATAAGTATGGACATGCATTCTTTCACTCAAGCACACTACACAGTTCTACAAATTTCCACCTTGGTGGCTCCGTTTATCGAGGAACACATGGATATTGTACGCTCCAAGAACCCGGAGGAGTCTGACTCCTGAATTAAACGTACACACATGGCGACTTTCGGCGGTTGGTTGCAAACACACCTCATGAATAACACCACTGTTGGAGATCAGTTGTACTTGTTGGCCAAGTCACCATCTTCGGCTATATTGACTTTCAAAGGGTATGAGATAAATGGGAATACATTTTACACGATCGCCCAAGATAAAAAGAGCACCAACCAAAACAGTGGTGTCCGCTTTGATGCAACAAACAACAATGGGAAAAGGACACATATTATGGTTACATAGAGGAGATATGGGAACTTGACTATGGACCTTCTTGTAAAGGTCCCTTTGTTTCGATGCAAATGGGTCAATCTGACAGGAGGCGGGGTAAAGGTAGACCCGCGGTACGGAATGACAACAGTGGATCTCAACAATCTTGGGTACACAGACGAACCATTCGTCCTAGCCAATGATGTGGCTCAGGTTTTCTATGTGAAGGGCATGTCTACCAAACCGAGAAAAAGAAAAGATAAGGAAGCGAATACATCATACGATGAGCCAAAGCGCCACATAGTTCTTTTAGGGAAAAGAAACATTGTGGGAGTGGAGGACAAGATAGACATGTCAGAAGATTATAGTAAGTTTGATGAAATTCCTCCCTTCACAATGAACACTGACCCAAGCATCCTGTTAAATGATGAAGATTCTCCATGGTTACGGTGCAATCATAAGCAAGGAAGATACGCGAAGAAAAAGTTTTATACCCCAAGATCCCACTCTGGGATGTGAACGGCTTCACCGTCATCACTTTCTCTCTAGTGAGTTTCCGGAATTATAGCTGGAAAGTCCCACTTCGGAAAAACTGGACGGAATCTTTGTAAGAGTTAGGGTATATATGTGTTTTGGGTGTTCCTAGGGGTTACCCTAATACAACCAAGCAAAAAGTTTCACTTTGCTACCCCCTTCTGACGCCGGTACCGGCTGTAGACGTATAAGTCTGGTTTTTCTCAAGTGGGGCTAGGGTTTCGCCGGAGGTGGACTCCGGAGTGTCGGAATCCAACCAAAAAGCTAGGGCATTTTGGCATTTGAAACATGATTTTTGAATAATTATTTATTAAGTTATGAATTTTCAAAATTAGGAATTATTCCTGTCCTTTTAGTATTTTAATTATACAGAGGAGTTAATCAATGCAATTATGTCCAAACAAAATATGAATGTGTAGGTTATGTTAAGACAAACAATTTGACATCTTATTTGCTCCATTTGGCTTAACAGAACTGAAGATATCAATTTTTAAAGTTTAAAATAATGTCTTCAATTACTGTATTTAATTAATAAGTGCAAAATTAATTATGCCATTTCCTGTCAAAATGATACTAGTTGATAGAAATCTTCAAGATGAATCCACAGAAATTTGAATCAACTCATTTGGTTTAGTTTTCAAATTGTTATGCATTTTACAAGAATTAATTTCAATCTGTAAAATTGAATCTGTCAAATAATTTCTTCAAAATGAAAATTAATTGAAAGACACCTTTAGTCCCGGTTGCAACCACCAGCCGGGACTAAAGGTTTCAACACCCGCGCGGAATTTTAGCCACCGAAAAGGTTGGCCTTTAGTCCCGGTTCGTGGCTGGAGCCGGAACTAAAGGTCCCGGGTATATAATTTCCGGGACTTGGTGTCCCGTGCCAGCTAACGCCCGGGAGAAGGACAGAACCACGCCGCCAGGCTGCCGGATTTCACCACCGTTCCGTCGTTGTTCTCTAGCGATCCGACCCGAGCAAGACCCTGCGCCCTCCGCCCCAAGCTTTCCCATCTCTCTCCTGCTTGGGCCTCGGCCGCACCTCCTCGCCGTGCCGGCCCGAGCTCCGACCCCTCTGCCGACGCCCACTCGACGGTGGCCCGGCCATTGCCCCGGCCGGCCTGGCCCCGGCCCCTCTGCTGGCCCGGCTCCGGTTGGCCCCTCCTGCTCGCCCGCTACACCCGTGGCCGCGGCGCCATCTCCGGTCTCCCGCTGCACCCGCGCCCACGACACCCCTCTCCCGACCCCGGCCCCGGTGAGCATTCTTCTCTTTTTTTCATCTTTACAGTTTTTTGCTACTGTTTGTTAGGTGGATGGATACATGGATGATGTTTTGTTAGATGGATGCATGGATGTCGTTAGATTCATAGATTGATGGATGGATGGAATGTTGGTCAATTTTTTTTAGAAACTTAGTATGTAAAATATTGATGAATGGATGTTGGTCAAGTTAATGATAGATGGATGGATGGATGGATGTTGGTCAAGTTAGTGTTAGGTCATGTTGATTCATAAGACACATTATTTGCCATTTTGTAATTCGAGACCCCAAATGAATATCATAGTTAAAGAAGCAATTTGAGATGATATTTTTGTAGCTATTTTTCTCATTGTGTTGCATGTCACCAAGAATGAGTTGTGTGCATGAAAGAAGCTATGTGCATACTTTTTGTTTAAATGATCCTCACAACTTAGATCTTGTTAAAATGTGAATGTAGTAAATAATTAATGAAGCTTATTTTGCAATTTGAGATGTTTGATAGATGAATAGATAGATGGATGAAATGGTAGAGATTAAAAATGTGAAAAAAAAAATAGGTGGACAAATTTTTGTATGTTTTGTGTAGTTTTATGCTTTTTAGATAAATAAAAAATGTGATAGAGTGGTTATTTGGATATGATGAGTGGTTATTTGATCATGATGATCTTGCTAAAAAATTGAAGTGTCAATGTTGTATGTGATGTGATGACCTAAGTTTTTTTCACTCATCAAAATTTACAGGATTTGTGGTGTTGCATCTCCTTGGAGTGATCGTCGACGTCGGAGCTGTTGGTCCCTGATTGCCCCTCCGTTGTTCGACTACTTCCTCTACAGCCGAGGGTGAGCAGAAGGAACAGAACCACGCCGCCAGGCTGCCGGATTTCCAGATTATACACTAGCTGATTATCCTGATGTTGTTTTCCCTTTGGCCAATTGGATCCAGATTTTCCTGATGTTGATGTTGTTTTCCAGATTAGTTAAGCTATGGATGATAGCGACAGATACCATGAAGAGAAGATCTTCGATATCATACGCTCGTCCCAAAACCAACAGAATGAACAAGATGACGGCTCACAATTTTTGAATGACTCCGGTGAGGGACTTGAGCAAGAACCAAGAGACGAAGGGCAAACAAACAATGATGGCAAAGAAAATGTTAGACAATTAACAAAGTCCGGCGAGGTATATATATATATTAAGCCTCTGGTGATCATTAGATGTATTAATTGATTTGTATATATATATATATATATATATTAACAAATCTCTCTTCTTTTAGCCCTCCGGATCGAGCCAATCTCCTAGAAGGTTACGAGGCCGGGCCAAAAAGTTGGGCAATGACATAAAGTTCAACATCGATGAAGTCACAGAAGATGGCGAACCGATTGCTCCTGAACAGAATGCCCGTAAATTTATAAATCAATACGGAGTTATTGTTAGGGACAACATCCCGATCACCATTCGAGAATGGAATAAGCCAAAGGTAGATCGAGGAGTTAGTTATGTCGACGAAAGATTGAAAATTTTGCTTTGGGATACGCTCATGTCACATTTCAACCTAGCTAAGTGTCTCACAGATGGCAAATGGTTGAAAGTCAAGCAGTTTGCTCTTAAGAAGATGGCCACACAATTCTAGAGCTGAAAGAAAAGATTATACAGCGACTACATCAAGGCAAAAAAGAAGACTCCAGAATTCACCGGAGCACTAGAGAAGATAAAAGATCACTGGGACACATTTGTGGAGTACAAGGACTCGGCTGAAGCTCTGGAAAGGTCGAGAAAAAATAAGATAAATGCTGAGAAAAAGAAGTATCACCATGTTCTGGGGACAGCTGGACCCAGCCGTGCCTAAGTGGGAAACAGTTGAGGCCAAGATGCTTGGTGAAGGGGTCATTACAGCTACAGCGGATTGGCCCCAGAGGTCCAAGCATTGGTTTTATGCGCATGGCGGACAGTTGGACCCAGCGACAGGGCAGATTATTGTAAAGGCAGATCTTAAAACAGCCTCGTACGCTTTACTTCAAGCAATAGAAGATGCTCGAAAGGGGTTGTTCCAGCCCGAGAGAGAGAACGACGAGCTTACACATGCCATCAAGAATCCTGAACACGGAGGACGAACACAAGGCAAAGGCGTTGTTCCGTGGGTTGAGGGGTTTTCGGAGTGGAACGACACTTATAGAAGCCGTCAGAGAAAAACGAAGCAGGATGCACACCGGCTTCAGAAGGTAGAAACAAAGAACGAGGAGTTGGAACGCATGTTAAAGTGGCAGCAGAAGCAACTGGACACAATTAGCCAGCAAAGGGCATCTCTGCGGCAGGAGCAAGCAGATCCAGCATTGGATAGTATCGTCCCATCTATGTGGAAAAGCAGCGTGGGTTCCACGGGGGTCAGGGCCGATGATGCACTGCTGCCTCGCTACCCCGTGGATGATATCAAAGAGAGGACAAATTGTGAGCTACACCAGATAATGAAGAACATATCCATGAAGGTGGCGGTCGGCATTGCTTTACAGAATGCACCTGAAGCAACCATCCATGGCAATCCGATTCCAGCTGGCTATGCTCGTGTCAGGGTGGATGAAGTTCTGCCGGGATATGACTCACTAGAGCTTGACATTCCTGGAGGTGAAGGGGAGCAGCCACTGGGAGAAGTCATACATGGTGTCATTGTATGGAGAAAGGAATTCATCATGTTTCCAAACCCGGCGCCAAGGCCACCGACTCCTCCGAGTAGCAATACACCTCTAAGTCCACCCGACCTCGAGAGGGAGCCCAGCGCGAGTCCATATCGATCTCCGCCGCGTCAGCCGACTCCACCCCCAATGTCCCAGCAGGGCCAAAAGCGGAAGACCACCGCTCCGTCGACTATCCTATTCAGAAGAAAGCTACAAAGAATAAAGCCAACGACGAGCCTCCTACCAAAAAGAAGTTAGCTTACGATATGACTGATGAGGAAACCAAAACGGTCGTGGTTTCCGAAGTGAAGTCCCATTTTGCACAGAAACCGCCCCCGCCGCCAAAGGAGATAATACCTATGAAAACCGTAGAGCACTTTGTGGACTTTCTTGAGCGACCCCCGGCACATGTGGAGAATAGGCCATCAGACTATGACCGCTCTACTAGGAAGTCATATAAACAACAAATGCAGGAGTCGAGACGTAGAAGTAGTAATAAAAGCGGGAAAACAGTTCCCCAGCTCAGAGAATAGGCAATGCAATCAATCCCCCCGCTAAAGGTGATTACCGATAAGGTAACCAACGCTGCTAGAAACATTGGTATCAGTGTTGATCAACTCCTAGGCACCGAGGAAGTCCCCGTGGCTGATGTAGAATGCCAATATGCCTCTGGGAAAACTCTGGTCAGACCTGAGCAGGTCCGGCATCTATCAACACAAATGCGAAGATTGCATGAGTGGTACATGAAAGAAGTAAAGAACGAGCGAGTGATGCTCATGGTGAAAGTCAAGGAAGAGCATTACTTCTATGAAAACAAGCTATGCATTGACTTTCCAAAAATATTCCAGTTATACAATCAAGACTCACTCGACAAATCTATCGTCAGTTGCTATTGTCTGTAAGTGATTTCTTTCTGTAATTTAAGTCTCTAGCTCAGCTCGTTCATTACCTGTAATTATCCTCACTATATTCTTTTGTACGCTATTATTCAGAATGAAGATTCTCGAATGCAAAAGAGAGAGAATCTATGACATTGAGTTCGTTGACCCATATATCATGAATGAAAAAATGATACAAGACCACCCCCAAGACTCAGAGGATAACTTGCTAAGGTTTTTAAAGGCACAAAATACCAGAACAGAAATACTATTTCCTTACAACTTCAAGTGAGTGTTACTGTCTTGTACTAAAAATTCTATTTTTCTTACTCGATGTTGAGTGTAGTTGATGAGTTATGCATGCCTGCTTATATAAACGTGCGCAGGTACCACTGGATCCTGCTAATCATTAAAGTTGACGCTGGAACTGTTGAAACCCTAGATTCACTAGGTAAAGACCCTCGAGAATACACCAGCGTGGTTTGGATGCTCGATAGGTAATTTCAATCATTATCGCACTATATCGGCCACTTTCTTTCATTTCCTGATATCAAGTAATTAATAACTCCTTTATTCATTTTCTTTGCCGGGCAGGATTTGGAAACGGTTCATCAATGATGTTGTCGGTGAATGGAAACCGGAGCTGCGTTGGCGACGGCCCAAGGTAATTAAGTAGTACTAGCTAGGTCGGCGCATCTCTTTAATTCTACTTTCAATACCATTATCATGCTTGATTATTATCTGATTGAATTCTATTCTCGCAAAGTACATGAGGTAGAAACATGCGACTAATTTATGTGCATACTACGTTTGCGAGAACATTCGCATGACGACCGAATGGAGCAGAGATGTAAGACAACTTCAGGTATGTAAACACTATTCACAATTTTTTTATGATGATCTAATATATATACACACAACTAATATATTCATATTAATTTCCTTCTTTAAAGATGGAAGACATGCGAGAGAAGCTCCTACCAGAGAACTGCATACGAGCAATTCAAGAGGACATTGCGGGATTTTTGCTTACGGAGGTCATATCTGAAAGCGGAGAATACCATTGCCGCTAATGCCTGCATGTAATGATCTCCAAATTGTAGGAGAAATCGTATATACCAAGTTGTATATATATATAAACACTATTCTGATCACGGGATCAGAATATTATTCTGATCACGGGTTGAACTTCCTGAGTTACACAACCCTGAACTTCCCTCTGTAGGAACCTGACCTTCGGGCTATCTTCGCAACCGTGTCTCCCCGCGCGAATTTTTCTGGTCAGTCGTGTTCTATGTGATGTAAGTGTAATCTGGGAATGGTTTTTAGCAACTAAATGCCCGTTTTAAATAGGAATCTCGCTCGTTGGCGGATTTGCTCACGAGGATGTGATGAACTTGCTTCTGCTGCAATTTTACTGCCTGGGTTGTTCGACCTGAACTTCCCCGAGTGCTAGGTTGAACTTCCTTCAAAGTGCCCAAATGGGTCTTGAAATATACCGTTTGAAAGCTATGGACACCAGTATAACAGCCTTGGTTGAATTTTTGGCAAAATGTACACGGTTTAAGAGCAGTTTTGAAAACCGTTTTTGTTAATACAAAAAAACATGAATCGTATTTTCGACGCTATTTCTAAACCGTTCATCAGAATGAGGCAAATGAGATGGCGTTGGATAGCTGCTGCAAATCCGCTCATTTCACATGTTGAACGTTTTTCCAAATTCCCTACGGTTAAAGAGGAATTATAAAAATGGCAGAATTTCTGAAACCGAACAGCCGGGTTCCTATTTCGGGTTTAGTTTCAAAATGGCTAGTCCTATCGACGCATATGATATGGTATTGGAAAGCTTATGAAAATGCGCATCTTTCCATATAAAAAGTTTGTTCTAACTATGAACGGTTCAAAAGTAATTTAGAAAACGGCCGAATCTGTACCGAGTGCGTATTTTTACGTTATTTTCTCAACGGTTCATCAGAATGAGCCAAATGATATGGCGTTGGAAAGCTTGAAGAAATGTGAAACTTTTATATGTAGATTGTTTTTTCCAATTCTTTACGGTTTTAAGTCAATTTCGAAAATGGCTGAAACGTATTTTGGCCGTAATTTCTAGAAATTTTATCGTAATGGGACAAATAATATACTGTTGAAAAGCTACGGAAAATGCGCAACTTTTTGATGTAGATGGTTTTCTCTGATTCCTAGTCGTTTTCACGCAATTTCGAAAACGGCGAGATGACGCGTTCTGCCTTTTGTCGCGAAACAGGGTCTTCGAAAATGCACCGCGTGAAGAACTTGAACTTCATCGACACGTCTACCTGAACTTCACTCTGTTTCTTCACGTTCTGTTTTTTGCTCGTAGCTCTCCATCCACTCACCGGAATTGAGCAAGTTATATACCGATGGAAAGCTGCTGTAAACACGCAACTTTTCCGTCTTGATCATTTTTTTCATACTCGCGACGGTTTAAAAGATTTCCATCTGAAATTCATTTAGCGTAGTAGTTGAACTTCCTGCTGTTTCCACGTTGAACTTCTGTTGCGTATTTTTGTTTGTAATTTCTCACCCATTTGTCTTTTAGCATACTCGCACTAGAGATCTCGAACTGCACCGGGAGGAGAACGTGAACTTCTTGCAACAAATCTTTTAGGCTATTAGTTTTTTATTCGTTTTATTCTTATTTGAAATGCATTCCGTGTAGTAGTTGAACTTCCCGGTGTTTTCACTTTGAACTTCTACCACATATTTTTGTTCGTAATTTCTCACCCGTTCATCGGAGTTGCACAAATGGTATACCATGCCAATTACCACTCTCACAACAAGTTTTGAACTTTCCCGTGCCGAGCACCTGAACTTCTTGCAACTAAATTTTTATACTTTAACTTTCTATTTTCTATTTTCTTTTATGAAAACACACACCATGCAGTAGGTGAACTTCTGGCAGTTATGAATTTGAACTTCTCTCTGTTTCGCATTAGTAATGAAAAAAATTTGAGTTTTTTTATAGACATCGAACTGCTCTACCTTTTTTATTTGAACTTCATTGTGTATCTTTAGTATCGGGAAAAATCTAAGATTTATTATAAACAGCAAGCAACAAATTGTTAAACTTTCCCACGCAGAGCACCTGAACTTCTAGCAACAAATTTTTAAACTTTGCCTTTTTGTTCTTTTTTTGAACTGTGTTTTCAATGGATTTCGGATTACAACAAGCACCTATGCAGCATCCGCGCTTGCACAACCAATTTGACGGTAAGTGCTATTTTTTGTGCACTTTAAAATACATATAACAAGGTGCCAAACTGCAGAAAATTAACAAATCCAAACTGCTTCCGTATACAATACCAAGTTGAACCTCAAGTACGGCCAAACATCAAGACCAATAGTCAGGAACCTAAAGCATTAGTATATTTAAATCTGCTTTCGTATACCGCTACTGAAGCTACACGGCCGACTAGCATTAGTATATTTGAACGGCACCTGATGGAGCACCTGGCCGTCAACAACATCACGGGCTGCGCGTACCGCATCACACCTTGGCACTGCTCCATCGGCCTAGCTGCATAGCAGCCCCGGGCGACCTCGAGCATGCCCATGAGTTTAGGAGGAAGAAGTAAGCAGGGCACTGAAGTTCAGATTGGTCGCGGGAAGAAAGTTAGCACCACAAGTTGGGTTTTTTGACAACGTCGCCCCCTGTAGTTGGAATATAGGGAAACATGCTCCTTCGACATAGGCCAAAAATCAAAAGAATCAGTGTTCCTAGCTTACAGAACTTGTTCACATAGTACATGAGATAAAAGAACTAGCACTCATGGAAAAAATGGACAGTTCACGGGTTGAAGAGGGAGCAGGTCGGCCGAGCCGGAGGAAGCCGCACCCGGGGGCTGGTGGCGGGAGACGGCCGCGACCCGGTGGGTGGCTCGCGTCGCGGGGTGCTCTCGTCAATAAGACCCCGGGCGGCAGTGGCGGCAGGGATCCTGGGCACGCGGGACCCCGGGCGGCGGCAGCGGGATCTGGTAGTTGGAGCAGCGACGCGGCGGCGGGATCCGACGGTTGGAGTAGGTCCGCGGCGGTGGGGCGGGGCCGCGGCGGCGGGATCCGGCGGTTGGAGGATAGAGGCGGGCCGTGCCGGCGGTTGGAGGTCAAGGGGAGAGGGCAGCTCGGTGGAGGACAGCCGTGGGGGCTCGCCGGCGGAGGAGAACAGGTGAAGGCCGGGGTGGCCGCGCGCCGGAGCCAGGGGCAGCGGCGGTTGCCCCGGTGGGGGTGAGGCGCTGGATCGGGGAGGTTGGTATCGGGGAGGGGAAGTGGTGGGCGTGGGACGTGGCTTTTTTCTCATCTGCGATTTCGGGAAGTTCGGGAGGGAGCAGTCAGGCCCTTATAGGGCTGGTTGTGATCCAAATAGTTATTCTAATCCTGGGATTAGAATAGTGGTCGTACAAGAAATTATATTATATATACATGGTCGTACGAGAAATTATATTATATATGCATCAACGTGTACCGTATGTAGTAGCGTAAAATATTTTTGAAATGAAAAAGAATTGAATGGAAAACACAAAATGAAAAGGAAAAATAAACCATAAACCCTAAACCCTAAAACCCTAAACCCCAACACAAAATCCTTAGTCCCGGTTGGTGTCACGCGCACGCACGCTCGCGGCCACATTGAGGGACCTTAGTCCCGGTTGGTGTCACCAACCGGAACTAAAGGTCCTCCAGCCCGCAGCGCACGCTCGCGGCCACGTGGAGGGACTTTTAGTCCCGGGTTGTGGCCAACCGGGACTAAAGGGTGGGGGCCTTTAGTCATAATTTCGTTGTCCCGGTTGGTGTCCCGGGACTAAAGGCCGTTGCCAACCGGGACTAAAGTCCCGTTCTCCACTAGTGTGTTACAAGCCAGCAAGTAGGAGGATTAAACGTGTAATTTACTCCAATATTGGCAACATCTATCTTCTTACCTTTTCTCTCCACGTTGCCCTCACTCCCAACTCACCTGTACAAGATTTAAGTTTGGATCTTAGATTACAAATATCAATATCTCTTGAACTAATTGTCGGATTAACAATCCACTAGCTAATTGCTCATGTGTTGCAACGGGCGCGTACTCTAGTAGTTCAGTATCAATCTTGTCCGACATATACCTTACATCAATTTTGGTAACATTTAATTTGATGGGAGTATGGGTAGGGGAAGACAATGAAAGTTTTGATTTAGTTGAGATGTTGGTAAGATTGATTTGATTTGATTGAGTTAATGCAGGACGTGGTTTTGAGAAAGTATCGATTTGGTTTCGATTATTCGATGTTAATATATTTATGTGGGTTTTTATTTTTATGCGGCATCGGTTGGGGTTACCAAAAAAACCAACAGGAAACCAAAGGGGGGAGGGGAACGTAGGAGAAAAAACTGGATAGGAGGTGAAGGCGATGCTACCAACTCCCCTTTAATAATAGAGATTTTTGAGGCATCGGTTGGGGTCACCAAAAAAACCAACAGGAAACCGAAGGGGGAAGGGGAACGTGGGAGAAAAAATCAGATGGGAGGTGAAGGCGACGCTAGCAACTCCCTTTTAATAGTAGAGATTTGTGCGGCGTCGGTTGGGGTTACCCAAAAAACAACAGGAAACCAAAGGGGGAAGGGGAATGTGGGAGGAAAAAACCCGGTTCAGAGGTGGAGGCGACGCTATTAACTCTCCTTTAGTAGTAGAGATTTCAGCTACCATGCGTACTACGACAAGCTATCCAAGACAAGCCAAATATTGGATTTTCTTGAAGGAATCATAGCGAGAAAAGGATTCCCACCTATAAATATTACACAAGGCAGCACAAGGCAGAGAATTACGTGATCACGCCAATGTGTGAGAAGAGATAGTCCTGCCAAGACATGGCTGCGACTTTATCAGAAGGTTCAGAAGGTTCTTTAAACGTAAGCGACCAAAGGTTGAAATCATAGAGAATCGTAAAAAAAACACAGTGAAACTCTTAGGAGCCATTGAAATTATGATACTGTGTTTTGAATGCTTAATTTCAATTTCCACGCATAGTTGAAACATCTCTAAAATGCAGTGCGGTATTTTGAAACAGGCACAAAACTCAACGAAATATGTGTGAAAGTAAACTGAAATATTCAAAACATGTGGAACGTGGTGAAACAATTGTGTAGTAGAGTTTTTTTTTTTTTTTGAACTACCACGAAATATGTGCAAAATAAAAGTGTTTTTTAGGAACATTAGTGACATCATCCAAAACTGATGATATTTAAAAAGTCTAAGAAAATGATGATACATGTTCGGAACAAGTGTGGAGGCAAGTGAAACATAACAAAAATAATTTCATAGATGTTTCACATTCTTTCAAAGCTTAAAATTTGAACATGTTAAAATATATCAAGATTGGTCTTATTTTGAAGGTCTCTTTGTAATGCCAACCAAATATCATCATAAATCCAACTTCATTGGAATTCTGGGCCGTTGGTTAGTCCCAGTGGCGGTGCCACGGTAGGGGCCAGCATGGTCGACAGCCCCGGGTAGCCGAAATTACGTATACAAAAAAATACGCTTCGTTTTAATACATGGGCCAATACATGTGGGGATTTGCACCGGAGACTCAAAAGCCCAGTTGCAGTCCATAGCCTAAAACTAGTCAGCACGGCCACACCCAATCCTTCGACCTCGTCGTACAGGAATTCCAGAAAATCCCCCCAATCCTTACCCAAAAAAAAAATATCCCCCAATCGAGCCAGGCAGCAGCGAGAGTAACCTAGCCGTCGCCGGCTCGCCGCCACAGAGCTCCGCCTCGCCGGGCCGTCGGCTCGTCGCCGAAGAGCTCTGCCTCGCCGGGCCCCCGGCCGCGGGCACCTGATCCACATCCGCCGTCCGCCGGTCCGCGTATGGGCGAACGGAAAGAAGCAGCAGTGCCGGGCGTGGCCTATGTGGGAGGAGGCAGCGGCGGTTACACAGATAGTCCAATCCATTCTTTTCTACTGAATCTCAAGCTCCCGTTCCTTCAATTTCTAGCCAATTATTGAACATGGTCAGTACTTGACATCGTGATTTTGTAATGTAGGGAATCTTTAAAAATATGAAGCCAATTACTGCTTATTTTGGAACTCCACCATCTAATGAATTTGCTGGAATTGATGACAAGAAGATCATAGAACATTTTCACAGCTTGAGAGACCGTAGAGGCCATCTACCAAACCCTACTCGTATACTTACGACTTAGGGTAAATACTTTTGTTATCTATTGTTTCAAACTATTTGCTTACTTGTTCCAAGACATATATTGATATGCAGCTTGTTCACCTGTTGTAGGTATCTATTAGTCATGGAGTTGGACATTTTGGGCCATGGAATGAATGATTCAAGCAGCGGGAGTCCATGTTAGTAGTTATGTGTGACGTTTATGTTATATTTTGTGATTTTTGGTGGTTACAACCTAGTTCTCGAGAATCTTGAACTGTTCTGAATCATTGGTTATGTAAATTTTCGAGTGCAACTAGCTTCATATTTGAATTTTATGAGATTTGGTCCAGCGGGCTTGCATTTGTCAACCAAAAATTTTATACCTTAAATGTTTCGCCGCGGCTAAGTTCAGTTCCCGGATCCGCCACTGGTTAGTCCCACGGGTTGTTAGGCCGTGACAACAAACGTATCGTTTCTGCTTTCCAGTGAATCGGCCTCATTACAAGGGTTGGGCCCCCGATCACACTTCTTCGACTTCATTGATTTTATTTTTCCAGCTGTTGGACACCCGTCTGTCACAGCGACCCGATGAACTGACGCTGCACGGATCTCAGAGAGGAACCGGATCCCTTCCTCCAAACGGCAACTCGGCAGCTCAACTCAACCCAACCCAACCCAACCCAGCCGTCGTCGACCTGAGAGAATCTGCGAGGAGCAGCAGCGGAGAAGAAGAAGAGGAGGAGGAGGGACCAAGGAGGAGCCAATGGTCTCTCTCCGCCATGGCCAGCTCGTCTGCCGACCCGGAGAAGCTCATGGCCAAGGCCAACAAATTGCAAGACCCCTCTCCCCCTCTAGTTTATCTCTTCCTGCCTCCCCCAACCCTGGATTCCCCTTGCTCCTTCCGATGCGCGCGCCGTCTGATCGCGGCCTTGAAGGCGAGGTGCCGCTGCGAATTAGAGCTTATTGGTTTGCGTTTCTTCAGTAGTTTTTTTCTTTCGCGACCAAGGATCGGGGAGTCCTGGATCTGTGACTGATCTTAGGTAAGGCGGAGCTAGCGATTTTTTTAATGAAAATATGTGGCGCTGATTTTAGGATCTTGGTGATCTCCAAGTAGTTGGTGGAGGTAGGTAAGCTTTGGGGTAGTAGGATTCAGACAACTTGCCCCAAATGCTAGGGGATTCCCTAGTCATTCCTGCCTGAAAGGGATCATTAACTTGGAGCAGATGCAATAAACTTGCAGGAAAAAGGTCAAGCAATGTGAGCAGGCTGCACGCGCGCTCTTTGTTTTGCTGCAATTTTGTTTACATCCAACCTGCGCGTCATAGGGAACACAAGTAGACTCTGTCTCCCTGATTATATGTTTATATCCCATTAACCATTGAAATACCAGCGGACGCAGACATGAGCATAGGTGTACTAATTCTTGTGTCAGTCTGTGTTGCTTCTTACTGCGGTCATGCTTTCAGCGGTGTAGCTTGTTGGGCATGTTAGCACATTGGCCGTTGGAGAATTTGTGGTGCCAAATACACTGCACTAACTAATGTGGCACATTCAGAAATTTAATTCTCCACTTCCATTGTGATAGTAGATGAGAACAAGAGCACTCTTTTTTTGCGGTGAACAAGAGCACATTGCCTTGCATAAAAGTGAACGTCTTGTTCATCGTAGTCTCAAATGCTCACCAGTTTGAAACTGATACTCTCTTTGCAACATAGTTTATACATGCAAAACATATGTTGAGCTGCTGCCCCCCCCCCCCCCCCCCCCCCCCGCGCAAACTTCTTCTTCTTCTTCTTCGCCTTTTGTACCAAACAAGTTGGGGTAGGCTAGATATGAAACCCTTTCACGAGGACTTCCCAGGAGGTCGCCCATCCTAGTACTACTCTCGCCCAAATGGGTTTCATACCAAATGGTAATTGGAATTATTTTCAGAAGTTTGACAATTTCAGCTACTTATTAGACGATATATTGACATTGCCACATGTTTGTTTTAACACGTGAGTGTTTGCTAAGTATGCTGATTTTATAGTAATAATGTGCCACATAAATATGAACGAACAATCTTTTTTCTAATATATTCTTTTGCAGAACAAAACTGAGCTTTACAAGATGGAATACTGATTGGAAGAGTGCTACCGCCTTGTACGAACAAGCTGGTCAGTGACTTTGTATGCCATTGCCATATTCATATACTCTCTTTCACTGTTTGCTTCCCTGCGTTGTATGTAATGAAATTTCATCTCCACTTTAAAGCAATTGCTTATAAATTCAGAAAGGACAATGAGAAAGCAAAGGATGCATTTGAGAAGGCTTCAAAAGGACAAGAAATGATCTCATCGTATCCTTCAGAAATTTATCTATGTCTGTTGTACTGTCACATCGTTGAACAATCACCTAATTTACCCTTAACTAATTCCCTAGACCGTGGGATGCTGCTAAGCATATGGAAAATGCTGGTACTTTAGCCAAGGATCTTGGACTCTGGAATGAAGTTTTGGACTTTTATCGCAGAGCATCAGAATTTTACCGTGAATGTGGAAGATCACAACCTGCCTCTGATGATCTGCAAAGGGTGCCAGGTAATTCAAAAGCAATCCAATGATCATTCGCTCCGAGGCTCATGTGTCTAATCATTATAATATCAGTGCCTTGGAAGATAAAGCTCCAGAAGAAGCAACTAAATTGTATGATGACGCTTGCACACTTCTAGAAGAAGATGGAAAGGAGCAGATGGCTTTTGACTTGTACCGTGCTGCTGCAAGTTTATATGTGAAGCTTGAGAAGTAAGATTGCATAGATCAGCTTATATGCATGTTAATTACACTACATTTCTGCATGTCCTCTTACAAATCCATGGCATGTCATGTGTCATGCATGATTTTCTTGAATTCATTTACTCTTATTTTTTTATCTTATTTGCTCTTACTTTTGGAGCAAGCACTTGAGGATAGATAAGGAGTCTTGATCCCAAAACTTTGAGAGTAACACTAGGGGACTAATACAATATCTACTAGAATAAGTACTCCCCAGCAAACACCAACAGAATTGGAGTAAGCTACACGTACACCAAATGGTGGGCAATGATAGGCGGTGTCTTTAGCAATTTTGGTTCCTACAGTCGTTCTTTCTGGTACTTGGGGATTAATTCCCGGTCTTTTGGGTTTTTTTGCAATTGGTCTATGCTTGCAATTTTCGCTTTAGCTAAGAATGCTGTTTCATTCATCAAACATAAAGAAACAGGCAGAGACTATAGAAATCGGCAAGGGCTTACATTTGCTTACTAAAATAATCCAAACTGGTTGATTCCATATTTCACGAGCTTGTACATCCTTATTCCGTGATTTGTGTATGTTTTGATTGAGTCTCTTTTTTTTGGACAAACCCAGCTCCCTTCTCGCATGCCTTTAATTCAGTGGATTCACAGGAGGCCCTTTTTTGTGTATGTGCCTGTCTATTTGTTTTGGTCTTTTTTTCTCCTTTCCAAAACAATTGCTTAGCTTAGAATTATTAGAGCGTGTTGCACTCATACCTTTTGATTTTTTTTAGATAAACACTCTACGATATTGGTGTGACGGATTTCTATTCTTGGTGCCTCCTGTCTGCCTAGACTTTGTTCTGGGGAGTTGAGCTCCAAGGGGTTCTTGTCATATTTGCTATCATTTTAGTTCCTGAATACCAGAGGACGCCGACATCGAAACGCTTCTATACTTTGCTTGGTGGCAAATAGTGCCGTGACTTTTCCCCAGTACTGGAGGAGATAGCTCGGATGATCTACCAGGTCTAGTATCGTTGTTTTTTGAAGGTCCGAGGTACACGAGTTTTCGAGATTTCTTGGTTATGTGTTGAATGCAGTCGGTACATTGGAGCGTAGTATCATGTTAAGAGTTGTGTGAAGTTTTGCTCCTTGTATGTGTGGGACCAGATTGCATAACCAAGAAATTGCAGGAGTTCTTAGGTGGGAATTCAAGTAGTTACCTAGGTTATCTTTCTAACAAGTGTGTGATGTGAGGGTGGGGTTCGGCATCTAGTGGTTCATTCGTAGAAGTCTGTTATACTGTCGCTTCATTGCGTCATACTGTCAATTCAGAGTGGCAATTAAATTCTAGGGCATACCGATCAACGTGCGCCGCCAGCAAGCCTGCTATGCATGCCACGTGATCCAGCTAGCCTGCCCGCATGCGCCAATGCGCCGCCACGAATGTAGCGACAGTCGCTGCCGCTGGTTCCTCTCTTCTCGCACGCGTCTCCACCTTCCAGGCGCCACAGACCGAGGCCAGGGTGCAGTACTACGGGCGAGCTTCGACGACCTTTTTTACCCACCCATATGTCACTCCCTCCATGTACAAAAGCATGCAATTTGAAGCATAGAATAGTTCTTTACATAGATAGATAGTTCTTACATAAAACATTATATAACACGAGCATAATAGCAGCATACAATATATATCCTACGTACTACGTAGTGCACTACGAGTCTTCATCGTCGGAGATGGCCGGATCCGCCTGCGCCGGAGTCTGATCCGCCTGCGCGGGAGCCTAGTCCGCCTGCGCCGCCGCCTGCGCCTCCTCCTGCGCCGCCCGCGCTGCCTCCATCTGCTGCTGACAAAGACACCGAGCCTTCTCCGACCGGATGGAGTTGAGGATCACCACCTGGTCGGGCCACAGATAGTAGACCGACGGTGCCTCCACTTCCGGCTCCTCCGGCGGCGCCTCCTCCTCCGGCACCTGCGGCGGCGCCTCCTCCTCCGGCTCTTGCGGCGGCGCCTCCTCCTCCGGCTGCGGCGGCGCCTCCTCTGGCTCTTCCTCCCCCATCTCCGACCCCTCCTCAAAATCCTCCTCCGGTTCCATAGGTAGCCTCGCTTGCCTCCGGATTTGGGCCTACCAAAGGAGGAAGAGACGGTGTTCGACTGTGTAGTACTGGCGGCGTGGTGGCATGGCTAATGGGCTCGGAGAGGGGAGTGCTTGGGTGCCGGCGAGGAGAGGGAGCAGGCGGATGAGCTAGGGCTGGGGGATGCCCTCCGGCTTAAATAGCCGTCTATGGATAATGACACAGAGCCGAGCGAGTATAAGAAAAAAGAGCAAATGGTCCATCATTTTATCAAATATTCCAATAACAGAGCAAAAAAAAATGTGCTCCAAAGAAATTTGAGAGAAATGTGCTCCAAAAAAATGCAAAAAAATAAAATCTTGGCAACCTATCTATGTTTGTGTAGGAGATCATGTGTGCAAAATTTGAGGTGATTTTGAGTGAAAATCCGTGGGTCAATTGTTGTACAAAAAAAGACAATTTTTGAATAGTTTGTGGCCATTTTGCATGATAAAAATAAATTTGGCCCTTATAAATTTGGTCATTTTGCATTTGTATTGAACAAAAAATAACTAAATTTTCTAGGCAATGTCAATTGTTGTGTAATTTCAAACGATGCAGAAAAACAGAGCCAGCACGTTCACTAAAAACAAAGCAAACGATGCAAAAAAACGACGCAATTCGACGGCCCAACCAGAGCTTGGTTTCCTTTTGGGCCCAATAACTACGTTTTTTTTCACGGAGTCAATGGTGGGCGAGCAGCTGAGCACAACCAACAGGATCGCCTCTCACGGATCACCCACGATCCAATGATGCGGAGCCGTCCATGTGATCCAACGGTGCGGAGCCTGCACGCAGCCTGTCCACCGAATTCCTTCTAGAAGACCACATTTGAGGGCTGTCGCTTGGCGCTAGGGTATGATCGGACGGCTGACGTTCGGAGCTAGGGTTAGGCGAAACCCCGTGGGGTTTACAGGGGTTTTGAGCTGGTCAACGGGGTTTCCAAGGCTTTGACTGAGCATAACTAATTTTAAAAAAATCAAAAAATATGAAACCTTCGCCGTTCGTCATTTTATAATACACACTAACGAGGAAAAATACTAAACTTGGTATATGGACATTTTCAAAAAAAACCCTAGCTGGCACGATCGAGGTCAAATGAGCATCATTAATTTAAAAAAATCAAAAAAATATAAAACCTGTGCACAATGTTGTCTTATGTGACATGTTACCAACCAAAAATCATAAACTTGGTCTATAGTCATTTTCATGAAAAAACCGTCACACATATGAGCTATCACGTACAACATTTCATAGAGTTTAAGGAGAGGAGGTAGGGTTACCTTCTGTTTTTGAAAAATTTAAAAAAATAAAAAAAATCACAAAAGATTTTTTTCAAAGTGAATAAGAACGATCTGAACTTAGTTTTCCATTTCATATTTTAAACGTGTTTTTAATAGTTTCTATATTAAAGCATATTTTTTCAAAAGAAAATGTAAAAATATGAAGATTAATTAAAAAAATACAGAGACTTCGAATCTACACTATATAGATTGAATAGGTGTTAATAAAAAACATTTGGCTCATTTGGAGTAGGTCCAAAAAAAACTTGATTACAAATGGGGTTGTTTACCCTAGCCTGGGAGCTCATTTGGAGCACATTTCTCAAATTCAAATTTGTTTGACCTCCTGTAAATCACCTCAAATTTTGCACACATTATCTCCTACACAAACATAGATAGGTTGCCAAGGTTTTTTTTTTGCATTTTTTTGAATTTATACTGTCCTGTCGAATGTCAGTTCAAAGCATCAGATAATGAGACATGGTGGGAAAAAGCATGCATTTGATTAATAAACATACTCCTTTATTACAAAAAATCATTACATCTTCATTCAAATGTTGTTTTTTGCTTTGTTATTGGAATATTTGATAAAATGATGGACTATTTGCTCTTTTTTCTTATTCTTTGCAGCATGTCTGATCAGTGAAGCAATACTGAAACAACATAGTACCATACCATCCATAGATAGTTCACACAAATACCCAATATAGATAGCAGACAAATTTAAAAAACATCATCACAAATTTAAAAAAAATCATCAAAAATTTAAAAAACATCATAAATACCCAATATAGATAGCCATATATACCATCATAGTACCATACCATCCATAGATAGTTCACACACAAAGTTCACCAAGCAACCAAAAGTAATTAACATCATCACGTCATCACATCACTTGGGAAGGGGAGTCAGGACTTTCGCGAGGGCACCATGCTGCCCCCTGATCTTGTAGTCCTCGCCGTGGATGGCTACATCTTCTGCATGAGCTAAAAGGTGAACGAAGCGGCCGGACTTTGGCTTTGGCTTGGTGGTGCAGTAGGGGTAGCGCCAAGTGTTGGTCTTGCTTTTGTAGTAGTAATCATCTCCCTTGGCCCTGATCTTCTCCTCTTCCTTCGCTTTGAAGGACGCGAAGTTGCCGTCGTCCACATCCACATCTTCTCCAGAGACATACTGCACACACGAATGAATTACATTAATACATTATAGATTCATACACCATGTCAAAGGAACTAAATGAACAATCTAAATTTCAAGTAGGCTTACCTCATACTCTTCGTCGTCACTATACCCTGGATCGTACGGATCCTTGAACCCAGTAAGGTCCAGCTTCCTCTTTTTCCCCCAACCATCATCCTCCTGAATATACAATTACATCCATCACTAGTAAATACAGAAGCCAATTGAAAATTTAGATATGCACACATGACACATTTATCATAGGGCTAATATACTATGATCCTATTTGCATTTTCCATTGTCATGCACACACATTGAACAACAGAGCTAATATAACTACATATTGTGGACACATTTATATACTAATGAATCAAATAATTGTATATTCAGTAGAATTAAAAACCCCAATCTACGTAGCATTCTAAAACAAATCTAATAGGGACCCAATCTAATAAGCATACATGTCTGTAGCATTAAAAACCCCAATCTGTGTAGCATTAAAAACAAATCTAATAAGCATACATGTGTGTAGCATTGAAGCACAGAGATCCCTATATCTCATACAGATATATCTAGCTTTTTTGCAAAGAATGTAATCCAGAAAACTCTAGTACAAAAACCCCAATCCCCCCCCTTAAGAAAACCCCGGCCCATCCGTCAAACCAACTACTCTAACCATCTGTACTACCGTACGAATCACAATCTAACCAATGCAACTACCTCTACAAGATAAATATTGGAACTAACAAGCAAGTGCAAATACCTCCTGCTCCTTGCCAGGCTGCGCATCGGGATGGATTGTGCCGCTCGACGCCGTCACCTTCAGCTCTGGCAGCGCTGAGGCGGAGCCCGGCACCTCTTTATCCAGATCCGCAGCGGTTGCGAGTTTCCCCGCACCGCCGTGGACGCCGCCAACGTCCTTCACTTCATCCGCGGTCACCGCGCCCTGTAGCTCCACTACTACATCTCCGGCCGCTGCTCCGGCGTCGCCACGAGCGTCCACCATTGGACAGATAGAGGCGATGAAGGTGAGGAAGAGGATGCGGTGGGGGAGAGCAAGACGGTGCGGTGGAGGCAGTGGAGGAAAGCGAGACGACGCGGTGGGGGAGAGGAAGACGATGTGGCAGCGAGGGGATTTGGGGAAAATGGTAGGGGCGATGCGCCGGGAGGTGGTTCCCCCTCTTTATACGATGGGACGTTTCGGGCAAGTCCCATGGATACGTGCTACCCCACGACCGCGGTTAGTTGCATGCGCGGGAGCGGCCCCACTCGTCAGAGTTAACGGTCAGAGGCATTGACCCGACGGCAACGTTCGTTGTAACCTGTTCTGAGGGTTTCGGGCAAGGGAGTGGGGAAAAGTGAGCAAAAGTTAAGAGCGTGGGGATGAATGAGTACACCTAACGAACCAGGGGCACAGATGTAAAAATCCCTAAAATTATTGGGTACCTAAATGAGAGTGAACTAAATAATTCGAATGTGGAGTTTCGTCAATATGCAACTCATTGCATATTGAGCTTCACTTAATGTGTAGTATTTGATTGTTGCATCTTGCCATGCCATGCCTATTTAAATCGGACATGCATCATCCTTGATTATGCATCATGCCATGTATATGTTGTGGTGTTTACCGTGTCATTGTTTGTTTCCGGATTTGCTTCTCCTCGCTAGAGTTCCAAAAACATTTCGGAGTGTGAGGATTCGTTCGACTACGTTGGTTCGACTGCTTCATGGACTCAATCTTCTTCCAAGCGGGACTCCAGGCAAGATGACCATTACCTTGGATATCACTACTATCTTTGCTATGCTAGTTGTCTCGTTTCTATCGCTATGTCTCGCTACCCACCACTTGTTTGTTAAGCCTCCCAAAATGCCATGATAAGCCTCTAACCATCCATCATCCTAGCAAACCATTGTTTTGCTAAGTTACCGCTTGCTCAGCCCCTCTGATAGCGTTGCTAGTTGCAGGTGCAGTTTGTTCCATGTTGGGACATGGATATCATGGGATATCACAATATCTTGCTTATTTAATTAATGCATATATACACTTGGTAAAGAGTGGAAGCCTCAGCCTTTTGCTTGTTGTTTTGTTCCACTCTTGCCGCCCTAGTTTCCGTTATATCGGTGTTATGTTCCTTGATGAGCGCTTCTAACACATGTGGGGTATTAAGGGGGCCCCCTGATCATTCGTTTTAGGATAAAACTCTTCCAGCAAGGTCCAACATTGGTTTTACCATTCACCAACCTAATAAAACTTGCATAGGGACTTGCCGCCCCCCATGGATAATTAATCAACAAACCGGGCCGGTGCTCCTCATGAGTGTTGGTCCAAAAATAGAGCCACTTGCGGTGCCACCCCGGGGCAACTCGGGCTTCTTGGCTGTTGTACGTAGTGTTCATCCGGTCGTGTCCTGAGAACAAGATACGTGTGGCTCCTATCGGGATCGTCGACACGCCAGGAGGTCTTGCTGGTTTAGTTTTACCTTTGACGAGTGGCTTGTCCACCGGGATTCCTTATCGTAAGCATCATGTTATCATGGTGTGAGGTTTTTCCATCGGATGCGTGTGGAATTTATGATGGACTACTTGGAGCACCCCTACAGGGTTAAATCTTTTGGAAAGCCGTGCCCGCGGTTATGTGGCTACTTGGAAATTTATAATATCTGGTTATGGAGAACTTGACAATAAATCTAATTAAAATACACCAACCGTGTGTGTAACCATGACCGTCTCTTCGTGTGAGGTTTGAACCAAGAAGAGAACACATTGGGGTTATGATTGACTCGTAAGTAGGTGTTCAGGATCACTTCTTGATCAGTTTGCGCCCGATTTTGCGTAGATCACTCTTATTATTCTTGTACTCGTAAGTTAGCCAGATAAAAATGCTTAGTGCTTGCTGCAGCCTCACCACTTAACATTTTCCTCACCCGTTAAGCTTTGCTAGTCTTGATACCCTTGGTAATGAGATTGCTGAGTCCCATAAAGGCTCACATATTACTACTACAACAGGTGCAGGTACAGGTAAAGCAATGCTTTGGTGTGAGAGCGATGCTTGTTCTATTTGGAGTTCTTCTTCTTCTTCGAAGATCATAGGATGGGTTCCAGGTTGACAACCTGGAATTAGCAGGGTGGACATCGTCTTCTTTTCATTTATTTTTCATCCGTAGAAGGATCATGCTCTTCTGTATGATGATTGCTATGTATTAGTGTATTGAGATATTCATGTCGTAGGTTGAGGCGAGTGTAAGCCTATATCTTGTATTCTCTTCTCTTCAGTACATGTATTTGTGATGATATCCACCTTGCTAAAGCGTCTCCGATATGTGCTTCTATCCTTGTTGAGACTTTCAAGTTTCCGTGAGGATAGAACCGCATATTGGGCGTGACAACTTGGCTCAGGAATCAATACTTCATCAGCACCAGCGTGATGCAGAGTTTCTTCTCGAGGTGGTGAGGATTGAGCATGTTTTCCTGGAGCACTCTGGGTCAGTGGTACAGCTTCGGTAGTAACAGTCATCAGACGGCGATCGGTGTTTTCTTTCGGCTTCCTAGCTTGAGCCCTTGTCTTCTGATGTTTTCCCTCATCAGCTCTTCTCTTCTCAGCTTGGGCTTGATCTCGGCGTTTAACAGCCCTTCGATCACACAGCTGAGATACTTCCACCATTAAGCAGGTATGCCATGCCAGTTTGTTTTTCCTGATAACACTGATGGCTTTGGTGATAGTGACCAGATTCTTGTTGAGATCTTTGGCCACAATCTCAGTTTTAGCCTTTCTTTTCATCTGCTCTATAGTTTGCTTGTCTGATTGAGGAGTGGCAAGTTCTTCATAAATTTCCTTTAGTTCGACAAAGAACTTCCTTGCTAGTTCCTTGACATCTAAGGGCAGCTGTAATTTGTCAAGATCTTCTGGCTTGGTATCGTAAGCAATGCTGTCTAGCAAAACCATGAAGAGCATATGATCATACACTGGACATTCAATTTCTTCAGGAGTATTTTTCTTCGCCTTCTTGGCGGTCACAGCATCTACTTCGGAAGATTCTTTCTTTCTCTTGACCGTAGTTTTGCTTATCTTCGACTTAGCAGAGGCCGAAGGAATAACATCAGATTTCTCCACAGTATGCCTGGGAGACCGTTTTGGAGAAAGAAAAACCTTTGAGGGTATAGTGCTCTTGGGTTTGTCGAGGATTGCTTTTTGATCATACTGAACTTCTTCAGTATATTCCTCGGTTCAATTTTCTTTGGGAACTTCTTCCCCAGATGCAGACGAATAGCTCCCTTCATCAGATAAACTGGCAGCTTTCTTTGTTCTTGTGAAAATTTCTTTCTTCCGAGGCTTTGTACCACTCGAGGTGACAGATGGGTTTTTCTTTGAGATGTGGGTGTGCTCTTTCTTCTTCTGAACATCTTCTTGTGTTTGCACAACATTTTCATCTTCCACTTTCTCAGACTTGGCGGCTCTTCTTGCTTGCTTTTCAGCGGCATTTGCTCTCTTTTTGACTTCCTCGGGATAATCTGCAGGTGTCGTGATTGAACTTGGATGAGGATTTTCAGGAGGAGCTGGTCTTGCTTTCTCATCACCTTCTTTGATGCAGCCTTCTGCTATGCACTCGTTCCAAGGTGCATTGAAGGCAAACAAAATTGCATACTTCTCATCAAGTTTTTCGTAGTTGAACCACTTCCTGGCCCAATAACAACGAATTTTCTGCAGCCTTGTGTTACGTTCTCCTTCAGTTTCTCTTCTGGGAGGTGTCTTGAATGGTTCTTGATCAGACATCTCAGCAGTGGAATATGGTTCACGACTGCGACCACCTCTCCTGGGTCGGTCTGCTAACACATTGCCTTGATTATCATCGGACAATTCTTCATCAGAATGATCAGCCTCTATTTTCTTCGGCAACTTAGGCGGTTTTGAAGATTTGACTGCGCCTCTCATGCGTTTCTTCTCGTTGCCTTTATCAGGTGTGATCTGTGGCAATTTCTCTTCCATTCCATTATCAGATGCAGTGCGTTCTCCTGAACCAGAGGCCATGTGCTCCTGTGAATAGATTCAAGGAAAGAGGGAAAATAGACAGGGTTATGAATACGCATAGAATTTTATTGAATGAAAATATTTTTCTGAAGGATTTGACCATCGATATGAAGAATATTGCAGTTGTTAATATCATCGAGAGATTTTGTGCTAGGAAGATTCAAAAACTTTACTAGGGCAGAATCTAACTAACCATCGATGAATATTCATACTCGAATATAGATCAGAGTGAGTTGAACGTGAGGAACTTCTACAAACCGCGTTCAGTAATTCTAGGAAGTTTTATGGATCTACCGTGGTAGTAAAAATAAAACAAAATTCACACCAGATGAACTCATCACAAGAACAGGAAGTTGAGCAGTTGAGTTCCAATCTCCAAACCCTAACTTGGTGTTGGAGATCAACTACGGCGACGCGGCGAAGAAGACTGCTGTGTCGGCGGGGACCAAATGCGGCGAGATTCCACCGGAGTTGCACGGCGGAGTACCTCATCGGGTCTGCTTCAAGCACGGGCTTGGAAAAGTATGAGTGGATGCGGAGGCGATGGAGTGAAGGAAAAGAGGAACCGTCCGAGGTGAAAGACGGGGTATATAAAGGCAAAGTTACCCACCCGTCCGAAATCAACGGCCCGTAGTAACTGGACTCTCCGCATTCAACGCGGATGATCAGGCGGTGGAAGATCGTGGCCACGTGGCAAACAGACAGAGCGTTTTCTCTGGACTTGAGCGGGAGGCCCAAAGTTTGGAGGGCTTTCCAAAGCGGATTAAGTTTTGAGATGCATTTTACTCGGGACCAAGGACGTGTGAGAAGAATGAATCTCAGATGAAGTTGCATACTCATAACTAGAAGCAGAGACTTGGACATGAAAGAATAGAGCGAGGAAAAGATCCAAAACATGATCACTCAGCCAGATATAAATCGAACTGAAACAAATAACAATGAGTGACCTGTTCTTCGGATGTAACACCAAATAAGAAAAACTTATCAAGAACTTCAAACCAATATCAATCAAAACTAGATCAAACGAAAGAAAATATTTTGATGAAGAAAGAAGAAAGACAGAGGTAGTTAAAGAATTTCTTTCGGAAGAGAAAGCGCATCCCCTGCACCAACAATTATGTCTCGTGGCATAATATGAATTGAGGGGCCCTCGAGACATATGTCATGCATAGAAAATTATTTAGTCTTTACCACCCACACCTTTGTGGGCAGTCGAGACACCATTTGTTTGGTTTTGGGAGGAACCATTTTCTTTCGGAGAGCTCTGGAATTGTTCATCTGCAAAGAGTTAGTGTAATCATAGGAATATGCATTGAAGTTATTTCTAGAAGCATGCACATAATATTTTGAGGAGGTACGCATGTACTCCTTCTGATGGTCATTTTGCCCATTCTTTTTCGATGAGTTAGCAGTGCGAAACTGCGAAGAATTTTTATTCCGTCGATGATAATGTCCCTACATGGTTAGTTTGGCAATAATCCGAAGTTTCTCAACCCATATCTGTTTCTTGTGAGACCCTAACCTACAGCTAGTGCCAATGTACTGAGCAAATACCTTACCATTCTATTGTTTGAACAATTTGAAGTTGGAGTGGAGTCACTCATCATCATCAACAGCAATGAGGCAATCATATCCTGAGAGTAATTCAGGTTCGAGAATTTTGCTCTTGGCGAGGACCCAGCTAGTCTTCGGATATTGTTCGGCGGTCTAGTAAGTTCCATCTGAATTGAGTTTTCTGTCGAAGCCTAAACCTTCCTTCCTAGGATTCTCATGAAGGATTGACTTCTTGAGAACATCACAGAGAATCTGATGTCCCTTGAGACTTTAAAGCATTCCAGTTTCTATCAAATTCTTCAGCCTGGAATTTTCATCAGAAATAGCAACAATTTCCTCGAAGGAGGGATTAGATACAATAATAGTAGTTGCATTTCTTTTAGCAGCAGTAGCAGATGTTTTGGCAGTGGAATCAGTATTGCTACATTCTATGCATTTTAGACATGGTGGTTCAAATCCATCAGGAATCTTTTTAATTTGTTCTGCGAAGAGAGAAGCATTTTCCTTCTTGAGATCATCATAGGATTCTTTCAGTGATTCAAGTTCTTGATTCCTTTTCAGGAGATCTTTAGACAACTTCTTGAAATCAACGAGATAGAATCAAGATGTATGGATAATTCTTCGAATGTTGATAGGAGAGCATTGTGCTCTTTTGCCAACATTCGATGTTTCTCCATCTCTTCGACCAGCAAACCTTCATATTTCCTGAGGTTTTTCTCAAGACTTTCAAGAGCATCTTGTTGGGTACTAGCCATTTTAATCAGTTTAGTGTAGACAATGTTCTCAGAGAGAGCACTTTTGTCGATAGATTTTTGGCGCTTTGGTGATACCTGATCTCTTGAAGATTTTGCCATGAAACACAATGCGGGCGCCTCATCATCACTTGAGTCACTGTCGGAGTAGATCGACGATGGCGTAGAAGCATGAGCAATAAAAGCATGACCACATTTGTGTTTCATATCGGATTTTACTTCGTCAGATTCAGATTCTGAAATGTCTTCATCCGAGTCCATGGTCATACCAGTGTAGGCACCTGCCAACCGAGAGATTTGCTGCATGTTGGATTGAATTGCGGCTTTGGTTTTGACGTCAGTGATTGGTCTTGATGAAGAAGATGCAGTAGCTGATTCATTTTCCTTCATGAGCTTAGTGTGACAACCAGCATGACTAAATCCACCTTCATGAAGTGCATTCCATCTTCAGCTAGGTGTGATGTCCATTTCCCTTCTTGGAAAATTACTGATGAAATGACCGTAGCCATGACATTTGAAGCAAGATATCTTTCGTGTAGGTTGATGATTTGATGATGTTCCTTGATCGTCCTCTGATGATCTTGTCAAGCACAAATTCTGATATTTGAGGGAATTTAGGCGCTCAGTGAGCCTTTCAAGGTCTTGGGTGATGGTGTGTTGACTCTCGTATTCTTCTTCGTTTGAGCTATCGTCATAGTCAGACAGAATTTCACCATCTCCTTCGCTGTCCTGAGAATATATTTCAGTGGAACTAATATCATCCTTTATTTTTCAAGTTCTTCTTCGTGAGTAATCAGCAATTCCATAACTTCAGCAGTGCGTAGGTTTTCATAGTCTGGTCTCTCCTTGATGGTGACAACCACTGGATCGAAGGAGCAGTTGAGAGATAGTAGTAGTTTTTCGACCACATAGTGATCAGAAATATCATTGCCTCCACGTTGGCGAAGTTGCTCAACAATACTGCTCAGTCTGTCGGTAAGTTCCCTAACACTTTCATTTTGAAGACTTCGATAGTGGGTGAACATGGATCGAAGCATATCAGTGTGAGCATCTCTTCATTCTTGAAATTCTTCATAGACATTTTCAAGTTCATCCCAGATTTGCTTGGCTGTATCAAGTCTTCGGTACAGAAGACATTGACTCTTTGAGAGGTAAGTGCATATGATATCATTTGCTTGTGCATCTAGTTGACTGTTTTTCTCATCAATCCGTGTAGAAGATTCAAGGAACAGGATAGTATACCCATTTTGCACAATTTGCCATATTTCTTCGCTGATAGTCTTCAACTTGATTTTCATCTTTTGTCTCCAGAAGGGATAATCATCTCCATCAAAGATAGGAAATCTTTCAGAGTGCCCAAGCTGTCCTGCAAGCGACATACTCAAAACTCCAAGGTGATTAGACCTTTAATAAGCACAGACAAGGAGATCTTGCTCTGATACCAATTGTAGGTTCGTGAGTATATCGACCAGAGGGGGGTGAATGGGAGATTTAAAATTTCTTTCAAAACTTCAAATCTTTTCGATACAATACAGCGGAAGTAAACTAGTCTTGCATGATTACTGATGATAATTTGAGATAGACACACGAATGAAAACTGAAGAGGCTAGAGGGACTGAACAATCATTTCAATGAAAGTAATGATAATCTGTCTAGTATAGTAACATACAGCTTTCACGAGAATAATGGTGATACCGAATGAAAACAGAGCTAACAACATGGAATGATGATGAACAGATACAAATCACGATAATTAATGCATCCTATTGAGAGATCTTCATCAGAGTGTAACTTAGCCGAACGACAAAGTAACACCAGAAAATCAATAGACGTGCATACAGACAAACTACTTTAAGTATGATGAACTGAAATATACTGAACAACATTTTACGGGTACAGGGCACAACCACGAAGATAAATGATCACAGTTATCTATCGAGACATGGAGCACTGATGATTAACCATTGAAAGAAATGCAGTAGAGAAAGAATAACCGGTGGTGCTCGATGGCGACAGATGATTTGGTAGACCAGTTCACTCTTTTGCAAAAGAGCTACGTCTGGTTGGAGGGACTTGGGATTTAACCCAGAAGATAAACTCTCTTCGTCATATTCTCCTGTAATACTTAAGTTGATCAGGCATCAGTTGAATTCACTCGGGTTAGATCCTTATCGGCAATCTACAAACCTTCGACAGACTTGCTTCCGAACCACAATTACTCTTGGTTGCTGAAGTCTTTGACTTGGTGAAGACAATTACTCTTCGACACCAAGCCGACACCTATCCATCTAGAGAGTGTGCAGCTCTCAAGAGTAACAGGTACAAGAACCCTCAACTCAGATCTGCTGTGATGCTCAACCACTATCAAAGTTTTTTGGCTCTTGATTTTCATGCTCAATCAATCTTCTCAGAATCTCAAGCAGAGCAGCCAACGGAATACGTTGGTGCCGGGTGGTTATTTATAGCCGCATCCTTCCCTGATGTGAAATTACCAAATTGGGCATAACGGTCGGAACGACACGTCTCCAATGGTCGGAAATTTGAGCGCATGGCAACTTTACTTGAGGAACAAGTAAAGCTGACTCTTCGGTCTGAAAAATATCTCTCGCAGTCCCGAAGAACATCGTCTCGGACTGGCATGTAAAGGTTCAGAGCTCAAAGAGATTTCTCTCAGTCTTTCATAGGTTTCGGGTTAAGCATCACAACGGACTAAAGTCTCGAATACCTATACCCCTCTTAATAGTACGGAGGTCATATGACTCAAATAAGTGAAGAGAAAATCTCGAAACAAACGCTACGTCTTCGCTTCATCTTCATTTTCCCTCGACTGCAGTCATTTCTTCTCGGACACACCGAAGAACAATTGCTCAACTCTTGCAATGATTTCAAGGCGTTAATATCAACGCACAATCTTGTCGGTTTGAACACTGCTTCGAGAAAGAACACACTTTTGTGCACCGCGGTTTCTTTTCAGTGAACATAACATAGCTTCACGTCAGCATATGGCATTCTTCTCAATTTGTCAAGGACTATTTCTCTCTGTATGCACTAGCAAATAAATCAGTCCCACAATGTTTTTGACAACAATCTCCAAAACCACGGGGGGCAAATATTTGCACCAACAACTTTTCTTTCCTCTCTTTCTGTCTTGCAGGGTTCAAGGTTTCCTGAATAGTGACCAGAATCGATGTGCAATGAAACTGTTGTCTGCTTATGAGGAAGGTGATGCTGAAGAAATCAAGCGTGCTGCTCAATCAAGTGCCATTAATCATCTCGAACATGTGGTATGTCTTTCGAGATCCTTAGTTGAAAGGCTATCGATTATATGAGAAGATGACCTGTGATGGTGCATGTGCTTAGAATGGTGAACTAAGGCCTCTCCTAATGCATAGGTGCTTAGAGCAAGTGCTTAGTGTGTGAGGAGGCTTAGGAACTGAACTCCCAATGCATAGGTGCCTAGTTTGTTGTCGCTAAGGTTCATTTAGTTAGCTGTAGGATCTTATGTGCAAGTTCAAGCGGTAGCAAGGGGACAAGGCCAGGAAAGTACCATTCTGCTCCCGAGCTCAAATGAGCTCGGTGAACAGTAAAAGCGAAAAAAAATTCGAAAATTGTTAAAAAAATTTCTGAACAATTTCGATTCTTTTTCGATTTTACTGTTCACCGAGCTCATTTGAGCTCGGGAGCAGAAACTTCATGTCCACAAGGCCAAGGGGATATGAACATGATCGAAATATACACAGGGCCTTGTGCCTGGATTCGTTTATTTCTGAGGACACCAAAGTCTTCTCTCCTTCACAATTACATTGCCTCATCTACTTTTTGCCTATGTGGCATACTTAGCACCAGTACACGGTGAAGTATTCGGAGGGGACTAAGCGCCGAGGCATCACAGGCTAGACATGTTATTGCAAATGTTCCTTTTAATTAATGTATATTCTTCAGATTCTATCATTGCTATTGCGCCAATCTGGTGTGCTTCAGCAGTGATCTCACGATGAATTGCATTTTCTTATCGAACTAGTACAAGACCGTTCCATCTCACTTCAATTGTGCCTGGGTCTTCACTCGGATTGATTTGATCGGTCGCTGCAGGTAATTCAGCTCGCAAGGAAGCTACCAACAGGTGACCTGCTGGCCATCAAGAAAGATGTAGGAGGCGACGACGGGGATTCCTCGGACGAGAATGACCTAACTTGATCCCAAACGTGCCCAGCGAGATGCAGAGAGAACCACAATCAATCGAGTGACTTGAACTACGCCGTTGATGAACAGGAAAGGTTGTAAAAACACATTCTGAATTGCATAGAAACTTGTAGGCTGCATCTGTATCATGGATTTCGATCCCCTAATTTCCGTGGTTTTGGATCTGTGCACATAGACCCTACACCTGTACTGCTGGTTTGCTGTTGTTGCGATATTCTTATTTGTTCGATTACCTCGACAGTGTTCTGTTATCTGTATATACACCAGCATATGTTGAAGTACAAACGGATTCCACAGGTCTGGATTTATATTCTATTAATGGAACAACTCTGGACTTTGGTGGGACTTGTGATCAATGTGACAAAGTAGTATACCAATGATGCAATCTGTTGATCTGTCTATCCAAAAGAAGGCGATCACATCGACAAATCCTTTATTTATTCCGTTGATGATGCATGTAGCACATCACGGAAGTCGTTAAGTAGGGAAAACATACTTACGTGGACTGAAAGGAAATACATACGATAGTTTAACTGAAAGGAAATACACATGACAGGATAGTTCGTACAGACGCTTGAGCGAAACGCCGGTGATTTTCTTCTGGCCGGTACGTGCTAGCAGCAAGTCTAAACCCACAAGTAGTTCAGCTTCAGCTTGCATGTAAGCCAGCAAGTACACCATAGACGATCATGGAGACTTGTTGGTGGCGGTGGATTTGCGAACGGGAGGGAGCCCAGGGAGCCTAGACAGCCCAGGGAGGTCCACCAGCAGCCCGGCCTTCATCTCGTTGACACCACTTGCAGCACCGGCAGTAGCACCAGCGTCGCTGGACGCGAGCAGGACCAGCAGCTGGAGCGCGACGGCGAGGCGCTTTGCCATTGCTAACTTGGTCTGGGAGGTTCTGAGTTGCTGGCCACTGGGGAGATGTTGTTGTGTAGTTGTGTTTGCGTGAGCTTAATTGGGATTAGCATGGTGCGACACTGCTTTGTATAGGCGGCGAGCTTTGGTGGCACTTCCGCGCAGGTGCACTGGGTGTCACGGCAGTGCGTCGTCGGCGCAGGGACGTGTTTGGAGAGGGCAAACAAATCAGCTGCCCTCGATCGCTACTGTATAGGCATGGGTGTGCCGTTGAAGAAACGAAGCCCCTTGCTTTCATTTGAGTGGACCGGATACCCACT
Source organism: Elymus sibiricus (assembly GCA_039707655.1). Taxonomy (NCBI): domain Eukaryota; kingdom Viridiplantae; phylum Streptophyta; class Magnoliopsida; order Poales; family Poaceae; genus Elymus; species Elymus sibiricus. Next base: position 54,679,245 of record CM077669.1, on the reverse strand, counting down.
GATTTTTTTTTTTTAAAATTTGGGAGCTTATTAAGTTAGATCCAGAGAACTTACTAGGAGTAGATAATTTCCATGAAGGTAGGCTAGATATTTCTAGACCGAACTATGGTATTATAACCTTGATCCCTAAAACCAAGGATGCCAAACAGAGTTAGAAGTTTAGGGCTATCTGTCTTTTAAATGTTAGCTTTAAAACTTCCACTAAGATTCTGATGAATAGACTGAAATTATTGCGAGCGGCACACAGCCCAACCCCCCCCCCCCCCCCCCCTTTTTTGGGTTTTCGATTTTCAATCTTTCATATATTTTGAACCAAAAGTCTAAATTAAATTTCGTTTGCATATTCATGTTTCCGATGACGAGGGCTTTCAAATGAGATCCATTTTGAATATGTTTTGATGAATTTTTAAAATTTCGTTAAGTTTCAACTTCTGAAACTTGATACGAGCGACCGACAAAATCGAAAGTTTCAAAACATCTGGCCGACAAAAATGTTTCAACTTCTGAAACTTGGTATGAGCGAGCGACAAAACCGTAAGTTTTAGACCTTGTGACCGACAAAAAGAAACCGAAACTTAGAACTTACCGTGCCCTCGTGCGGGATCCAACGACTTTGTGGATTGCGAGGCAATATATCGAGGGGCCGACACGGCTGGGCAAGTGCGTGCCCCCGCGAATTTCCATTCAAACCGCCTTTATCAAAGACATATACATAATGGAGGGGGTGATTATCTTTCATGAAGTCCTTAACACTATACATAAGGAGAAAATGAATGCATTGCTTTTCAAAGTTGACTTTGACAAAACATATGATAAAATAAAATGGCCTTTTGTTTATAGAATGCTTTCTCTTAAATGATTCCCTGATTTATGGTGTGACTGGATCATGAGCACTATCAGAAGGGGTTATGTTGGGATCAAAGTAAATGACTTTGTTGGACCATATTTTCTAACTCATAAGGGTTTAAGATAGGGGGATTCTCTGTCAGCTCTGCTTTTTTAATTGATTGTTGATGCTCTGACCATGATTCTGGACAGAGCTAAACACCATGGAATAGTTAAAGGGGGTTTTGAATGATGTTTTATATGTTATGTTGATGATACAATTTTTTTGTTACCCGATGATATTGATACTGCAAGGAATCTTAATTTTATCTTATGTGCTTTTGAACAAATGTCTGGATTTACTATAATAAAAACGAGCTCTTCTTATTTGGAGAAGTTGCCGATAGAACTAAGGATTACCATGGAATTTTACTTGTCAAACTAAGGATTTACCTACGAAATATTTAGGACTTCATGCTTCCAAAATTAGGATTAGAAAAAAAAACATTTGAAACCTGTTGAGAACGAAATTGAACACATAGATGTGTTGGCTGGCAGGGTAAGCTACTGAATATTGGTGGTATAAGACTACCCTCGAGCAATCTTGTCTCAGTAACTTGCCCTTATTCATGATGTCCTTTTACCAAATACATGTAGGGGTTAGGAAAAGCTGTGATTTCTTTAGGGCAAGAATGGTATGGCAGGAAGATTATAATTATAAGAAGTATCATTTGCTTAATTGGAATTCTGTTTGCCAGCCTAAGAATCAAGGGGGCTTGGGGATTTTGAATCACTAGTACATAACAGGGCATTGGTCCAGGCCGGGCCAGCCCATTAGTCCCGGTTCACTCACGAACCGGGACCAATGGGGGCATTGGTCCCGGTTCGTGAGGCCAGGGGGCCGGCCGGGCCTCGTGGGGCATTGGTCCCGGTTCGTATGACCCCTTTGGTCCCGGTTCCAGACACGAACCGGGACCAATGGGCCTCGCTCCTGGCCCACAACCATTGGTCCCGGTTCGTGGCTGGAACCGGGACCAAAGGGGATCCTTTAGTCCCGGTTCCAGCCACGAACCGGGACCAATGAGATGCCTATATATACCCCCTCGCCAGCGAGCAGAGCACTCCACACTGCTCTGTTTTTCTGGCCGGCGAGGGGGGAGCTTTGTGGTGCTCTAGCTCACCTCCTATGCACATGAGGTGTTCGATGAAATGCCCGAGCCACACTTAAGCTTTCTGCTCTCGAAGCTCCTTGTCCAAGCTCCATTTTTCTCAAGATTTGTTTAGGTTTGGCGGTCCGTCCTGTCCCGTCCCCGTCCTCACCGCCGTCGATCGCCCGCGTCCATCTCGGCGCCGGCACCACCGTGGTTAGCCTCTTCTTCTTATCTTCTTTCTAAAAGAAAAAAGTTCTTACTTGTATCATTTAGATAGATACTTGTGTAATTTTGTTACTTTTATTATTGTTTGTTCTTATATAGTGCCATGGTCATGGTATCCGCCCACGTCGGCCCTCGTCCGGTCTATGATTCGGATGTGGTATATATTATCTTTTATAACTATTTGTTTTATTTAGTGTTTATGACAATTATGCCGACCAACGTGACATAGATGTGTTTATCTAGGAGGTATGTGAACCAGAAATTCCAACCGACCCTCTTGTCGAGAGGTTAAATTTAGTTGAAAAAGAAAACGAGGATTTGAAAGAAAAATTGAAAAGAATTGAGGAGGAGAAGATGAAATTGGAGTTGCATGTTGCCGATGTCGTCGATGACCACAAGATCAAGATGGATGCAATGCGCTTGAAGATTAGAAAGATAAGAAAATATGCCATTGATAATGAGGCTTGGTATCATTATGCTGTTGGATCAATTGTTACCTTAGTTGCCATTATGATCGCATTTGTTGTTGCATTTAAATGTTTTACATAGTTGTATGTTAGTTTCAATTTATGTTTTAATTAGATGCTCTAGAGAGCTGTATGTTGTTCTATGAGAACTATGTGTGAACTTTATGTATTTATTTTTTCAATAATAACATTTGATCACTTCTCTATTCACTTCTCTATTCATTTGCCCTCGTCCGGTCTATGATTCGGATGTGGTATATATTATCTTTTATAACTATTTATTTTATTTAGTGTTTATGACAATTATGCCGACCAACGTGACATAGATTTTTTAATCTAGGAGGTATGTGAACCGGAAATTCCAACCGACATAGAAATTCTTGTCGAGAAGTTAAATTTGGTTGAAAAAGAAAACAATTACTTGAAAGAAAAATTACAAAGACTTGGAGAGGAGAAGATGAAGTTGGAGTTGCATGTTGCCGATGTCGTCGCCGATCACAAGATCAAGATGGATGCAATGCGCTTGAAGATTAGAAAGATTAGAAAATATGCTCTAGAGAGCTATATGTTGTTCAATAAAGAGAACTATGTATGAACGTTATGTATTTATTTTGGTCACTACTGTACTTTGGCTTTAATGTGATGATGAATTTCTATTAATTTGGTCACTTCTCTATTCATGATATGCACGCAGATGAACCGGCAATGGATGTACGGTGACCGACGCACCTCCGAGTATATTGAGGGCCTGCATAATTTTCTCGAAGCGGCTGAGGCAAACAAGCAGAATGGTTTTATGCATTGTCCATGTACTGTCTGTGAGAATACGAAGGCTTTCTCCAACTATAAAACCCTTCACTTCCACCTGCTTCAGAAGGGTTTTATGCCACACTATAATGTTTGGACCAAGCACGGAGAAAGAAGGGTTATGATGGAAGACAACGAAGAAGAAGAGGATGACGACAACTAACCGCCCCCTGAATACGGTGATGCGGCAATGGGGGAAGCTGAAGATCAAGAGGAACCAGACGATGTGCCCGATGATGATCTTCACCGGGTCATTGTTGATGCACAGAGAGAATGCGAAAGTGAAAGGGAGAAGTTGAAGTTCGATCGCATGTTAGAGGATCACAAAAAAGGGTTGTACCCAAATTGCGAAGATGACAATAGAAAGCTCGGTACCACACTGGAATTGCTGCAATGGAAGGCAGACAATGGTGTATCTGACAAGGGATTTAGTTCGCTTCTGAAAATAATGAAGAATAAGCTTCCAAAGGATAACGAATTGCCCGGCAGTACGTACGAAGCAAAGAAGGTTCTATGCCCTCTAGGATTGGAGGTGCAGAAGATACATGCATGCCCTAATGACTGCATCCTCTACCGCGGTGCGTACGAGGATTTGAACGCATGCTCGGTATGCGGTGCCTTGCGGTATAAGATCAGAAGAGATGACCCTGGTGATGTTGAGGGCCAGCGCACCGGGAAAAGGGTTCCTGCCAAGGTGATGTGGTATGCTCCTATAATACCACGGTTGAAACGTCTGTTCAGAAACAAAAAGCATGCCGAGTTGATGCAATGGCACAAAAAAGACCGTAAGAAAGACGGGAAGTTGAGAGCACCCGCTGACGGGTCGCAGTGGAGAAAGATCGAGAGAAAGTGGAGCGACTTTATAGGTGACCCGAGGAACGTATGGTTTGGTTTAAGTGCAGATGGCGTTAATCCTTTTGGGGAGCAGAGCAGCAAGCATAGCACATGGCCTGTGACTCTATGTATGTATAACCTTCCTCCTTGGTTGTGCATGAAGCGTAAGTTCATTATGATGCCAGTGCTCATCCAAGGACCTAAGCAACCCGGCAATGACATTGATGTGTACCTAAGGCCATTAGTTGATGAACTTTTACAGCTATGGCATGGAAGAGGTGTACGTGTGTGGGATGAGCATGCACAAGAGGAATTTGACCTACGAGCGTTGCTGTTTGTAACCATCAACGATTGGCCTGCTCTCAGTAACCTTTCAGGACAGACAAACAAGGGATACCACGCATGCACACACTGTTTAGATGACACCGACAGTATATATTTGGACAAATGCAGGAAGAATGTGTACCTGGGGCATCGTCGATTTCTTCCGACCAACCATCAATGTCGAAAGAAAGGAAAGCATTTCAAAGGTGAGGCAGATCACCGGAAGAAGCCCGCCCTCCGTACTGGTGATCACATACTTGATATGGTCAATGATTTACAAGTAATATTTGGAAAGGGTCCTGGCGGACTATCTGTTCCGACTGACGATGCGGGACGCGCACCCGTGTGGAAGAAGAAATCTATATTTTGGGACCAACCCTATTGGAAAGACCTAGAGGTCCGCTCTGCAATCGACGTGATGCACGTGACGAAGAATCTTTGCGTGAACCTGCTAGGCTTCTTGGGAGTGTATGGGAAGACAAAAGATACACTGGAGGCACGGGAGGAACAACAACGTGTGCATGAAAAAGACGGCATGCATCCAAAGCAGTATGAAGGTCCTGCCAGCTACGCTCTTACCAAAGAAGAGAAGGAAATTTTCTTTGAATGCCTGCTCAGTATGAAGGTCCCGTCTGGCTTCTCGTCGAATATAAAGGGAATAATAAATATGGCAGAGAAAAAGTTCCAGAACCTAAAGTCTCATGACTGCCACGTGATTATGACGCAACTGCTTCCGGTTGCATTGAGGGGGCTTCTACCTGAAAACGTTCGATTAGCCATTGTGAAGCTATGTGCATTCCTCAATGCAATCTCTCAGAAGGTGATCGATCCAGAAATCCTGCCAAGGTTAAGGAGTGATTTGGTGCAATGTCTTGTTAGTTTCGAGTTGGTGTTCCCACCGTCCTTCTTCAATATCATGACGCACGTCCTAGTTCATCTAGTCGACGAGATTGTCGTTCTGGGCCATGTATTTCTACACAATATGTTCCCCTTTGAGAGGTTCATGGGAGTCTTAAAGAAATATGTTCGTAACCGCGCTAGGCCAGAAGCAAGCATCTCCATGGGCCATCAAACAGAGGATGTCATTGGGTTTTGTGTTGACTTCATTCCTGACCTTAAGAAGATTGGTCTCCCTCAATCACGGTATGAGGGGAGACTGACTGGAAAAGGCACGCTAGGAGCGGACTCAATAATATGTAGGGACGGGCATTCTTGGTCTCAAGCACACTACACAGTTCTACAGAATTCTACCTTGGTGACCCCGTATGTCGATGAACACAAGAATATTCTGCGCTCCAAACACCCGGAGCAGTGTGACGACTGGATTACATATGAACACATCAGGACTTTTGGCAGTTGGTTGCAAACACGTCTCATGGGTGACAACACTGTTTCTGATGAGTTGTACTCGTTGGCCAGGGGACCATCTTCGACTGTATTGACTTACAAAGGGTACGAGATAAATGGGAATACATTTTACACGATCGCCCAAGATCAAAAGAGCACCAACCAAAACAGCGGTGTCCGCTTTGATGCAGCAACCAATAGGGGAAATGACACATATTATGGTTACATAGTGGACATATGGGAACTTGACTATGGACATGATTTCAAGGTCCCTTTGTTTCAGTGCAAATGGGTCAATCTGTCAGGAGGCGGGGTACAGGAAGACCCACAGTATGGAATGACAACAGTGGATCTGAACAATCTTGGGTACACAGACGAACCATTCGCCCTAGCCAATGATGTGGCGCAGGTTTTCTATGTGAAGGACATGTCTACCGAACCGAGAAAAAGAAAAGATAAGGAAGCGAATACATCATACGATGAGCCAAAGCGCCACATAGTTCTTTCAGGAAAAAGAGACATCGTGGGATTGGAGGGCAAGACAGACATGTCTGAAGATTATGAAAAGTTTCATGAAATTCCTCCCTTCAAAGTCAAGGCTGACCCAAGCACCCTCTTAAACGATGAAGATTATCCATGGTTACGGCGCAATAAGCAAAGCACACAAGCGAAGAAAAAGTGAAGATTTTCTCTCCACAACTATATCATTGCAGTTACATGTGAAGAAATGAAATGCCTTTTGTAACAGATGAGTTTTCGTATGAAACCCTAATACTTCGAAAGAGATTGTCCGTTTTGTACACGAAGTGCATCCAGTTTTTGCCGTAACCCTCTCAACTCTTTATAACCTTGGGCGGTGAAGGTCGTACCAATTCAGGGATGTGGGTGGGTGAAATTATGTGAAATTATGATGTCATGCCAAATTATGATGTCCGGAGTTAAAATAAGTTATTAAAAATGGAGAGGCGCAATGCTCACCTACACGTTGCTTAGCTTCAGGCCTTGAGAAACTGCAGATATATAGCTCCGTGCAGTTTACACCATTTCCTCAAGGCCTGAAGCTAACGTGCAGGTGAGCATTGCGCCTCTCGCTTCATCGTCTCTGCACTCAGGGCTTATAAACCGCTGCGAGTCCCTCTCGCTTGGCGAGGTGGGACTAAATTTTAGCCACTCCCAGGACCAAGGTCGTACCAATCAGGAAGAAGCACACGGATCGTGTGTTTCTTTCAAGCGCTTGTGAGCTGTTGGATCAGCACTATAACTAGTCCCGGTTCGTGCTAGCAACCGGGACTAAAGAGGCACACGACCCTATATATAACCCACCTCTCGGACATGTTCGACACTTAGTATGCAGGGGAAACCGTGTGTTTTGTTGATCTATCTAGAAATCCTTTAGTTCATCGACCGAATACAAATCATTCGGATTCCCTGCATACGGTCCGACGGTGCATTTCATATGCGGGAACTCACGAGCCACCGTCGGGCTGTATGCAGGGGAAACCGTGTGTTTTGTTGATCTATCTAGAAATCCTTTAGTTCATCGACCGAATACAAATCATTCGGATTCCCTGCATACGGTCCGACGGTGCATTTCATATGCGGGCACTCACGAGCAACCGTCGGGCTGTAACACATGAGTTTTCGTCCGAAACCCTGATACTTCGAAAGAGATTGTCCGTTTTGTACACGAAGTGCATCCAGTTTTTGCCGTAACCCTCTCAACTTTTTAGCACATGCTATGTGGGTGAAATGATGATACCATGCCAACTTTCAACCTTTTCAGAGTTCATTTGAAGTGCTTTTCAATTTCAAGGTTATTTAGCTCTAAAAAACCAGTAAGTGCATGAAAAATACCAAATGAAGTCAGAAAGGGTTGAAAATTGATGATGTGGCTTTGAATGGTGCATTTTGAACACACAAAAAGTATGGAGTTCAAATAAGTTCAAAAAAATGAAATCCCTTTGTAAGAGATGAGTTTTCGTCCGAAACCCTGATACTTCGGATGAGATTGTCTGTTTTGTACACGAAGTGCATCCAGTTTTTGCCGTAACCCACTCAACTTTTTAGCACATGCTATGTGGGTGAAATGATGATTCCATGCCAACTTTCAACCTTTTCAGAGTTCATTTGAAGTGCTTTTTAATTTCTTTCAAAACATCGTGGGAGTGGAGTTCAAAAAATAATCAACTAAAAAGCTTTTATAAACCTCTAGTATTTTTGAAACTATAATTATATAAAAATTATGCAACTAAAATTATCAAAGTATATTTTGTTCAAAACATTAATAGCAAAAAGAATTTTCATAAAGAATTTTCAAAACATTAATAGCAAAAAGAATTTTCATAAACCAATATGAAACATCGTGGGACTAAACATCCAACCGCACCGCGGCTGCAGGCCATTGGTCCCGGTTGGTTCCACCAACCGGGACCAATGCCTACCTTTGGTCCCGGTTGGTGGCACCAACCGGGACCAATGCCCACCTTTGGTCCCGGTTGGTGCCACCAACCGGGACCAAAGGTCCCTGTTTCCCGCCCTTTGGGCTGACGAAAAGAGACCTTTGGTCCCGGTTGGTGGCACCAACCGGGACCAAAGGGAGGAATTGGTCCCGGTTGGTGCCACCAACCGGGACTAAAGGCTTTGCTATATAAGCCAACGCTTAGGAATTTTTCCCCAAATTCTCACATCTCCCCCGACGCCGCCCGGCTGCTCCTCGTTGCTGTCGCCGTCGCCGCCCGCTCCTCGTCGCCGTCGCCCTCTCCCATCGTCGCTGTCGCCGTCGCCCTCTCCCATCGTCGCTGTCGCCGTCGCCCTCTCCCATAGTCGTTGTCGCCGTCGCCGCCCGCTCCTCGTCGCCGTCGCCCTCTCCCATCGTCGCTGTCGCCGTCGCCGCCCAGCCCCGTCGTCGCCCGCTCCTCGTCGCCGTTGCCCTCTCCCATCGCCGCCCCCAGTGAGCACCCCGCCTTCCCCCGAGCCCTCGCCGTCACGCCCTCCTCGCCGTCTCCGCGCGCGTGCCCCCCCGAGCCCGCCGTCCTCGTTGCCGGCCTCGTCGCCGGCCTCAAGCCATCGCTGCGCCCCCCTAGTGAGCCCCCTTTCCCATGGTCCCCTGCTCCCCGTCGCCGCGTGCCCCTGAGCACACCTCGTCGCCGGCCTCAAGCCATCTGCCACTGCTCCATGGTCGCCGGCAGCCCCCGTTGCTATGTTTTTTATGAGATGTATATTTTCATGTGGAGATAGATGATGATGTTGATAGATAGATAAATGATTTTGTTGATATATATATAGTTCATTATGTTAGATAATTTGATGAAATGATGATATATATAGATAATATGATGATATATATATGATGCTCTGTTGGAAACAATTAATTTTTCTGTTGTTTATATGATGATATATATATATATGATATGATGATATATATATATATATATATATATATATATATATATATATATATATATATATATATATAAATGAGATGTATGTTCATGTGGAGATGAGATAGATAGATAAATGGTCATGTGGAGATGAGATGTATGTTCATGTAGAGATGAGATAGATGTATGTCCTCGTCGCCGACCTCGTCGGACATGACATGAGGGGGAGCGTCGTTGTTGTCTACCCCCTCCCCGATAACTTCGACATGAGGGGGGACGTCAGACATGACATGAGGGGTGAGCGTCGTTGTCGTCTACCCCCTCACCGATAACTTCGACATGAGGGGGGACGTCGGACATGACATGAGGGGTGAGCGTCGTTGTTGTCTACCCCCTCCCCGATAACTTCGACATGAGGGGGGACGTCGGACATGACATGAGGGGTGAGCGTCGTTGTCGTCTACCCCCTCCCCGATATAGAAGGGTAGATGAGATCAGGAAAAATATGGACCATTTTCTGCACATTCAGAATCGCGCCATTTTGTTAAATCCCTTAAAGGTTAAGAGAATCCCTTGTTTGACATTCATGAGAGAGGCGGTCCGGACGTCGGACATTCATGAGAGAGGCGATCCGGACGTCGGACGACATTCATGTTTGTATATTAATTGCCATGTTGTAATATTTGCAGAAACTATGGATCAAAGAGACTTGGAACAAGAACAGTTGTTGGGGGACATAATCCACGACGGACGTGATGTCTTGTCGTTTCTCAACGACACCGATGGTCTGGAAGGAGAGGATGACGGTTCCGGTGATCGAACAATGGAGGAGGAAGGACATGATCGTGATGGCTCCGGTGACCGAATGCCGGAGGAAGAAGGAGACCATGATGACGGCTCCGGTGACCGAACGGAGGAGGGAGCTGTTGCAAAGTCCGGCGAGGTATATATATTAATTAAGCCCGTGCTGACTAGCTAATTGATGCATTAATTGTTTTTGTATGTACATATATTAATTAACTCTTCTTTCTTCTTTTATAGCCCTCTGGATCGAGCCAAACTTCGGTAACGAGACGAGGCCCGAAGAAGAGGTTGCGCAAGGAAGAAAGGTTCACGATCACAGCACTCGCGCGGGATGGCCATCCGATTGAACCCAAGCGGACCAAGGACGCATTTTCTGCTCAGTGCGGAGCTATTGTTAGGGACTACATCCCGATCAGCATCAAGCAATGGAATAAGCCTAAGGACGGCGCCCCTGATGGTGATTATGTCACCGATAGACAGAAAGATGATCTTTGGACCACTCTGAAGGCAAATTTCACCCTACCGCCAGAGGAGGATCCAAATAAGCCAGTTATAGAGCCACTGGTCAAGGCGTGTGCTCTTAAGAAGATGGCAGATCTATTCAGGAGGTGGAAGAATGAGTTGAAATCAAAGTTTGTCGACAAAGGGAAGACTCCAGAATTCACCGGCCGATTTGAGAAGATAGGTGATCACTGGCCCGCATTTGTGGCCTACAAGACATCGGACAAGAGTAAACAAATGTCAGAGACAAACAAGATCAATGCTGCAAAGAAGCAGTATCACCATCACACGGGGTCAGGTGGCTACCTCAAAGCCCGACCGTTGTGGGACAAAGCTGAGAATGACCTGATGGCTAAAAACGTCGTACCACAGACATTTAATTGGCCAGACCGTTCAAGGACTTGGTTCTTCGGGATTGGGGGAACTTTGGACCCTGAAACAGGGAAGTGCCGTTGGACGAACGAGCAACTTGCAATACCCATGAACAAGCTTCAGGAGTATATCACCGCAGCGCAGGAAGGGACGTTCATCCCCGACAGAGAGAAGGACGAGCTGACTGAGGCCCTAGGGAATGCTGAGCACCCTGGACGAACACGAGGCACACCAGGCTCCGTTCCGTGGAAGGTTGGGTTTCCCGACGCAGGCGGTTACAGAAGCCGGGAGAGAAAGAGGAAAGCGGAGCTGAGCGAAATTCAGAAGCTGAATGCAAGACTACAAAAGCTAGAGGAAGCTGAGAGCCAGCGAGCTGTCGGCCAACCATCTCAGCGGCACGAAGCTACCCCAGAAGCTACCCCGCCATCTCAGCGGAGAACCAGCGTCGCTTCCACGGAGCCCGTTCAGCCTGACTTCACGGCTCCTATCTACCCCGTGGATACTATCACGGAGGCTCAACATTGCGAGCTCATGACGAAATGGCGGAACCTCACTTTGAAGGTGGCTGTCGGCTCTGTTGCACCTCCTCAACCCAACGGAACTTTTCACTGCTCACCGATTCCACATGGCTATGATGTTGTGATGGTGGATGAAGTAATTGAGGGATTTGAGGAGCTCGAGCTTGACCGGCCTACAGGTGAAGGAGAGAATAAGCTGGCTCGTGCTCTGAGGAGTACATGTCTATGGCAGAAGGAGTACATCAAGCTTCCAAACTGGACGCCTCCGCCTCCTCCTCCTCCTCAGGCGAATCAGGGCTCTCCGCCTCCTCCTCCTCCTCCTCCTCCGGCGAGTGATCAGGGCACACCGCCTCCTTCTCCGGCTCCTCCGACGCGTGAGGGCACTCCGCCTCCTCCTTCGCCTACTCCGGCACGTCGGAGCAGTACGCCTCCTCCTCAGCCTCGTCGGCAACGGCAGAAGACAGACGCCGCCGCTCCGGCTCCTCCGGCACGTCGGAGCACTCCGCCTCCTGCTCCACCTCGTAAGCAACGACGGAAGAGAGACGCCGCCGCTCCGGCGGCTAGCAGTACAAGAAGAGGCGGGAGGGAATACAGATACGGTCCATCCCTCAAGCCTCTGGAAAAGTTACCATATGAGAGGACCGAGTCTGAAAACGAGGAGATATGTCAGGCCGAATTGAGGGCCCATTTTGCAAAGAAAACTCCACCTCCGAAGGAGAAGCTAGATCCGGTGAAAGTGATGCGCACTATCGATGCCCTGAAGCGACCACCACCGCCGCCACCGGATTCCAACTATGACCGCTGTGTTAAAAATACATATCAAGACGCGCGGCGGTCGGGAAGTACTTCCAGTGATGCAAGGTTAGCAAAACGAAGAAGTGGGAAAAAAAATCCCCAGCTCGGCGAACAGGCGAACCAATCGTGCCCCCCGCTCAAGGTGTCTAGCGATATCGTCGCTAATCATCCGGGGATGCTGCCCGGTACCAATACTGATGATTACCTGAGCGATGATGTACAGTTTGAGCCGTTGGAGGTGGACGAATTCAGTTACCGGTACGGGCGGCCTCTCGTCAAACCTGATCATCCTCCTCTAACAACGATGATGCGAACATTGCATGAATGGTACATGAAAACCTGCCGCGAGTCAGGGAGGGATTCTTTAACGCTGAAGATTAAAGAGGAGCACGACCTTGTTGGAATGGATCAGTTGAATGTTGAATTTGAGGAGATATTCCAGTTATACAATCAAAAGGCCATCGACAAAACAATCGTGACTTGCTACTGTCTGTAAGTACTACTTCTGTAATTAAGTCTCTCTCTATATATAGCTCAGCTCTTTCATTGCATGTATATATAATTATCCTCACTATATTATGCAGATTGAAGATCGTCGAATGCTGAAAAGCACAAATGTATGACATTGGGTTCATTAACCCAAATATCATACATGAGTATACGGTTAAAAACAATGTCACAGAAACCGAGGACAACTTGCTACAGTCGTTGCTTAAAAATCAAAACAAAGGGACAATACTCTTTCCTTATAACTGCACGTGAGTGTTACTGTCTTGTGCATATTCGGTTTCCCTTATTACTCGAGGTTATAGTAATGTAATTGATGAGTTATGCATGCGTGCGCAGGTACCACTTTATTCTGCTAGAGATTAAGCTTGAGCGGGGAGTAGTAATCGTCTTAGACTCGAAACGAAAAGATCGCCAGGAATATGCGGGCATAACTGAAATGCTCCAGAAGTAAGTTCAATCGATCATTATCGCTTGATATCGGCAACTTTGTTCATTTCCTGATATCAAGTAATTATTTTGTTTGTCTGGCAGGGTTTGGAAAGAGTTCACCGCAATTGTTCCGGCACTGCCGAGGGAGCTGCGATTTACACACCCGAAAATAAGTACTACTAGCTAGTTCCGCGCATCTCCCATTGATTCTAGTTCCATCAATACCATTTATCATGCTTGATTATCAGTTTGATTGAACTCTATTTCTCGTAAAGTGCTTGTGGCAGGAAAAAGGGAATGATTTTTGTGGATACTACGTTTGCGAGTTCATCTACAACGCGACGACCCCTAAGCGGGGCTACTCTGAAAAACAATTTCAAGTGCGTAAGCAATAATATTCACAACTTTATTTTATTACCATGATTTGTGTTGAGTTTCATTCATATATATGTATTGACCCCCTTCTTCAAATTAGACGTGGCAGATGTGGGATGAACTCCTACCACATGATCGCATACGAGCAATTCAAGAGGAATTGGCGGGATTCTTTCTTGACCACGTCATAAATAAAGCCGGAGAATACCATCTGGAATTTGAAATTAAATGTTAGGGATTGTAAGAGATCTTATATTGTATATATGTAGCTAGTAGCGTCGGATAGATATACGAAAACTTGTTGTTCGACCAATCTCTCGGAGAAAGAGAGGTCGATCACTTCTCTGTGTATATGTTCATGACGATCTTGTGTACTTAATGGTTCCTTCATTTGCTTACTAGCTAGCGTGTCGAGTTCTCTCTATAGTAGCTAGCGTCGACCAAGCACGGAGAAAGAGAGGACACTTCTCTCTATTAGCTAGCTAACATAATATGAAACACCTCAATTAACCCTACAACCCCCCTCCCCTAAACCCCCCTTTCAAAAAAAAACAAAAATCCCAGTGCCTTTTGGTCCCGGTTGGTGTTGCCAACCGGGACTAAAGGTCCTGCCTTTTGGTCCCGGTTGGTGTTACAAACCGGGACTAAAGGTCCTCCTGCCCGGGCTCCCCGCGGCGGCCACGTGGACGGCCTTTGGTCCCGGTTCGTAAGCGAACCGGGACTAAAGGTTTTGGGCTTTAGTCCCGACCCTTTAGTCCCGGTTCCAGAACCGGGACAAAAGGCCCTTACGAACCGGGACAAATGGGGGTTTTCCTACTAGTGAATTTGGAACACATGAACAAAACACTGTTAGTCAAACGGTTCTGGAAGCATGAAATCGAGGATGGACTTTGGCAACTAGTGCTTCTAAACAAATATGTAAAAAGGTGAATGTTTATCTAGATTAGGCGAGTGAAATGCAAAAAACCATCACAATAGTGGTCTCATTAGTAGAAAACCATCACTTTACAATTCGTGACAAAAAGCACCGCACGCAGCACATTGACCGTTAGCGTTTTTTGCCACTGTAAGTGTGCCGCATGCGTTGCTTTTTGTCACGAATTGTAAAGTGGTTGTTTTCTGGTAATGAGACCGCTATTGTGGTGGTTTTTTTGCATTTATATTAAGCACAAAGTTGGTGACTCCCAGTTTTCGTCTAGTATGGTGAGCATTAAACATTTATTTTACACAAGAAAAGTGTAGGAGATGGTAGAGACACTAGATTTTGGAAGAACTGGTGGCGGGGATCCTGACTTATCCAAAATCTCACCCCCTGACTTTATAACATTATTTTGACAGAAATTTGTCAATAGCTGAGGTGTTTGAAGAAGGTTTGATATTAATAGTTTCAGAAGGACTTTTTATGGAGATTCTTTGATTGTGTGGAATAAGGGCAACTCCAACCGGCCGACGCAAACGGACGCTGATTTGGTTTGCTTTTTGTCCATTTGGGTCGGCCATAGGGACGGCGTCCGGCCCTGTCCGCGTTTTGCTGGTGAGTGCGCTGTGACGCCCCCGCCTCGACCGTGCACTAATCATACACGCATCATGCACGATCAAGAGCAGAAACTCACCGGAAGATATCACAACACAACACTCAGACACAAATATAAACATAAAGATTTATATTACAAGCCAGGGGTCACGAGGACCCGAATACATAAGTCAGCGAAAGCAAATAATATCGGAGTACAGACATAATTAGACAAGTTTGCCTTAAGAAGGCTGAGCAAAACAACGAAAACTAGATCGAAAAGGCGCAAGCCTCCTGACTGGGGTCTCCTGTCTACTCCTGGTCGACGATCTCCGCGTCGTAGTAGGCACCATCGGGGATCTCCGGCTCCTAGGCTCCATCATCTGATCGCGGAATCTGGGTAGGGGAAAAAAGTAGCAAAGCAACGGTGAGTACTCATTCAAAGTACTCGCAAGACTTACATCAGAACTATGCTAAGTATGGACCGCGTTTCCCGACACGCTCGATTACCTCTGGCCGGACACACTTTCTCGGGTAATGCCCGGCCTTGGATGATCGACAAGCCGTAGTCCTACCTAGGCTCTCTAGAGGGGTCAGCATGCCGGTCTACATCCTAAGTGTGAAGGGGTGATGGACCTATCACCCTAAGCACTCCTGCGCGTTGCGTGGACGGCCGGGACCAAGCCTAGCCTCTTGAATCCACAAGCAGGCGTTCCAGCTCACCCGGGCGCGTGCCGCTCAACTGTGACGTCTAACAAAGCTTTCGGTAGAATGTACGTCGTCGAGGGCCCATACCTTATTCCCGCGTGGTGGTTAGTGCGTATAGGCCGGAGGCCAACTCAGATCAAATACCCAAATCCGTTAGCATATTATTATTATCTCACGAAGACGAACAGGGCTCCTGTCGCACCGACTTGGTAACACACGGTCCACGACGAGGGTCCAGGCCCACCTCTCGCCTGTGTGGTCTCCGCCTGCCCAGTCGATCTGACTGAGTGTATCCTTCGTGTTGCCTGTCGGGACAAGTCCAGAGCTACCAGCACAACCTGGGTGGTACCACTAATCAGCCAGCCGCCACAGTATCTCTCGCGGGTACCCTTGGGGCCGAGCCGACTTCCATTCAGATAACTCGCGGGGGCTCTTGGAGCCGACCCATCTTTAATAAAGGGGGAATGTAGTAACTCAGGTCCATACCGCCAAGGTGGAATCCGAGGAATCACCCTCGATGAATCCACACTTGATACACTGCACGACAAGTCACCATCGAGAGTGAAGTACGAGGAATCACCCTCAGATAGGTCACACTTGAGGTGCTGTACTACAGGGCCAACATCGAGAGTGATATACGAGGAATCACCCTCGATAGAATCACACTTGTTGTGGCTCTTAAGAGTCGTACAGTTGCATGGGCCAAAGGGGGTCTCAGGTCTCGATACACCGATCATCTGGTATAATCAACCCTGACAACAAAGCATGGCAACACAGACAAGGGTGTAGGGCCACTGATGGAACACTAACATTCCTATACTAAGCATTTAGGATAACTGGTAAAGTAATAGCAGCAGGTTACAAAAACATGCTATGCATCATAATAGGAGCTACCGGGAACAACAACAGTAGCAAAATATAATGCAAGCATAAGAGAGAATGAATGGGCGATATAGGAATGATCAAGGTGGTTTGCTTCCCTGGAAGCTCTGCGGAGGGGTACTGGTCGTCTGGGGCGTAGCAGTACTCAGCGGCGTCAGCGTCGGTCTCGGGGTCTACCGGAGAAGAAGGGGCACTCAAATGCAACATCATGCATGCCATGACAAAATAATATGCAGAGGTGGTCTAATGCATCCCTAAATGTTTTAGATGACTTAGGAAAATATTTGGGAATATTTTCCCAAAGTTATACACTATTCACCTAATTGGAAAGTGGGCAAAAGTTCAATGTTCATCACTTTAGAGTGATCTAACATGAATGCAAATGACATATTCAGATTCTTGGTATTTGTTTGATTATTTTTCATATATAAATTATTTTCATCTGAGCTATGGATCATTTTATATGATTTTTCAAAGTTTTAAACAATTTCTTGAATTTTCTAATTATTATTAATTTGGAAATATCAGCAAATACTTTTTATACCCACTGGGCTGCTAGCCCCAGTCACTGACTGGTGGGCCATGTCAACGCTGACTGGGCAGCGGTCAAAACTGACAGTGGGGCCAGTGGGTATTTTAGTTAGATTAATTATTTCAATTAACCAGTTAAACTAATCACTAGTGGCCCACTTGTCATCCACTCAAGGGGTTAATTAAGTGGTGATTAGTGACCTAATGAGGTGCCACGTCACCGGATTAACACCGGCGATGATCTACAGTGCGGTGGCGACACGGGGACTCGCCGGAATCGCGGCACAGGCACCGGCTGGTCACGTGGGTGGGCTCTACGCGGACGCGTCACGATGAGCCGTGTCGAATGGAGGTCGTGAGTGTGCCGGAGGTGCACCGTAGCGACGGCAACGACGGCAATGGCGGCGGCGGCGGCGCTCGGGCGGTAGTGGACTAGCAGCAGCAGCGTGCGAGCGGTCAATCTAGGCAGCTAGTGGTACTCTACGCGCGCGCACGAAGTTGATGGACTCCGGCACGTGATCATTTGGTCACCGGAAAGCTGCCGGCGACGAGCTCACGCGACGGTGGGCTCGGCATCGAGGGAAACACAGCCTAGAGGACGAAATCGACCACCTATTCTTAGGGGTTTTGATCGCGTGCTCACCGCGGTTGCAGAGAAATGGTTGATGGAGCCGGAGAGAGCTTGACGGCGGCGAATTGGTCAGTGGCGTTCTCGGGATCCCGAGGTTGAAGAAGGCACGTGGGCGGCGCTGTGACCAACTCCAGCTCGATCTGATCCTTGCAGGTGATGCAGACGTTGGAGGCGCGGCTCCTGGACAAGCCCGCGTGGCTTGGGGAGTACGGTGGCCGCATGGTTTATCAAGGGACGGCCATGGCGGCGCACGGTGAGCTCCGGACTGATGAATGGGAGCGGGGGAGGGGGAAACTGAGGGCGCTAGGGTTTGCGGGGGATAGAGGGACGCTAGGGGTGGGGGAAGCCTTATCCACACCGGGGAGCCGCGGGATGCTCGCCACGCGCTCCATCGCCGTCGGGGACGAGCACGACGTCGACAGCGAGGCGGGAGCAGGTGAGGATGACGACCCGGGGGTGGGCTGGCTGGGCTGCCACTGTGCAGTCACGGCCCGATTGCACAGTGAGCGGATTCCACCTTTTCTCTTTTTACTTTTTGTTTTCTATTTATTTAACATAGCAAATGAATTCTTCTGACTATGAAACTTCACACATAATTCAAGCACATTATTCTGAGACCACCCACTAAGTTTCACATTAATTGGAAGTACTAGAATATTTGTTTATTATTAAATTGCCAAAAATAGTTGCTGTTGGCTCTGTTTAAATGTTTCTAGGGGTAATTTGGAAATTTTGGTGCTGTTTTTTCCTTAACTTAATTATCTAGGAATTATTTGCAAAATTATGAACTATTTTGCTTAATTATTTGAAGTAGTTTTATTTTCTCTTGCTATTTGAATTTTGAATTTGAATGTTGGATTAACTCCTAATGCAATCTAATTATCATGATCATGATGACATGGCAATTTGGTTAGCTTAATAACATGACTAAGATCTGGGGATGTTACCACCAACCGGCCGACGCATTTCGTCCGCGCGGCCGGTATGCAGCCATATTTTTACACAATTTTTGCATACAAATGTAAACATTGTCCAAAGTTGAAAAATCACATAGTTTATGTGACGGCGGAGTCGATGTGGTGGTGTGGCCGTGGAGGTGCTACGACAGCGGCGAAAAGAAACCACCAACGCTGACAAGAGCGGGCATCGGATGCGGTGTCGAGGTGTGCGAAGTATGGATGCGGGCGGCGGCCTGAAGCCGGAGGTGGGCCGTAGCGATGGCGACGTGGCCGGAGGTGATGGCGATGGCGGCGTGGACGGAGGTGTGGAGGTGGGAGGGGAGAATAGGTGTTGTGCCACCGACGGGCGGGTCAGGGGGGAGACAACGGCGGGCGTCGCGTGCATCCACGCAGTGTCCGCGCCGATGCAAACCCGGCCCAAATTTGGGCCCGAAATGGGTCGCGGACGGGCTGTCCGTTTGCGTCGGCGCGTTGGGCCGCGATTTCTGTCTGCTTCGACCAAAACGAATGCGCGTGGACAAAATGCGTTGGAGTTGCCCTAAGATTAGAAAGGAATGTGAGCATATAGTCCTCAGTGATAGAAAAGACAGAGTGAGGTGGATACTCACTGCTCACCCTTCCGCTCGACGCACGGCCACGCCGGTTCCCGTCCTGCTGCGTCCGGTCAGTCGACGGCAACATGGAGCTGCGCACATGCTCGATCGTACCCCTCGCTACATAGGGCGTACGTGCTTCCTCCACGCGTCCAGGCCAGGCTCGCCGAGCGGCACATCGTCGAAGAAGACGACGATGCGAGGGAGTCTAGCTAGGTGGACTTTTTTACTGTTTTGACCCGTTTGCTTAAGTTTAGCATGATTTGACCCTTGTTTGTAAAAAAAAATCGGATCTGGCCCATTTTGAGACGCGTCTAGGTTGCACTGAAGAAGCCGCGAACCCCGGTGTCTGGCCCTGGCCTACCTCCCTGATCAGCCAAGTTGACCATCCGACGTGGCAAATTTTGCCCCCGACCCTAGACGCCAAGGACCTTGGTGTCTACCCCTTACCTTAAGCAAAACGGCTGCCAGGGCTTGACTGCTCTGCTCGTCAGTTCGTGAGGCCTCTGAAGAAGAGCAGTGGAGCACGTAGCTCGTCATTTTTGCTGCTGGCAACTGGCAAGAAATCTGAACCAGCTTCACAGGAAACCAGCCCATGTATGGTCGACCCCGAGATACAAGTGCTTACGCATCCATGGTCCTGAATCCTGCGAAGGAGCAGTGATTGCTCACAGAAGAGCAAGTGACGTACGGTACGGGTAGTTACCGCTGCATCTTTTATTTTATCTGGGAGAAGAAAGCAGTTGGCACTGAGTTGCAGAAGGGATCGCGCTGATCTGTAGAATTCATGGCGTATTCATTGCACTCATCTGTTGGTTGGATTGTATATGCAAAAAATGAATATGAAAATATATAAATGATATATGCGTGCGTCAATGTTTGTGATTGTACGTCTGATGTGCTGTGATTTTTGGGTGCATGCATTGCAGAGGCACCTCTGTCTGCCATGGATGGGGTGCTGGTGGCAGTCAAGGACGAGATCGATTGCCCGACCTACCAGACAACCGGTAAACTGAAATGCAAGATTTTTTGTTTTTTAGTTAGTTGAACATATGCTGGCACGGCTGTGTTGCACATATACCTGGGCAGAACTCGGGCCGGGCCGGGCTTCGGGCCGGGCCTGACAAAGCCCGTTGCAAAAAACCCAGGCCCGGCCCGGCCATCGGGCATAGTTTTCAGGCCCAGGCCCGGCCCATCAGTCAAAAAAACCACCGGGCCTCGGGCCTGGTCCGGCCCGGCCATCGGGCTCAATTTCCAGGCCCAGGCCCGGCACGACCTTGTCCACGGGCCGGGCCGGGTCGGGCTTTTTCAGGCCGTCCGGGCCGGGCTGCCCATGGCCAGATATAGTTGCACAGAGGAGTGTTAAGTAGCACTGCATGCATATGCATGCATTGATCAGTGGCGGATCTAAAATTCGACCAATGTGGGGGCAACATTAGAAAGGGTTGAAGTTTTGGAGTATTTAGGCTGCACCAAAATTTCTATAATGGATATATGCATATGCATGCACTAGTAAAAAAAAATTGCAAAATGTTTGTGGGGGCCATGGCCCCCATGACCCTCACACTGGATCCGCCCATGGCACTGATCAACCCACCCAATAGTCCATGTTCAATGCGAAGATACCAACGGTCGATCGCTTGCACTTGGCTCTCTTACCTGACAATTCAAGCAAGAATGCTAGAATCACAAAGAACACATAATGGAAAATAATTCTATGCCGTGCATGTTGGAGAGGGAATTACTAGTACAAAAGTTTTAAATGGCGCGCAGGAGGCACGAGTTGGCTGGGAAAGATGAGGCCTTGCGTGGCGCAGCTGCGGGCCTGCGGCGCCGTCCTGGCCGGCAAGACCAACATGCACGAGCTCGGCACCGGCACCAGGCACCAGCGGCATCAACCCGCACCACGGCTCCACCAGGAACCCCTACCACACCGGCAGGGTGTCGGGGGACTCGTCCAGCGGGTCCGCCGCCGCGGTCTGCGCCGGCCTCCGCCCCGTCGTCCTCGGTGCCGACGGAGGCGGTACGCACTCACTATCTACAGTGCTTTCAACTTGCAGCGAGCCGCACGCAACTATAGCTGAATCGCATCGTGGTTGTGATGCTTGCTACATTATTTGCAGGATCCGTTCGCATGCCCGCGGCGCTCTGCGGCGTCGTCGGCTTCAAGCCCACCGCAGGGCGGCTCTCCAACTCAGCGCGATTCCCTTTGCAACTCAGTGCCAACTGATTTCTTCTCCCAGATAAAATAACGGGTTTGCTGAAACTCAGCTAGCTGAGTTTCAGCTGTGGTCGTAGTCACGCCGTGAGCCGTCGGATCGTTTTCGCGTCGCGATTCGTGCTTTTATTGCGAGACAGTAGTTTTGTGCGGCCTGTTCACACGTTAGGTGACTAAGACCATAGAGAAAACGCAGCTAGCTGAGCTCTAGGCGCTCCCATAAAATAAAGGGATCCAATAAGTCCCGAACGTTCGGATTTTAGCATTTCGTCCTGAACGTTTTTTATGGCAACTTCAATTGACGCGAGGTGGCAACTTTAGTTGTTAAGACATGGCAACTTTTTGTCCCAGTTCAAAAATTTGCCCTGTTTGCCACTAAAGTTGCCACCTCCTGTCAACTAAACTTGCCACCTCGTGACAACTAAAGTTGCCAGTTCAGGACGAAATGCTAAAATCCAAACGTTCGAGATTTATCATTACCGAAAATAAAAGGTGCAGCAGCAACTACCCGTACCGTACGTCACTTGCTCTTCTGTGAGCAATCACTTCTCCTTCGCAGGATTCAGGACCATGGATGCGTAAGCACTTGTATCTCCGGATTGACCATACATGGGCTGGGTTTCCTGTAAGCTGGTTCAGATTTCTTACCAGCAGCGAAAATGACGAGCTACGAGCTCCACTGCTCTTCTTCAGAGGCCTCACGAACTGACGAGCAGAGCAGTCAAGCCCAGACAGCCATTTTGCTTAAGGTAAGGGGGCTAGACGCCAAGGTCCTTGGCGTCCACGTCGGACGGTCAACTTGGCTGACCAGGGAGGTGGGCCAGGGCCAGACGCCGGGTTCGTGGCTTCTTCAGTGCAACCCAAACGCCTGGGATACTGGTGTCTCAAAATGGGTCAGATCCGATTTTTTTACAAACAAAGGTTAAATCGTGTTAAACTTAAGCAAACGGTTCAAAACATTAAAAAAGTCCAGCTAGGTTCAGACATGCAATCGCTGCTTCCCTCCTCGATCCTCACGCGGAGATCGATGCGTCACGCGTGGAATGGAGTGGGGCCGGATGACTTCGTTTTTCCGTGCTGATGTGGCGCAACCTTGCAATGAGTGAGTGATCTGACCCTGTAGCAGTTTGCTAGACGAAAAGAAGAACTGTTTGCACGTCTCGTCGATAAATGATCCAAACTTCCGAGTGACTCGCGACACAGTGAGACGAGACGTGCATGTTTTCGTCTGCTGTGTCGTTTTTCATCTGTTTGACTGATGTGCTCGGTTAAATCCAACAATCCGTAGGATTGTCGGCACTACGGCACCAAAGCCTACTCCCAATATAGTACTAGTACTAGCAGATGCCATTTGTCTACGGGAGCACGGGTTTCAACTGGTGCGTGAGAAAGGAAGTTAAGTACGAAAGCGTTAATCTAGTTTTGAGCACAAAGGCATGAACAGTACATTCTTAAAAACTATTTTTTGAAAAATCTGATTTTTTATGGATGAGCATCAACAAGTGTTCTAAGGGCATCTCCAACGCTGACCCCAAACCGGATACCGCATCCGTCCGCGGACCGGGGGACCAGTTAGCGGACACTGATGCGGAAGCTGGCCATCCAACCATAGCCGATACATTTCAAACCGGACGATTTTCATCGAAATCGGAGCACAATCATTACATTTTCGACATATTTTAATTAAAAAAAAAACCGGACCTAAACCTAGCCTACGGCGGCGCCCGTCCCCCACGTCCTTGTTGTTCCCTTCCAGCGATCATTTGGCTCATCTCGCCGTCTTCATGAGCAGCGGTGATAAGACCCGCGAAGTGAAGGTGCGGTCGCCGGCGAGGAAGAGTACAACATGTGAGACGGACCGGTCCACTTGGGATTCGAGGCCCCGCCGCCTCCCATGCCCTACTCACCCTCGTCGGAGTCCGCGACCTGTCCGTCGCCGGTGGACGTGAGGTCCACGATGGAAGTGAAGGGGCCGGCACGCTCGTCGTCCCACCGGCGCGGCCAAACAGCGTTTGGCGGCGCGTAGGACGCACAGCTGGCGGCGTCCTCGTCCACGATCGCCTGCGCCGCCTCCGCGTCCGGCTGCGCCGCCTGTACGTTGCGAGCGACGGCTTGAGTGCAGGCGGCCTGGTAGAGCGCCTGCTGCTCGGTGACGAATTTGGGGTTCGCCGCGGCCATGGCCGCCACGGCTTCCTCGCTCGCGCGCTCGCCGTAGATCTGGCCCTCCGCCAGACGATGCTGCTCGAGGAGGAACAGGTTGTACCGATGCTCCTCTTGCGCCTACTGGAACACCGATATAGGCGCGGGCGTCGACTGCTCCTCCGCTATGGGGGCGTTGAAGTGCTCCTGTGCCTGCTCCATTGTCAAGCCGGCATGCACCGGCGCGAGCTGCGGCGCAGAGTAGTCATCGGAGCCAGTCTCCATCGTTGGGTCGTCGTCGGAGACCTCCAGAGAGCTGGCCGACATGCCGGCCTCTATCTGCCTGGCACGACGGTTCTGCCAGGCGGCCGCAAGGGCGCTAACCTCGTGCTTCTGCTCCGTCGAGAGGCTCTCTCACAAAGCGTTCCCGCTCGCGGTTATGGCGGATATGGTGCACTGGAGGAAGATGTGGCGCGGATGGGTTGTGGTGTGGTGTGAGCCGAGTGTGGCCGCCTTTAAATAGTGGATGCCGGTGAGGCCAAGCGTCTGCTCTGGGCGAGCGTTAATACGGAGCGGCCGCTCTAGAGCGACATGAATGCGGGTAGCTGGCTTCAGGCAGGAAAGGGCGCGGGCGAGCGAGAGGGTTTTTGGGTGGGCCGTGGCAGCAGTCCGGACGCCCGCAAAGCCCCCCCGGTTTGCTTCCGGTTTGCGTGAAAAAGGACGTCCGGACCGCCAAACGGACCGATACAGGGCCTCCGGATGGTTGCAGGAGGTTTCAGGGTCGGCGTTGGAGATGCCCTAAGTCATGCCATTTTTTTCTAGGCACGAGTCTATCGGGAGAATCGAAACCGCCCCACGTCAGCTCCCCAAAAGTCTAAATTAAATTTCGTTTGCATATTTGTGTTTCTGATTATGAGGGCTTTGAAATGAGATACATTTTTTAATATGTTTTGACGAATTTTTAAAATTTCGTTAAGTTTCAACTTCTGAAACTTGGTATGAGTGAACGACAAAATCGTAAGTTTCAGACCTTGCGACCGACAAAAAGAATCCGAAACTTAGAACTTACCGTGCCCTCGTGCGGGATCCAACGACTTTGTGGATTGCGAGGCAATTGAGTGGCCGACACGGCTGGGCAAGTGCGTGCCCCTGTGAATTTCCGTTCAAACTGCCTTTATCAAAGACATATACATAATGGAGGGGATGATTATCTTTAATGAAGTCCTTAACACTATACATAAGGAGAAAATGAATGCACTTTAGGATAGATATAACAAGTCAGAGCATCAGAATTTTACCGTGAATGTGGAAGATCACAACCTGCCTCTGATGCTCTTCCAAAGGGTGCCAGGTAATTCAAAAGCAATCCAATGATCATTCGCTCCGAGGCTCATGTATCTAATCATTATAATATCAGTGCCTTGGAAGATAAAGCTCCAGAAGAAGCAACTAAATTGTATGATGACGCTTGCACACTTCTAGAAGAAGATGGAAAGGAGCAAATGGCTTTTGACTTGTACCGTGCTGCTGCAAGTTTATATGTGAAGCTTGAGAAGTAAGATTGCATACATCAGCTTATGCATGTTAATTACACTACATTTTTGCATGTCCTCTTACAAATCCATGGCATGTCATGTGTCATGCATGATTTTCTTGAATTCATTTACTCTTATTTTTTTATCTTATTTGCTGTTACTTTTGGAGCAAGCACTTTAGGATAGATAAGGAGTCTTGATCCCAAAACTTTGAGAGTAACACTAGGGGACTAATACAATATCTACTAGAATAAGTACTCCCCAGCAAACACCAACAGAATTGGAGTAAGCTACACGCACACCAAATGGTGGGCAATGGTAGGTGGTGTCTTTACCAATTTCGGTTCCTACAGTCGTTCTTTCTGGTACTTGGGGATTAATTCCCGGTCTTTTGGGTTTTTTTTCCAATTGGTCTATGCTTGTAATTTTCGCTTTAGCTAAGAATGCTGTTTGATTCATCAAACATAAAGAAACAGGCAGAGACTATAGAAATCGGCAAGGGCTTACATTTGCTTACTAAAATAATCCAAACTGGTTGATTCCATATTTCACAAGCTTTTACATCCTTATTCCGTGATTTGTCTATGTTTTGATTGAGTCTCTTTTTTTTGGACAAACCCAGCTCCCTTCTCGCATGCCTTTAATTCAGTGGATTCACAGGAGGCCCTTTTTTGTGTATGTGCCTGTCTATTTGTTTTGGTCTTTTTTTCTCCTTTCCAAAACAATTGCTTAGCTTAGAATTATTAGAGCTTGTTGCACTCATACCTTTTGATTTTTTTTAGATAAATACTCTACGATATTGGTGTGACGGAATTCTATTCTTGGTGCCTCCTGTCTGCCTAGACTTTGTTCTGGGGAGTTGAGCTCCAAGGGGTTCTTGTCATATTTGCTATCATTTTAGTTCCTGAATACCAGAGGACGCCGACATCGAAACGCTTCTATACTTTGCTTGGTGGCAAATAGTGCCGTGACTTTTCCCCAGTACTGGAGGAGATAGCTCGGATGATCTACCAGGTCTAGTATCGTTGTTTTTTGAACGTCCGAGGTACACGAGTTTTCGAGATTTCTTGGTTATGTGTTGAATGCAGTCGGTACATTGGAGCGTAGTATCATGTTAAGAGTTGTGTGAAGTTTTGCTCCTTGTATGTGTGGGACCAGATTGCATAACCAAGAAATTGCAGGAGTTCTTAGGTGGGAATTCAAGTAGTTACCTAGGTTATCTTTCTAACAAGTGTGTGATGTGAGGGTGGGGTTCGGCATCTAGTGGTTCATTCGTAGAAGTCTGTTATACTGTCGCTTCGTTGCGTCATACTGTCAATTCAGAGTGGCAATTAAATTCTAGGGCATACCGATTGACGTGCGCCGCCAGCAAGCCTGCTATGCATGCCACGTGATCCAGCTAGCCTGCCTGCATGCGCCAATGCGCCGCCACGAATGTAGCGACAGTCGCTGCCGCTGGTTCCTCTCTTCTCGCACGCGTCTCCACCTTCCAAGCGCCACAGACCGAGGCCAGGGTGCAGTACTACGGGCGAGCTTCGACGACCTTTTTTACCCACCCATATGTCACTCCCTCCATGTACAAAAGCATGCAATTTGAAGCATAGAATAGTTCTTTACATAGATAGATAGTTCTTACATAAAACATTATATAACACGAGCATAATAGCAGCATACAATATATATCCTACGTACTACGTAGTGCACTACGAGTCTTCATCGTCGGAGATGGCCGGATCCGCCTGCGCCGGAGTCTGATCCGCCTGCGCGGGAGCCTAGTCCGCCTGCGCCGCCGCCTGCGCCTCCTCCTGCGCCGCCCGCGCTGCCTCCATCTGCTGCTGACAAAGACACCGAGCCTTCTCCCACCGGATGGAGTTGAGGATCACCACCTGGTCGGGCCACAGATAGTAGACCGACGGTGCCTCCACTTCCGGCTCCTCCGGCGGCGCCTCCTCCTCCGGCACCTGCGGCGGCGCCTCCTCCTCCGGCTCTTGCGGCGGCGCCTCCTCTGGCTCTTCCTCCCCCATCTCCGACCCCTCCTCAAAATCCTCCTCCGGTTCCATAGGTAGCCTCGCTTGCCTCCGGATTTGGGCCTACCGAAGGAGGAAGAGACGGTGTTCGACTGTGTAGTACTGGCGGCGTGGTGGCATGGCTAATGGGCTCGGAGAGGGGAGTGCTTGGGTGCCGGCGAGGAGAGGGAGCAGGCGGATGAGCTAGGGCTGGGGCATGCCCTCCGGCTTAAATAGCCGTCTATGGATAATGACACAGAGCCGAGCGAGTATAAGAAAAAAGAGCAAATGGTCCATCATTTTATCAAATATTCCAATAACAGAGCAAAAAAAATGTGCTCCAAAGAAATTTGAGAGAAATGTGCTCCAAAAAAATGCAAAAAAATAAAATCTTGGCAACCTATCTATGTTTGTGTAGGAGATCATGTGTGCAAAATTTGAGGTGATTTTGAGTGAAAATCCGTGGGTCAATTGTTGTACAAAAAAAGACAATTTTTGAATAGTTTGTGGCCATTTTGCATGATAAAAATAAATTTGGCCCTTATAAATTTGGTCATTTTGCATTTGTATTGAACAAAAAAGAACTAAATTTTCTAGGCAATGTCAATTGTTGTGTAATTTCAAACGATGCAGAAAAACAGAGCCAGCACGTTCACTAAAAACAAAGCAAACGATGCAAAAAAACGACGCAATTCGACGGCCCAACCAGAGCTTGGTTTCCTTTTGGGCCCAATAACTACGTTTTTTTCACGGAGTCAATGGTGGGCGAGCAGCTGAGCACAACCAACAGGATCGCCTCTCACGGATCACCCACGATCCAACGATGCGGAGCCGTCCATGTGATCCAACGGCGCGGAGCCTGCACGCAGCCTGTCCACCGAATTCCTTCTAGAAGACCACATTTGAGGGCTGTCGCTTGGCGCTAGGGTATGATCGGACGGCTGACGTTCGGAGCTAGGGTTAGGCGAAACCCCGTGGGGTTTACAGGGGTTTTGAGCTGGTCAACGGGGTTTCCAAGGCTTTGACTGAGCATAACTAATTTTAAAAAAATCGAAAAATATGAAACCTTCGCCGTTCGTCATTTTATAATACACACTAACGAGGAAAAATACTAAACTTGGTATATGGACATTTTCAAAAAAAAGCTAGCTGGCACGATCGAGGTCAAATGAGCACCATTAATTTAAAAAAATCAAAAAAATATAAAACCTGTGCACAATGTTGTC
Source organism: Elymus sibiricus (assembly GCA_039707655.1). Lineage (NCBI taxonomy): Eukaryota > Viridiplantae > Streptophyta > Magnoliopsida > Poales > Poaceae > Elymus > Elymus sibiricus. The sequence goes on along the minus strand of CM077669.1, from coordinate 54,650,640 downwards.
TTATGTGACATGTTACCAACCAAAAATCATAAACTTGGTCTATAGTCATTTTCATGAAAAAACCGTCACACATATGAGCTATCACGTACAACATTTCATAGAGTTTAAGGAGAGGAGGTAGGGTTACCTTCTGTTTTTGAAAAATTTAAAAAAATCAAAAAAATCACAAAAGATTTTTTTCAAAGTGAATAAGAACGATCTGAACTTAGTTTTCCATTTTCATATTTTAAACGTGTTTTTAATAGTTTCTATATTAAAGCATATTTTTTCAAAAGAAAATGTAAAAATATGAAGATTAATTAAAAAAATACAGAGACTTCGAATCTACACTATATAGATTGAATAGGTGTTAATAAAAAACATTTGGCTCATTTGGAGTAGGTCCAAATAAAACTTGATTACAAATGAGGTTGTTTACCCTAGCCTGCGAGCTCATTTGGAGCACATTTCTCAAATTCAAATTTGTTTGACCTCCTCTAAATCACCTCAAATTTTGCACACATTATCTCCTACACAAACATAGATAGGTTGCCAAGGTTTTTTTTTTTGCATTTTTTTGAATTTATATTGTCCTGTCGAATGTCAGTTCAAAGCATCAGATAATGAGACATGGTGGGAAAAAGCATGCATTTGATTAATAAACATACTCCTTTATTACAAAAAATCATTACATCTTCATTCAAATGTTGTTTTTTGCTTTGTTATTGGAATATTTGATAAAATGATGGACTATTTGCTCTTTTTTCTTATTCTTTGCAGCATGTCTGATCAGTGAAGCAACACTGAAACAACATAGTACCATACCATCCATAGATAGTTCACACAAATACCCAATATAGATAGCAGACAAATTTAAAAAACATCATCACAAATTTAAAAAACATCATCAAAAATTTAAAAAACATCATAAATACCCAATATAGATAGCCATATATACCATCATAGTACCATACCATCCATAGATAGTTCACACACAAAGTTCACCAAGCAACCAAAAGTAATTAACATCATCACGTCATCACATCACTTGGGAAGGGGAGTCAGGACTTTCGCGAGGGCACCATGCTGCCCCCTGATCTTGTAGTCCTCGCCGTGGATGGCTACATCTTCTGCATGAGCTAAAAGGTGAACGAAGCGGCCGGACTTTGGCTTTGGCTTGGTGGTGCAGTAGGGGTAGCGCCAAGTGTTGGTCTTGCTTTTGTAGTAGTAATCATCTCCCTTGGCCCTGATCTTCTCCTCTTCCTTCGCTTTGAAGGACGCGAAGTTGCCGTCGTCCACATCCACATCTTCTCCAGAGACATACTGCACACACGAATGAATTACATTAATACATTATAGATTCATACACCATGTCAAAGGAACTAAATGAACAATCTAAATTTCAAGTAGGCTTACCTCATACTCTTCGTCGTCACTATACCCTGGATCGTACGGGTCCTTGAACCCAGTAAGGTCCAGCTTCCTCTTTTTCCCCCAACCATCATCCTCCTGAATATACAATTACATCCATCACTAGTAAATACAGAAGCCAATTGAAAATTTAGATATGCACACATGACACATTTATCATAGGGCTAATATACTATGATCCTATTTGCATTTTCCATTGTCATGCACACACATTGAACAACAGAGCTAATATAACTACATATTGTGGACACATTTATATACTAATGAATCAAATAATTGTATATTCAGTAGAATTAAAAACCCCAATCTGCGTAGCATTCTAAAACAAATCTAATAGGGACCCAATCTAATAAGCATACATGTCTGTAGCATTAAAAACCCCAATCTGTGTAGCATTAAAAACAAATCTAATAAGCATACATGTGTGTAGCATTGAAGCACAGAGATCCCAATATCTCATACAGATATATCTAGCTTTTTTGAAAAGAATGTAATCCAGAAAACTCTAGTACAAAAACCCCAATCCCCCCCCCCTTAAGAAAACCCCGGCCCATCCGTCAAACCAACTACTCTAACCATCTGTACTACCGTACGAATCACAATCTAACCAATGCAACTACCTCTACAAGAAAAATATTGGAACTAACAAGCAAGTGCAAATACCTCCTGCTCCTTGCCAGGCTGCGCATCGGGATGGATTGTGCCGCTCGACGCCGTCACCTTCAGCTCTGGCAGCGCTGAGGCGGAGCCCGGCACCTCTTTATCCACATCCGCAGCGGTTGCGAGTTTCCCCGCACCGCCGTGGACGCCGCCAACGTCCTTCACTTCATCCGCGGTCACCGCGCCCTGTAGCTCCACTACTACATCTCCGGCCACTGCTCCGGCGTCGCCACGAGCGTCCACCATTGGACAGATAGAGGCGATGAAGGTGAGGAAGAGGATGCGGTGGGGGAGAGCAAGACGGTGCGGTGGAGGCAGTGGAGGAAAGCGAGACGACGCGGTGGGGGAGAGGAAGACGATGTGGCAGCGAGGGGATTTGGGGAAAATGGTAGGGGCGATGCGCCGGGAGGTGGTTCCCCCTCTTTATACGATGGGACGTTTCGAGCAAGTCCCATGGATACGTGCTACCCCACGACCGCGGTTAGTTGCATGCGCGGGAGCGGCCCCACTGGTCAGAGTTAACGGTCAGAGGCATTGACCCGACGGCAACGTTCGTTGTAACCTGTTCTGAGGGTTTCGGGCAAGGGAGTGGGGAAAAGTGAGCAAAAGTTAAGAGCGCGGGGATGAATGAGTACACCTAACGAACCAGGGGCACAGATGTAAAAATCCCTAAAATTATTGGGTACCTAAGTGAGAGTGAACTAAATAATTCGAATGTGGAGTTTCGTCAATATGCAACTCGTTGCATATTGAGCTTCACTTAATGTGTAGTATTTGATTGTTGCATCTTGCCATGCCATGCCTATTTAAATCGGACATGCATCATCCTTGATTATGCATCATGCCATGTATATGTTGTGGTGTTTACCGTGTCATTGTTTGTTTCCGGATTTGCTTCTCCTCGCTAGAGTTCCAAAAACATTTCGGAGTGTGAGGATTCGTTCGACTACGTTGGTTCGACTGCTTCATGGACTCAATCTTCTTCCAAGCGGGATTCCAGGCAAGATGACCATTACCTTGGATATCACTACTATCTTTGCTATGCTAGTTGTCTCGTTTCTATCGCTATGTCTCGCTACCCACCACTTGTTTGTTAAGCCTCCCAAAATGCCATGATAAGCCTCTAACCATCCATCATCCTAGCAAACCATTGTTTTGCTAAGTTACCGCTTGCTCAGCCCCTCTGATAGCGTTGCTAGTTGCAGGTGCAGTTTGTTCCATGTTGGGACATGGATATCATGGGATATCACAATATCTTGCTTATTTAAGTAATGCATATATACACTTGGTAAAGAGTGGAAGCCTCAGCCTTTTGCTTGTTATTTTGTTCCACTCTTGCCGCCCTAGTTTCCGTTATATCAGTGTTATGTTCCTTGATGAGCGCTTCTAACACATGTGGGGTATTAAGGGGCCCCCCTGATCATTCGTTTTAGGATAAAACTCTTCCAGCAAGGTCCAACATTGATTTTACCATTCACCAACCTAATAAAACTTGCATAGGGACTTGCCGCCCCCCATGGATAATTAATCAACAAACCGGGCCGGTGCTCCTCATGAGTGTTGGTCCAAAAATAGAGCCACTTGCGGTGCCACCCCGGGGCAACTCGGGCTTCTTGGCTGTTGTACGTAGTGTTCATCCGGTCGTGTCCTGAGAACAAGATACGTGTTGCTCCTATCGGGATCGTCGACACGCCAGGAGGTCTTGCTGGTTTAGTTTTACCTTTGACGAGTGGCTTGTCCACCGGGATTCCTTATCGTAAGCATCATGTTATCATGGTGTGAGGTTTTTCCATCGGATGCGTGTGGAATTTATGATGGACTACTTGGAGCACCCCTACAGGGTTAAATCTTTCGGAAAGCCGTGCCCGCGGTTATGTGGCTACTTGGAAATTTATAATATCTGGTTATAGAGAACTTGACACTAAATCTAATTAAAATACACCAACCGTGTGTGTAACCATGACCGTCTCTTCATGTGAGGTTTGAACCAAGAAGAGAACACATTGGGGTTATGATTGACTCGTAAGTAGGTGTTCAGGATCACTTCTTGATCAGTTTGCGCCCGATTTTGCGTAGATCACTCTTATTATTCTTGTACTCGTAAGTTAGCCAGATAAAAATGCTTAGTGCTTGCTGCAGCCTCACCACTTGACATTTTCCTCACCCGTTAAGCTTTGCTAGTCTTGATACCCTTGGTAATGAGATTGCTGAGTCCCATAAAGGCTCACATATTACTACTACAACAGGTGCAGGTACAGGTAAAGCAATGCTTTGGTGTGAGAGCGATGCTTGTTCTATTTGGAGTTCTTCTTCTTCTTCGACGATCATAGGAAGGGTTCCAGGTTGACAGCCTGGAATTAGCAGGGTGGACGTCGTCTTCTTTTCGTTTATTTTTCATCCGTAGAAGGATCATGCTCTTCTGTATGATGATTGCTATGTATTGGTGTATTGAGATATTCATGTCGTAGGTTGAGGCGAGTGTAAGCCTATATCTTGTATTCTCTTCTCTTCAGTACATGTATTTGTGATGATATCCACCTTGCTAAAGCGTCTCCGATATGTGCTTCTATCCTTGTTGAGACTTTCAAGTTTCCGTGAGGATAGAACCGCATATTGGGCGTGACAACTTGGCTCAGGAATCAGTACTTCATCAGCACCAGCGTGATGCAGAGTTTCTTCTCGAGGTGGTGAGGATTGAGCATGTTTTCCTGGAGCACTCTGGGTCAGTGGTACAGCTTCGGTAGTAACAGTCATCAGACGGCGATCGGTGTTTTCTTTCGGCTTCCTAGCTTGAGCCCTTGTCTTCTGATGTTTTCCCTCATCAGCTCTTCTCTTCTCAGCTTGGGCTTGATCTCGGCGTTTAACAGCCCTTCGATCACACAGCTGAGATACTTCCACCATTAAGCAGGTATGCCATGCCAGTTTGTTTTTCCTGATAACACTGATGGCTTTGGTGATAGTGACCAGATTCTTGTTGAGATCTTTGGCAACAATCTCAGTTTTAGCCTTTCTTTTCATCTGCTCTATAGTTTGCTTGTCTGATTGAGGAGTGGCAAGTTCTTCATAAATTTCCTTTAGTTCGACAAAGAACTTCCTTGCTAGTTCCTTGACATCTAACGGCAGCTGTAATTTGTCAAGATCTTCTGGCTTGGTATCGTAAGCAATGCTGTCTAGCAAAACCATGAAGAGCATATGATCATACACTGGACATTCAATTTCTTCAGGAGTATTTTTCTTCACCTTCTTGGCGGTCACAGCATCTACTTCGGAAGATTCTTTCTTTATCTTGACCGTAGTTTTGCTTATCTTAGGCTTAGCAGAGGCCGAAGGAATAACATCAGATTTCTCCACAGTATGCCTGGGAGACCGTTTTGGAGAAAGAAAAACCTTTGAGGGTATAGTGCTCTTGGGTTTGTCGAGGATTGCTTTTTGATCATACTGAACTTCTTCAGTATATTCTTCGGTTCAATTTTCTTTGGGAACTTCTTCCCCAGATGCAGACGAATAGCTCCCTTCATCAGATAAACTGGCAGCTTTCTTTGTTCTTGTGAAAATTGCTTTCTACCGAGGCTTTGTACCACTCGAGGTGACAGATGGGTTTTTCTTTGAGATGTGGGTGTGCTCTTTCTTCTTCTGAACATCTTCTTGTGTTTGCACAACATTTTCATCTTCCAGTTTCTCAGACTTGGCGGCTCTTCTTGGTTGCTTTTCAGCGGCATTTGCTCTCTTTTTGACTTCCTCAGGATAATCTGCAGGTGTCGTGATTGAACTTGGATGAGGATTTTCAGGAGGAGCTGGTCTTGCTTTCTCATCACCTTCTTTGATGCAGCCTTCTGCTATGCACTCGTTCCAAGGTGCATTGAAGGCAAACAAAATTGCATACTTCTCATGAACTTTTTCGTAGTTGAACCACTTCCTGGCCCAATAACGACGAATTTTCTGCAGCCTTGTGTTACGTTCTCCTTGAGTTTCTCTTCTGGGAGGTGTCTTGAATGGTTCTTGATCAGACATCTCAGCAGTGGAATATGGTTCACGACTGCGACCACCTCTCCTGGGTCGGTCTGCTAACACATTGCCTTGATTATCATCGGACAATTCTTCATCAGAATGATCAGCCTCTATTTTCTTCGGCAACTTAGGCGGTTTTGAAGATTTGACTGCGCCTCTCATGCGTTTCTTCTCGTTGCCTTTATCAGGTGAGATCTGTGGCAATTTCTCTTCCATTCCATTATCAGATTCAGTGCGTTCTCCTGAACCAGAGGCCATGTGCTCCTGTGAATAGATTCAAGGAAAGAGGGAAAATAGACAGGGTTATGAATACGCATAGAATTTTATTGAATGAAAATCTTTTTCTGAAGGATTTGACCATCGATATGAAGAATATTGCAGTCGTTAATATCATCGAGAGATTTTGTGCTAGTAAGATTCAAAAACTTTACTAGGGCAGAATCTAACTAACCATCGATGAATATTCATACTCGAATATAGATCAGAGTGAGTTGAACGTGAGGAACTTCTACAAACCGCGTTCAGTAATTCTAGGAAGTTTTATGGATCTACCGTGGTAGTAAAAATAAAACAAAATTCACACCAGATGAACTCATCACAAGAACAGGAAGTTGAGCAGTTGAGTTCCAATCTCCAAACCCTAACTTGGTGTTGGAGATCAACTACGGCGACGCGGCGAAGAAGACTGCTGTGTCGGCGGGGACCAAATGTGGCGAGATTCCACCGGAGTTGCACGGCGGAGTACCTCATCGGGTCTGCTTCAAGCACGGGCTTGGAAAAGTATGAGTGGATGCGGAGGCGATGGAGTGAAGGAAAAGAGGAACCGTCCGAGGTGAAAGACGGGGTATATAAAGGCAAAGTTACCCACCCATCCGAAATCAACGGCCCGTAGTAACTGGACTCTCCGCATTCAACGCGGATGATCAGGCGGTGGAAGATCGTGGCCACGTGGCAAACAGACAGAGCGTTTTCTCCGGACTTGAGCGGGAGGCCCAAAGTTTGGAGGGCTTTCCAAAGCGGATTAAGTTTTGAGATGCATTTTACTCGGGACCAAGGACGTGTGAGAAGAATGAATCTCAGATGAAGTTGCGTATTCATAACTAGAAGCAGAGACTTGGACGTGAAAGAATAGAGCGAGGAAAAGATCCAAAACATGATCACTCAGCCAGATATAAATCGAACTGAAACAAATAACAATGAGTGACCTGTTCTTCGGATGTAACACCAAATAAGAAAAACTTATCAAGAACTTCAAACCAATATCAATCAAAACTAGATCAAACGAAAGAAAATATTTTGATGAAGAAAGAAGAAAGACAGAGGTAGTTAAAGAATTTCTTTCGGAAGAGAAAGCGCATCCCCTGCACCAACAATTATGTCTCGTGGCATAATATGAATTGAGGGGCCCTCGAGACATATGTCATGCATAGAAAATTATTTAGTCTTTACCACCCACACCTTTGTGGGCAGTCGAGACACCATTTGTTTGGTTTTGGGAGGAACCATTTTCTTTCGGAGAGCTCTGGAATTGTTCATCTGCAAAGAGTTAGTGTAATCATAGGAATATGCATTGAAGTTATTTCTAGAAGCATGCACATAATATTTTGAGGAGGTACGCATGTACTCCTTCTGATGGTCATTTTGCCCATTCTTTTTCGATGAGTTAGCAGTGCGAAACTGCGAAGAATTTTTATTCTGTCGATGATAATGTCCCTACATGGTTAGTTTGGCAATAATCCGAAGTTTCTCAACGATTGATTTCTCAACCCATATCTGTTTCTTGTGAGACCCTAACCTACAGCTAGTGCCAATGTACTGAGCAAATACCTTACCATTCTATTGTTTGAACAATTTGAAGTTGGAGTGGAGTCACTCATCATCATCAATAGCAATGAGGCAATCATATCCTGAGAGTAATTCAGGTTCGAGAATTTTGCTCTTGGCGAGGACCCAGCTAGTCTTCGGATATTGTTCGGCGGTCTAGTAAGTCCCATCTGAATTGAGTTTTCTGTCGAAGCCTAAACCTTGCTTCCTGGGATTCTCATGAAGGATTGACTTCTTGAGAACATCACAGAGAATCTGATGTCCCTTGAGACTTTAAAGCATTCCAGTTTCTATCAAATTCTTCAGCCTGGAATTTTCATCAGAAATAGCAACAATTTCCTCGAAGGAGGGATTACATACAATAATAGTAGTTGCATTTCTTTTAGCAGCAGTAGCAGATGTTTTGGCAGTGGAATCAGTATTGCTACATTCTATGCATTTTCGACATGGTGGTTCAAATCCATCAGGAATCTTTTTAATTTGTTCTGCGAAGAGAGAAGCATTTTCCTTCTTGAGATCATCATAGGATTCTTTCAGTGATTCAAGTTCTTGATTCCTTTTCAGGAGATCTTTAGACAACTTCTTGAAATCAACGAGATAGAATCATGATGTATGGATAATTCTTCGAATGTTGATAGGAGAGCATTGTGCTCTTTTGCCAACATTCGATGTTTCTCCATCTCTTCGACCAGCAAACCTTCATATTTCCTGAGGTTTTTCTCAAGACTTTCAAGAGCATCTTGTTGGATACTAGCCATTTTAATCAGTTTAGTGTAGACAATGTTCTCAGAGAGAGCACTTTTGTCGATAGATTTTTGGCGCTTTGGTGATACCTGATCTCTTGAAGATTTTGCCATGAAACACAATGCGGGCGCCTCATCATCACTTGAGTCACTGTCGGAGTAGATCGACGATGGCGTAGAAGCTTGAGCAATAAAAGCATGACCACATTTGTGTTTCATATCGGATTTTACTTCGTCAGATTCAGATTCTGAAATGTCTTCATCCGAGTCCATGGTCATACCAGTGTAGGCACCTGCCAACCGAGAGATTTGCTGCATGTTGGATTGAATTGCGGCTTTGGTTTTGACGTCAGTGATTAGTCTTGATGAAGAAGATGCAGTAGCTGATTCATTTTCCTTCATGAGCTTAGTGTGACAACCAGCATGACTAAATCCACCTTCATGAAGTGCATTCCATCTTCAGCTAGGTGTGATGTCCATTTCCCTTCTTGGATAATTACTGATGAAATGACCGTAGCCATGACATTTGAAGCAAGATATCTTTCGTGTAGGTTGATGATTTGATGATGTTCCTTGATCGTCCTCTGATGATCTTGTCAAGCACAAATTCTGATATTTGAGGGAATTTAGGCGCTCAGTGAGCCTTTCAAGGTTTTGGGTGATGGTGTGTTGACTCTCGTATTCTTCTTCGTTTGAGCTATCGTCATAGTCAGACAGAATTTCACCATCTCCTTCGCTGTCCTGAGAATATGTTTCAGTGGAACTAATATCATCCTTTATTTTTCAAGTTCTTCTTCGTGAGTAATCAGCAATTCCATAACTTCAGCAGTGCGTAGGTTTTCATAGTCTGGTCTCTCCTTGATGGTGACAACCACTGGATCGAAGGAGCAGTTGAGAGATAGTAGTAGTTTTTCGACCACATAGTGATCAGAAATATCATTGCCTCCACGTTGGCGAAGTTGCTCAACAATACTGCTCAGTCTGTCGGTAAGTTCCCTAACACTTTCATTTTGAAGACTTCGATAGTGGGTGAACATGGATCGAAGCATATCAGTGTGAGCATCTCTTCATTCTTGAAATTCTTCATAGACATTTTCAAGTTCATCCCAGATTTGCTTGGCTGTATCAAGTCTTCGGTACAGAAGACATTGACTCTTTGAGAGGTAAGTGCATATGATATCATTTGCTTGTGCATCTAGTTGACTGTTTTTCTCATCAATCCGTGTAGAAGATTCAAGGAACAGGATAGTATACCCATTTTGCACAATTTGCCATATTTCTTCGCTGATAGTCTTCAACTTGATTTTCATCTTTTGTCTCGAGAAGGGATACTCATCTCCATCAAAGATAGGAAATCTTTCAGAGTGCCCAAGCTGTCCTGCAAGCGACATACTCAAAACTCCAACGTGATTAGACCTTTAATAAGCACAGACAAGGAGATCTTGCTCTGATACCAATTGTAGGTTCGTGAGTATATCGACCAGAGGGGGGTGAATGGGAGATTTAAAATTTCTTTCAAAACTTCAAATCTTTTCGATACAATACAGCGGAAGTAAACTAGTCTTGCAGGATTACTGATGATAATTTGAGATAGACACACGAATGAAAACTGAAGAGGCTAGAGGGAATGAACAATCATTTCAATGAAAGTAATGATAATCTGTCTAGTATAGTAACATACAGCTTTCACGAGAATAATGGTGATACCGAATGAAAACAGAGCTAACAACATGGAATGATGATGAACAGATACAAATCACGATAATTAATGCATCCTATTGAGAGATCTTCATCAGAGTGTAACTTAGCCGAACGACAAAGTAACACCAGAAAATCAATAGACGTGCATACAGACAAACTACTTTAAGTATGATGAACTGAAATATACTGAACAACATTTTACGGGTACAGGGCACAACCACGAAGATAAATGATCACAGTTATCTATCGAGACATGGAGCACTGATGATTAACCACTGAAAGAAATGCAGTAGAGAAAGAATAACCGGTGGTGCTCGATGGCGACAGATGATTTGGTAGACCAGTTCACTCTTTTGCAAAAGAGCTACGTCTGGTTGGAGGGACTTGGGATTTAACCCAGAAGATAAACTCTCTTCGTCATATTCTCCTTTAACCCAGAAGATAAACTCTCTTCGTCATATTCTCCTGTAATACTTAAGTTGATCAGGCATCAGTTGAATTCACTCGGGTTAGATCCTTATCGGCAATCTACAAACCTTCGACAGACTTGCTTCCGAACCACAATTACTCTTGGTTGCTGAAGTCTTTGACTTGGTGAAGACAATTACTCTTCGACACCAAGCCGACACCTATCCATCTAGAGAGTGTGCAGCTCTCAAGAGTAACAGGTACAAGAACCCTCAACTCAGATCTGCTGTGATGCTCAACCACTATCAAAGTTTTTTGGCTCTTGATTTTCATGCTCAATCAATCTTCTCAGAATCTCATGCAGAGCAGCCAACGGAATACGTTGGTGCCGGGTGGTTATTTATAGCCGCATCCTTCCCTGATGTGAAATTACCAAATTGGGCATAACGGTCGGAACGACACGTCTCCAATGGTCGGAAATTTGAGCGCATGGCAACTTTACTTGAGGAACAAGTAAAGCTGACTCTTCGGTCTGAAAAATATCTCTCGCAGTCCCGAAGAACATCGTCTCGGACTGGCAAGTAAAGGTTCAGAGCTCAAAGAGATTTCTCTCAGTCTTTCATAGGTTTCGGGTTAAGCATCACAACGGACTAAAGTCTCGAATACCTATACCCCTCTTAATAGTACGGAGGTCATATGACTCAAATAAGTGAAGAGAAAATATCGAAACAAACGCTACGTCTTCGCTTCATCTTCATTTTCCCTCGACTGCAGTCATTTCTTCTCGGACACACCGAAGAACAATTGCTCAACTCTTGCAATGATTTCAAGGCGTTAATATCAACGCACAATCTTGTCGGTTTGAACACTGCTTCGAGAAAGAACACACTTTTGTGCACCGCGGTTTCTTTTCAGTGAACATAACATAGCTTCACGTCAGCATATGGCATTCTTCTCAATTTGTCAAGGACTATTTCTCTCTGTATGCACTAGCAAATAAATCAGTCCCACAATGTTTTTGACAACAATCTCCAAAACCACGGGGGGCAAATATTTGCCCCAACAACTTTTCTTTCCTCTTTTTCTGTCTTGCAGGGTTCAAGGTTTCCTGAATAGTGACCAGAATCGATGTGCAATGAAACTGTTGTCTGCTTATGAGGAAGGTGATGCTGAAGAAATCAAGCGTGCTGCTCAATCAAGTGCCATTAATCATCTCGAACATGTGGTATGTCTTTCGAGATCCTTAGTTGAAAGGCTATCGATTATATGAGAAGATGACCTGTGATGGTGCATGTGCTTAGAATGGTGAACTAAGGCCTCTCCTAATGCATAGGTGCTTAGAGCAAGTGCTTAGTGTGTGAGGAGGCTTAGGAACTGAACTCCCAATGCATAGGTGCCTAGTTTGTTGTCGCTAAGGTTCATTTAGTTAGCTGTAGGATCTTATGTGCAAGTTCAAGCGGTAGCAAAGGGACAAGGCCAGGAAAGTACCATTCTGCTCCCGAGCTCAAATGAGCTCGGTGAACAGTAAAATCGAAAAAAAATTCGAAAATTGTTAAAAAAATTTCTGAACAATTTCGATTCTTTTTCGATTTTACTGTTCACCGAGCTCATTTGAGCTCGGGAGCAGAAACTTCATGTCCACAAGGCCAAGGGGATATGAACATGATCGAAATATACACAGGGCCTTGTGCCTGGATTCGTTTATTTCTGAGGACACCAAAGTCTTCTCTCCTTCACAATTACATTGCCTCATCTACTTTTTGCCTATGTGGCATACTTAGCACCAGTACACGGTGAAGTATTCGGAGGGGACTAAGCGCCGAGGCATCACAGGCTAGACATGTTATTGCAAATGTTCCTTTTAATTAATGTATATTCTTCAGATTCTATCATTGCTATTGCGCCAATCTGGTGTGCTTCAGCAGTGATCTCACGATGAATTGCATTTTCTTATCGAACTAGTACAAGACCGTTCCATCTCACTTCAATTGTGCCTGGGTCTTCACTCGGATTTATTTGATCGGTCGCTGCAGGTAATTCAGCTCGCAAGGAAGCTACCAACAGGTGACCTGCTGGCCATCAAGAAAGATGTAGGAGGCGACGACGGGGATTCCTCGGACGAGAATGACCTAACTTGATCCCAAACGTGCCCAGCGAGATGCAGAGAGAACCACAATCAATCGAGTGACTCGAACTACGCCGTTGATGAACAGGAAAGGTTGTAAAAACACATTCTGAATTGCATAGAAACTTGTAGGCTGCATCTGTATCATGGATTTCGATCCCCTAATTTCCGTGGTTTTGGATCTGTGCACATAGACCCTACACCTGTACTGCTGGTTTGCTGTTGTTGCGATATTCTTATTTGTTCGATTACCTCGACAGTGTTCTGTTATCTGTATATACACCAGCATATGTTGAAGTACAAACGGATTCCACAGGTCTGGATTTATATTCTATTAATGGAACAACTCTGGACTTTGGTGGGACTTGTGATCAACGTGACAAAGTAGTATACCAATGATGCAATCTGTTGATCTGTCTATCCAAAAGAAGGAGATCACATCGACAAATCCTTTATTTATTGGGCGATGCTACGCGTCCGCCGGCGGATTATTTTCAATGATCCGCCACCTCCACAACTGTTTGATCTGGCGCATCTATCGGCTCGGCTCTTTCCTCACAATTCCAACAAAGGCAGTGTTGCGGAACCGTTTGCACATATCTCTTCTTGTGTAAACTTTTGCAACAAAGATTTTGTTGTAGATTTTTTTTTAGCGTTAACTTTTTTGAAACATGAGTGTCGTTGCGGACGGACTTCTGCAACACACATGATGTTGCAGAATTTTTTTCTCATCTTAATGTTTTTGTAACATGGACGTTGTTGCGGGATGACTTCTGCAATCCAGATGATGTTGCAGAAAAATGGCAGAGGCACGCGTCCAGTGATGTAGGTCTTGAGCGGCTGATAGAGGCTGCGTGTCCTCCGATTAAACTTGTATCTGACGGCTGCGCGTGCAACACAACTATAGTCGTGATCAGTCAGGTGATTCTAATCGATGTTCTTCTTGCAACAAGGCCTTTGTTGTAAAACATTTTATTTTCTAATTTTCTGCAACAAACCCTTGTTCAAAATCTTTTCTTCTCTAATCTTCTGCAGCAAGACCCATGCTGCACAACCTCTTCTTTCCTATTTTTCTGCAATAAGACCCTTGTTGCAAAAAAATACAACAACATCTCCATTGCACCTAATTTTCTGCAACAAGGCGCATGTTGCAAAAATTGCAACACATCTCCAGCCGCGTCGCGCACTCGTGAAGTCATCGCTGCCACCATTCTGCAACAAGACAGAAAGAGACGTGCGTGGTCAAGCAGGACACGCGTCAAGCAAGGGAGGCGACGGACGCCTCGTGCTACATCTGCCAACCGATTAAAATCATTTCCCTTATTTATTCCGTTGATGATGCATGTAGCACATCAAGGAAGTCGTTAAGTAGGGAAAACCTACTTACGTGGACTGAAAGGAAATACATACGATAGTTTAACTGAAAGGAAATACACACGACAGGATAGTTGGTACAGACGCTTGAGCGAAACGCCGGTGATTTTCTTCCGGCTGGTACGTGCTAGCAGCAAGTCTAAATCCACAAGTAGTTCAGCTTCAGCTTGCATGTAAGCCAGCACGTACACCATAGACGATCATGGAGACTTGTTGGTGCCGGTGGATTTGCGAACGGGAGGGAGCCCAGGGAGCCCAGGCAGCCCAGGGAGGTCCACCGGCAGCCCAGCCTTCATCTCGTTGACACCACTAGCAGCACCGGCAGTAGCACCAGCATCGCTGGACGCGAGCAGGACCAGCAGCAGGACTGCGACGGTGAGGCGCTTTGCTATTGCTAACTTGGTCTGGGAGGTTCTGAGTTGCTGGCCACTGGGGAGATGTTGTTGTGTAGTTGTGTTTGCGTGAGCTTAATTGGGATTAGCATGGTGCGACCCTGCTTTTTATAGGCGGCGAGCTTTGGTGGCAGTTCCGCGCAGGTGCACTGGGTGGCACGGCAGTGCGTCGTCCGCGCAGGGACGTGTTTGGAGAGGGCAAACAAATCAGCTGCCCTCGATCGCCACTGTATTGGCGCGGGTGTGCCGTTGAAGAAACGAAGTCCCTTGCTTTCATTTGAGTGGACCGGATACCCACTGAATTTTTTTTAAAAAAATTGGGAGCTTATTAAGTGAGATCCAGAGAACTTACTAGGAGTAGATAATTTCCATGAAGGTAGGCTAGATATTTCTAGACCGAACTATGGTATTATAACCTTGATCCTTAAAACCAAGGATGCCAAACAGAGTTAGAAGTTTAGGGCTATCTGTCTTTTAAATGTTAGCTTCAAAACTTCTACTAAGATTTTGATGAATAGACTGAAATTGTTGCGAGGGGCACACATCCCCCCCCCCCCCCCCCCTTTTTTTTTTTTTGGTTTTCGATTTTCAATCTTTCATATCTTTTGAACCAAAAGTCTATTAAATTTCGTTTCCATATTCATGTTTCTGACGACGAGGGCTTTCAAATGAGATCCATTTTGAATATGTTTTGATGAATTTTTAAAATTTCGTTAAGTTTCAACTTCTGAAACTTGGTACGAGCGACTGACAAAATCGAAAGTTCCAAAACCTTTGGCCGACAAAAATGTTTCAACTTCTAAAACTTGGTATGAGCGACCGACAAAATCATAAGTTTTAGACCTTGTGACCGACAAAAAGAAACCGAAACTTAGAACTTACCGTGCCCTCGTGCGGGATCCAACGACTTTGTGGATTGCGAGGCAATCGAGCGGCCGACACGGCTGGGCAAGTGCGTGCCCCCGCGAATTTCCATTCAAACTGCCTTTATCAAAGGCATATACATAATGGAGGGGGTGATTATCTTTCATGAAGTCCTTAACACTATACAAAAGGAAAAAGTGAATGCATTGCTTTTGAAAGTTGACTTTGACAAAACATATGATAAAATAAAATGGCCTTTTGTTTATAGAATGCTTTCTCTTAAATGATTCCCTGATTTATGGTGTGACTGGATCATGAGCACTATCAGAAGGGGTTATGTTGGGATCAAAGTAAATGACTTTGTTGGACCATATTTTCTAACTCGTAAGGGTTTAAGATAGGGGGATTCTCTGTCAGCTCTGCTTTTTTACTTGATTGTTCATCTTCTGACCATGATTATGGACAGAGCTAAACACCATGGAATAGTTAAAGGGGGTTTTGAATGGTGTTTTAGATGTTATGTTGATGATACAATTTTTTTGTTACCCGATGATATTGATACTGCAAGGAATCTTAAATTTATCTTATGTGCTTTTGAACAAATGTCTGGATTGACTATAATAAAAAATGAGCTCTTCTTATTTGGAGAAGTTGCTTATAGAACTAAGTATTATCATGGAATTTTACTTGTCAAACTATGGATTTACCTACGAAATATTTAGGACTTCATGCTTCCAAAATTAGGATTAGAAAAAAAAAACATTTGAAACCAGTTGAGAACGAAATTGAACATATAGATGTGTTGGCTGGCAGGGTAAGCTACTGAATATTGGTGGTATAAGACTACCCTGGATCAATCTTGTCTCAGTAACTTGCCCTTATTCATGATGTCCTTTTACCAAATTCATGTAGGGGTTAGGAAAAGCTGTGATTTCTTTAGGGCAAGAATGTTATTGCGGGAAGATGATAATTATAAGAAGTATCATTTGCTTAATTGGAATTCTGTTTGCCAGCCTAAGAATCAAGGGGGCTTGGGGATTTTAAATTTGGTTCTGGAAGCATGAAAACGAGGATGGACTTTGGCAAACAGTGCTTCTAAACAAATAAATAAAAAGGTGAATTTTTATCTGGATTAGGCGAGTGAAATGCAAAAAACCATCACAATAGTGGTCTCATTAGTAGAAAACCATCACATTACAATTCGTGACAAAAAGCACCGCACGCAGCACATTGACCGTTAGCATTTCTTGCCACTGTAAGTGTGCCGCGTGCAGTGCTTTTTGTCTCAAATTGTAAAGTGGTTGTTTTCTGCTAATGAGACCGCTATTGTGGTGTTTTTTTTGCATTTATATTAAGCACAAAGTTGGTGACTCCCGGTTTTGGTCTAGTATGGTGAGCATTAAACATTTATTTTACACAAGAAAATTGTAGGAGATGGTAGAGACACTAGATTTTGGGAGGACTGGTGGCGGGGATCCTGACCTATCCAAAATCTCACCCCCTGACTTTATAACATTATTTTGACAGAAATTTGTCAATAGCTAAGGTGTTTGAAGAAGGTTTGATACTATTAGTTCCAGAAGGACTTTTTATGGAGATTCTTTGATTATGTGGAATAAGGGCAACTCCAACCGGCCGACGCAAACGGACGCTGATTTGGTTTGCTTTTTGTCTGTTTGGGTCAGCCGTAGGGACGGCGTACGGCCCCGTCCGCGTTTTGCTGGTGAGTGCCCCGCCTCGACCGTGCACTAATCATACACGCATCATGCACGATCAAGAGCAGAGACTCACGGGAAGATATCACAACAGAACACTAAGACACAAATATAAACATAAAACTTTATATTACAAGCCAGGGGTCACGAGGACCCGAATACATAAGTCAGCGAAAACAAATAATATCCGAGTACAGACAAAATTAGACAAGTTTGCCTTAAGAAGGCTGAGCAAAACAACGACAACTAGATCGAAAAGGTTGAGGCCTCCTGCCTGGGGCATCCTGTCTACTCCTGGTTGACAATCTCCACGTCGTAGTAGGCACCATCGGGGATCTCCGGCTCCTAGGCTCCATCATCTGATCGCAGTATCCGGGTAGGGGGAAAACGTACAAAGCAACCGTGAGTACTCATCCAAAGTACTCGCAAGAGTTAAATCATAACTATGCTAAGTATGCATCGGTATCAAAGGAATGGGGCTATATCTTTGGACTGTACTGCAGAAATGCCAGAATAGAAGGGAGAGGCCTAGCCTATCCAAGACTAGCATCTTGCAGCATTTAGAAGAGAGTAGCGTGTAATAACATATAGCAACAAGTATGTAGTAGAAACGCCCAGAGATCCTTTCTCGACTACCCTGCGAGAAAGCGATCCCGGAGCAACATATCAACTTAGTATCATTAAGTATCCGGTTCTAGTTGTAGTAGATCGGGATACAACTCCGAGCGTCCTGTTACTGTGGACACGGCTATTCGAATAGATTACTTCCCTGCAGGGGTGCACTGCGTTTCCCAACACGCTTGATTACCTCTGGCAGGACACACTTTCTCGGGTAATGCCCGGCCTCGGATATCGACACGCCGTAGTCCTACCTACGCTCTCTAGAGAGGTCAGCACGCCGGTCTACATCCTAAGTGCGAAGGGGTCATGGACCTATCACCCTAAGCACTCCTAGGCGTTGCGTGGACGGTCGGGACCAAGCCTAGCCTCTTGAATCCACAAGCAGGCGTTCCAGCTCACCCGGGCGCGTGCCGCTCAACAGTGACGTCTAACAGAGCTTTCGATAGAATGTACGTTGCCAAGGGCCCATACCTTATTCCCGCGTGGTGGTTAGTGCAGATAGACTGGAGGCCAACTCAGATCAAATACCCAAATCCGTTAGCATATTATTATTATCTCACGAAGACGAACAGGTCTCCTGTCGCTCCGACTTGGTAACACACGGTCCACGACGAGGGTCCAGGCCCACCTCTCTTCTGGGTGGTCTCCGCCTGCCCGGTCGATTTGACTGAGTGCATCTTTCGTGTTTCCTGTCGGGACAAGTCCAGAGCTACCACCACAACCTGGGTGGTACCGCTACTCAGCCAGCCGCCACAGTATCTCTCGTGGGTACCCTTGGGGCCGACCCGACTTCCATTTAGATAACTCGCGGGTGCTCTTGGAGCCGACCCATCTTTAATAAAGGGGGAATGTAGTAACTCATGTCCATACCACCAAGGTGGAATCCGAGGAATCACCCTCAATGAATCCACACTTGATACACTGCACGACAAGTCACCATCGAGAGTGAAGTATGAGGAATCACCCTCAGATAGGTCACACTTGAGGTGCTGTACTATAGGGCCAACATCGAGAGTGATATACGAGGAATCACCCTTGATAGAATCACACTTGTTGTGGCTCTTAAGAGTCATACAGTTGCATGGGCCAAAGGGGGTCTCAGGTCTCGATACACCGATCATCTGGTATAATCAACCCTGACAACAAAGCATGGCAACACGGACAAGGGTGTAGGCCACTGATGGAACACTAACATTCCTATACTAAACATTTAGGATAACTGGTAAAGTAACAGCAGCAGGTTACATAAACAGGCTATGCATCAGAATAGGAGCTACCGGGAACAACAACAGTAGCAAAATCTAATGCAAGCATAAGAGAGAAGGAATGTGCGATATAGGAATGATCAAGGGGGTTTGCTTGCCTGGAAGCTCTGCGGAGGGGTACTGGTCATCTGGGGCGTAGCAGTACTCAGCGGCGTCAGTGTCGGTCTCGCGGTCTAAGTACATGTATTTGTGATGATATCCACCTTGCTAAAACGTCTCCGATATGCGCTTCTATCCTTGTTGAGACTTTCAAGTTTTCGTGAGGATAGAACCGCATATTGGGCGTGACAACTTGGCTCAGGAATCAGTACTTCATCAGCACCAGCATGATGCTGAGTTTCTTCTCGAGGTGGTGAGGATTGAGCATGTTTTCCTGGAGCGCTCTAGCTCATTGGTACAACTTCGATAGTAACAGTCAACATACGGCGATCGGTGTTTTCTTTCGGCTTCCTAGCCCGAGCCCTTGTCTTCTGACGTTTTTCCTCACCAACTCTTCTCTTCTCAGCTTGGGCTTGATCTCGGCGTTCAACAACCCTTCGATCACACAGCTAAGATACTTCCACCGTTAAGCAGGTATGCCATGCCAGTTTCTTTTTCCTGATAACACCGATGGCTTTGGTGATAGTGACCAGATTGTTGTCGAGATCTTTGGCCTCAATCTTAGTTTTAGCCTTCCTTTTCATCTGCTCTATAGTTTTCTTGTCTGATTGAGCAGTGGCAAGTTCTTCAGAAATTTCCTTTAGTTCGACAAAGAACTCCCTTGCTAGTTCCTTGACATCTAAGGGCAGCTGTAATTTGTCAAGATGTTTTGGCTTGGTATCGTAAGCAATGCTGTCCAGCAAATCCATGAAGTGAATATGATCATACGCTGGACATTCAATTTCTTCAGGAGTATTTTTCTTCGCCTTCTTGGCGGTCACAGCATCTACTTTGGAAGATTCTTTCTTTCTCTTGACCATAGTTTTGCTTATCTTCGGCTTAGCAGAGGCCGAAGGAATAACATCAGATTTCTCCACAGTATGCCTGGGAGACCGTCTTGGAGAAAGAAAAACATTTGAGGGTATAGTGCTCTTGGGTTTGTCGAGGATTGCTTTTTGATCATACTGAACTTCTTCAGTATATTCTTCGGTTCGTTTTACTTCGGGAACTTCTTCCCCAGATGCAGATGAATAGCTCCCTTCATCAGATAAACTTGCAGGTTTCTTTGTTCTTGTGGCAATTGCTTTCTTCCGAGGATTTGCAGCACTCGAGGTGACAGATGGGTTTTTCTTCGAGCTGTGGGTGCGCTCTTTCTTCTTCTGAACATCTTCTTGTGTTTGCACAACATTTTCATGTTCCACTTTGTCAGACTTGGCGGCTCTTCTTGCTCGCTTTTCAGCGGCCATTGTTCTCTTTTCGACTTCCTCAGGATAATCTGCAGGAGTCATGATTGAAATTGGATGAGGATTTTCAGGAGGAGCTGGTCTTCCTTTCTCATCACCTTCTTTGATGCTGCTGTCTGCTATGCACTCGTTCCAAGGTGCATTGAAGGCAAACAAAATTGCATACTTCTCACGAACTTTTTTGTAGTTGAACCACTTCCTGGCCCAATAACGATGAATTTTCTGCTGCCTTGTGTTACGTTGTCCTTGAGTTTCTCTTCTGGGAGGTGTCTTGAATGGTTCTGGATCAGACATCTCAGCAGTGGAATATGGTTCATGACTGCGACCACCTCTCCTGGGTCGGTCTTCTAACACATGGCCTTGATTATCATCGGACAATTCTTCATCAGAATGATCAGCCTCTATTTTCTTCGGCAACTTAGGCGGTTTTGAAGATTTGACTGCGCCTCTCATGTGTTTCTTCTTGTTGCCTTTATCAGGTGAGATCTGTGGCAATTTCTCTTGCATTTCATTATCAGATTTGGTGCATTCTCCTAAACCAGAGGCCATGAGCTCCTGTGAATAGATTCAAGGAAAGAGGAAAAATAGACAGGGTTATGAATACGCACAGAATTTTATAGATTGAAAATCTTTTTCTGAAGGATTTGACCATCAATACGAAGAATATTGCAGTCGTTAATATCATCGAGAGATTTTGGGCTAGTAAGATTCGAAAACTTTACTAGGGCAGAATCTAACTAACCATCGATGCATATTCATACTCGAATATAGATCAGAGTGAGTTGAACATGAGGAACTTCTACAAAACGCGTTTAGTAATTCTAGGAAGTTTGATGGATCTACCGTGGTAGTAAACATTAAAAAAATTCACACTGGATGAACTTATCACAAGAACAGGAAGTGGAGCAGTTGAGTTCCAATCTCCAAACCCTAACTTCGTGTTGGAGATCAACTACGGTGATGCAGCGAAGAAGATTGCCGTGTCGGCGGGGACTCAATGCGGCGAGATTCCACCGGAGTTGCATGGCGGAGTACCTCATCGGATCTGCTTCAAGCACGGGCTTGGAAAAGTATGAGTGGATGCGGAGGCGATGGAGTGAAGGAAAAGAGGAACCGTCCGAGGTGGAAGACATGGTATATAAAGGCGAAGTTACCCACCCGTCCGAAATCAACGGCCCGTAGTAACTGGACTCTCTGCATTCAACACGCATGATCTGGCAGTGGAAGATCGTGGCCACGTGGCGAACAGACAGAGCATTTTCTCCGGACTTGAGCGGGAGGCCCAAACTTTGGAGGGCTTTCGTCAAAGCGGATTTAGTTTTGAGACGCATTTTACTCGGGACCAAGGACGTGTGAGAAGAATGAATCTCAGATGAAGTTGCGTATTCATAACTAGAAGCAGAGACTTGGACGAGAAAGAATAGAGCGAGGAAAAGATCCGAAACATGATCACTCAGCCAGATATAAATCGAACTGAAACAAATAACAATGAGTGACCTGTTCTTCGGATGTAACACCAAATAAGAAAAACATATCAAGAACTTCAAACCAAAATCAATCAAAACTAGAACAAACGAAAGAAAATATTTCGATGAAGAAAGAATAAAGACAGACGTAGTTAAAGAATTTCTTTCGGAAGAGAAAGTGCATCCCCTGCACCAACAATTATGTCTCGTGGCATAATATGAATTGAGGGGCCCTCGAGACATATTTCATGCATAGAAAATTAGTTAGTCTATACCACCCACACCTTTGTGAGCAGTCGAGACACCATTTGTTTGGTTTTGGCAGGAACCATTTTCTTTCGGAGCTCTGGAATTGTTCATCTGCAAAGAGTTAGTATAATCATAGGAATATGCATTGAAGTTATTTCTAGAAGTGTGCAAATAATGATTTGAGGAGGTACGCATGTACTCCTTCTGATGGTCACTTTGCCCATTCTTTTTCGATGAGTTAGCAGTGCCAAACTGTGAAGAATTTTTATTCCGTCGATGATAATGTCTCTACATGGTTAGATTGGCAGTAATCGGAAGTTTCTCAATGATTGATTTCTCAACCCATATCTGTTTCTTGGGAGACCCTAACCTGCAGCTAGTGCCAATGTACTGAGCAAATACCTTACCATTCTATTGTTTGAACAATTTGAAGTTGGAGTCGAGTGACTCATCATCATCAACAGCAATGAGGCAATCATATCCTGAGAGTAATTCAGGTTCGAAAATTTTGCTCTTGTCGAGGACCCAGCTAGTTTTCGGATATTGTTCGGCGGTCTAGTAAGTGCCATCTGAATTGAGTTTTCTATCGAAGCCTAAACCTTCCTTCCTGGGATTCTTATGAAGGATTGACTTCTTGAGAACATCACAGAGAATCTGATGTCTCTTGAGACTTTTAGGCATTCCAGTTTCTAGCAAATTCTTCAGCCTGGAATTTTCATCAGAAATAGCAACAATTTCCTCGAAGGAGGGATTAGACACAGTAATAGTAGTTGCATTTCCTTTAGCAGCAATAGCAGATGTTTCGGCAGTGGAATCAGTATTGCTACATTCTATGCATTTTAGACATGGTGGTTCAAATCCATCAGGAATCTTTTTAATTTGTTCGGTGAAGAGAGAAGCATTTTCCTTCTTGAGATCATCATAGGATTCTTTCAGTGATTCAAGTTCTTGATTCCTTTTCAAGAGATCTTTAAACAACTTCTTGAAATCAACCGAGATAAAATCATGATGTATGGATAATTCTTTGAATGTTGATAGGAGAGCATTGTGCTCTTCTGCCAACATTTGATGTTTCTCCATCTCTTCGACCAGAAAACCTTCATATTTCCTGAGGTTTTTCTCAAGACTTTCAAGAGCATCTTGTTGGGTACTAGCCATTTTAATCAGTTTAGTGTAGACAATGTTCTCAGAGAGAGCATTTTTGTCGATAGATTTTTGGCGCTTTGGTGATAAATGATATGTTGAAGCTTTTGCCATGAAACACAATGCGGGCGCCTTATCATCACTTGAGTCGCTGTCGGAGTAGATCGATGATGGCGTAGAAGCATGAGCAATAAAAGCATGACCACATTTGTGTTTCTTATCGGATTTTTGTTCGTTGGATTCAGATTCTGAAATGTCTTCATCCGAGTCCATAGTCATACCAGTGTAGGCACCTGCCAACCGAGAGATTTGCTGCATGTTGGATTGAATTGCAGCTTTGGTTTTGACGTCAGTGATTGGTCTCAATGAAGAAGATGCAGTAGCTGATTCATTTTCCTTCATGAGCTTAGTGTGACAACCATCATGATTAAATCCAGCTTGATGAAGTGCATTCCAGCTTCTGCTAGGTGTGATGTCCATTTCCCTTCTTGGACAATCAGTGATGAAATGACCGTAGCCATGACCTTTGAAGCAAGATATCTTTCGCGGAGGTTGATGATTCAATGATGTTCCTTGATCGTCCTCTGATGATCTTGTCAAGCACAAATTCTGATATCTAAGGGAATTTAGGCGCTCACTGTGCCTTTCAAGGTCTCGGGTGATGGTGTGTTGATTCTTGTATTCTTCTTCGTTTGAGCTATCATCATAGTTAGACAGAATTTCACCATCTCCTTCACTGTCATGAGAATATCTTTCAGGGGAACTGATATCATCTTTTTCTTTTTCAAGTTCTTCTTCGTGAGTAATCAGCAATTCCATAACTTCAGCAGTGCGTAAGTTTTCATAGTCTGGTCTCTCCTTGATGGTGACAACCACTAGATCGAAGGAGCAGTTGAGAGATAGTACTAGTTTTTCGACCACATCATGATCAGAAATATCGTTGACTCCACGTTGGCGAAGTCGCTCAACAATACTGCTCAGTCAGTCGGTAAGTTCCATAACACTTTCATTTCGAAGACTTCGATAGTGGGTGAACATGGCTCGAAGCATATCAGTGTGAGCATCTCTTCGTTCTTGAAATTCTTCATAGACATTTTCAAGTTCATCCCAGATTTGCTTGGCTGTATCAAGTCTTCGGTACCGAAGACATTGACTCCTTGAGAGGTAAGTGCATATGATATCCTTTGCTTGTGCATCCAGTTGAATGTTTTTCTCATCAATCTGTGTAGGAGATTCAGGGAACGGGATAGTATACCCATTTTGCACAATTTGCCATATTTCTTCGCTGATATCGTTCAACTTGAATTTCTTCTTTTGTCTCCATAAGGGATAATCATCTCCATCGAAGATAGGAAATCTTTCAGAGTGCCCAAGCTGTCCTGCAAGCGACATACTCAAAACTCCAAGGTGATTAGACCTTTAATAAGTAGAGACAAGGAGACCTTGCTCTGATACCAATTGTAGGATCGTGAGTATATCGAATAGAGGGGGGGTGAATGGGAGATTTATAATTTCTTTCGAAACTTCAAATCTTTTCGATACAATACAACGGAAGTAAACTAGTCTTCCAGGATTACTGATGATAATTTGAGATAGACACACGAATGAAAACTGAAGAGGCTAGAGGGACCGAACAATCATTTAAGTGAAAGTAATGATAATCTGTCTAGTATAGTAACATACAACTTTCATGAGAATCATGGTGATACCGAATGAAAACAGAGCTAACAACATAGAATCATGATCAACAGATACAAATCACCATAATTAATGCATCCTATTGAGAGATCCTCATCAGAGTGTAACTTAGCCGAAAGACAAAGTAACACCAGAGAATCAATAGACGTGCATACAGACAAACTACTTTAAGTATCACGAACTGAAATATAATGAACAACATTTTATGGGTACAGGGCACAACCACGAACATAAATGATCACATTTATCTATCGAGACAAGGAGCACTGATGATTAACTACTGAAAGAAATGCAGTAGAGAAAGAATAACCGGTGGTACTCGATGGCGACAGATCATTTGGTAGACCAGTTCACTCTTTTGCAAAAGAACTACGTCTGGTTGGGGGGACTTGGCATTTAACCCAGAAGATAAACTCTCTTCGTCCTATTCTCCTTCAATGTGAAGTTGATCAGGCTTCAGTTGAATTCACTCGGGTCAGATCCTTATCGGCGATCTCCAAACCTTTGACAGACTTGCTTCACAAACCACAAGTACTCTTGGTTGCTGAAGTCTTTGACTTGGTGAAGACAATTACTCTTCGACACCAAGCCGACACCTATCCGTCTATAGAGTGTGCAGCTCGCAAGAGTAACAGGTGCAAGAACCCTCGACTCAGATCTGCTGTGATGCTCAACCACTATCTAAGTTTTTTGGCTCTTGATTTTGCCTCGTACATTTTAAACTCAAAATACTCAGAGAGGGGTGCCCAATCAATCTTCTCAGAATCTCAAGCGGAGCAGCCAACGGAATACGTTGGTGCGGGGTGGTTATTTATAGCCGCAACCTTCCCTGATGGGAAATGACCAAATTGGGCATAACAGTTGGAACAACACGTCTCCAACGGTCAGAAATTTGAGCACATGGCAACTTTACTTGGGGAACAAGTAAAGCTGACTCTTCAGTCCGAAAGATATCTCTCGCAGTCCCGAAGAGCATCGTCTCGGACTGGCAAGTAAACTTTCAGAGCTCAAAGAGATTTCTCTCAGTCTTTCACAGGTTTCGGGTTAAGCATCACAACGGACTAAAGTCTCGAATACCTATACCACTCTTAATAGTACGGAGGTCCTATGATTCAAATAAGTGAAGAGAAAATATCGAAACAAATGCTACGTCTTCGCCTCATCTTCATTTTCCTTCGACTGCAGTCATTTCCTCTCGGACACATCGAAGAACAATTGCTCAGCTTCAGGAATGATTTCAAGGGGTTAATATCAATGCGCAATCTTTTTGGTTTGAACACTGCTTCGAGAAAGAACAAACTTTTGTGCACCGCAGTTTCTTTTCAGTGAACATAACATAGCTTCACGTCAGCATATGGCATTCTTCTCAATTCGTCAAGGACTATTTCTCTCTGTATGCACTAGCAAACAAATCAATCCCACAATGTTTTTGACAAAAATCTCCAAAACCACAGGGGGCAAATATTTGCACCAACAACCTTTCTTTCCTCTTTTTCTGTCTTGGAAGGTTCAAGGCTTCCTGAATAGTGACCCGAATCGATGTACAATGAAACTGTTGTCTGCTTATGAGAAAGGTGATGCTGAAGAAATCAAGCGTGCTACTCAATCAAGTGCCATTAATCATCTCGACCATGTGGTATGTCTTTCGAGATCCTTAGTTGAATGGATATCAATTATACACTAGTACATAACAGGGCATTGGTCCAGGCCGGGCCAGCCCATTAGTCCCGGTTCACTCACGAACCGGGACCAATGGAGGCATTGGTCCCGGTTCGTTAGGCCAGGGGGCCGGCCGGGCCTCGTGGGGCATTGGTCCCGGTTCGTATGACCCCTTTGGTCCCGGTTCCAGACACGAACCGGGACCAATGGGCCTCGCTCCTGGCCCACAACCATTGGTCCCGGTTCGTGGCTGGAACCGGGACCAAAGGGGATCCTTTAGTCCCGGTTCCAGCCACGAACCGGGACCAATGAGATGCCTATATATACCCCCTCGCCAGCGAGCAGAGCACTCCACACTGCTCTGTTTTTCTGGCCGGCGAGGGGGGAGCTTTGTGGTGCTCTAGCTCACCTCCTATGCACATGAGGTGTTCGATGAAATGCCCGAGCCACACTTAAGCTTTCTGCTCTCGAAGCTCCTTGTCCAAGCTCCATTTTTCTCAAGATTTGTTTAGGTTTGGCGGTCCGTCCTGTCCCGTCCCCGTCCTCACCGCCGTCGATCGCCCGCGTCCATCTCGGCACCGGCACCACCGTGGTTAGCCTCTTATTCTTATCTTCTTTCTAAAAGAAAAAAGTTCTTACTTGTATCATTCAGATAGATACTTGTGTAATTTTCTTACTTTTATTATTGTTTGTTATTATATAGTGCCATGGTCATGGTATCCGCCCACGTCGGCCCTCGTCCGGTCTATGATTCGGATGTGGTATATATTATCTTTTATAACTATTTGTTTTATTTAGTGTTTATGACAATTATGCCGACCAACGTGACATAGATTTTTTAATCTAGGAGGTATGTGAACCGGAAATTCCAACCGACCCTCTTGTCGAGAGGTTAAATTTAGTTGAAAAAGAAAACGAGGATTTGAAAGAAAAATTGAAAAGAATTGAGGAGGAGAAGATGAAATTGGAGTTGCATGTTGCCGATGTCGTCGATGACCATAAGATCAAGATGGATGCAATGCGCTTGAAGATTAGAAAGATAAGAAAATATGCCATTGATAATGAGGCTTGGTATCATTATGCTGTTGGATCAATTGTTACCTTAGTTGCCATTATGATCGCATTTGTTGTTGCATTTAAATGTTTTACATAGTTGTATGTTAGTTTCAATTTATGTTTTAATTAGATGCTCTAGAGAGCTATATGTTGTTCTATGAGAACTATGTGTGAACTTTATGTATTTATTTTTTCAATAATAACATTTGATCACTTCTCTATTCACTTCTCTATTCATTTGCCCTCGTCCGGTCTATGATTCGGATGCCGACCAACGTGACATAGATTTTTTAATCTAGGAGGTATGTGAACCGGAAATTCCAACCGACATAGAAATTCTTATCGAGAAGTTAAATTTGGTTGAAAAAGAAAACAATTACTTGAAAGAAAAATTACAAAGACTTGAAGAGGAGAAGATGAAGTTGGAGTTGCATGTTGCCGATGTCGTCGCCGATCACTACTGTACTTTGGCTTTAATGTGATGATGAATTTCTATTAATTTGGTCACTTCTCTATTCATGATATGCACGCAGATGAACCGGCAATGGATGTACGGTGACCGACGCACCTCCGAGTATATTGAGGGCCTGCATAATTTTCTCGAAGCGGCTGAGGCAAACAAGCAGAATGGTTTTATGCATTGTCCATGTACTGTCTGTGAGAATACGAAGGCTTTCTCCAACTATAAAACCCTTCACTTCCACCTGCTTCAGAAGGGTTTTATGCCACACTATAATGTTTGGACCAAGCACGGAGAAAGAGGGGTTATGATGGAAGACAACGAAGAAGAAGAGGATGACGACAACTACCCGCCCCCTGAATACGGTGATGCTGCAATGGGGGAAGCTGAAGATCAAGAGGAACCAGACGATCTGCCCGATGATGATCTTCGCCGGGTCATTGTTGATGCACAGAGAGAATGCGAAAGTGAAAGGGAGAAGCTGAAGTTCGATCGCATGTTAGAGGATCGCAAAAAAGGGTTGTACCCAAATTGCGAAGATGACAACAGAAAGCTCGGTACCACACTGGAATTGCTGCAATGGAAGGCAGACAATGGTGTATCTGACAAGGGATTTAGTTCGCTTCTGAAAATAATGAAGAATAAGCTTCCAAAGGATAACGAATTGCCCGGCAGTACGTACGAAGCAAAGAAGGTTCTATGCCCTCTAGGATTGGAGGTGCAGAAGATACATGCATGCCCTAATGACTGCATCCTCTACCGCGGTGCGTACGAGGATTTGAACGCATGCTCGGTATGCGGTGCCTTGCGGTATAAGATCAGAAGAGATGACCCTGGTGATGTTGAGGGCCAGCGCACCGGGAAAAGGGTTCCTGCCAAGGTGATGTGGTATGCTCCTATAATACCACGGTTGAAACGTCTGTTCAGAAACAAAAAGCATGCCGAGTTGATGCAATGGCACAAAAAAGACCGTAAGAATGACGGGAAGTTGAGACCACCCGCTGACGGGTCACAGTGGAGAAAGATCGAGAGAAAGTGGAGCGACTTTACAGGTGACCCGAGGAACGTATGGTTTGGTTTAAGTGCAGATGGCGTTAATCCTTTTGGGGAGCAGAGCAGTAAGCATAGCACATGGCCTGTGACTCTATGTATGTATAACCTTCCTCCTTGGTTGTGCATGAAGCGTAAGTTCATTATGATGCCAGTGCTCATCCAAGGCCCTAAGCAACCCGGCAATGACATTGATGTGTACCTAAGGCCATTAGTTGATGAACTTTTACAGCTATGGCATGGAAGAGGTGTACGTGTGTGGGATGAGCATGCACAAGAGGAATTTGACCTACGAGCGTTGCTGTTTGTAACCATCAACGATTGGCCTGCTCTTAGTAACCTTTCAGGACAGACAAACAAGGGATACCACGCATGCACACACTGTTTAGATGACACCGACAGTATATATTTGGACAAATGCAGGAAGAATGTGTACCTGGGGCATCGTCGATTTCTTCCGACCAACCATCAATGTCGAAAGAAAGGAAAGCATTTCAAAGGTGAGGCAGATCACCGGAAGAAGCCCGCCCTCCGTACTGGTGATCACATA
Organism: Elymus sibiricus; assembly: GCA_039707655.1. Lineage (NCBI taxonomy): Eukaryota > Viridiplantae > Streptophyta > Magnoliopsida > Poales > Poaceae > Elymus > Elymus sibiricus. The sequence continues at coordinate 54,620,817 of CM077669.1, read as the reverse complement.
CTTGATATGGTCAATGATTTACAAGTAATATTTGGAAAGGGTCCTGGCGGACTATCTGTTCCGACTGACGATGCGGGACGCGCACCCATGTGGAAGAAGAAATCTATATTTTGGGACCTACCCTATTGGAAAGACCTAGAGGTCCGCTCTGCAATCGACGTGATGCACATGACGAAGAATCTTTGCGTGAACCTGCTAGGCTTCTTGGGAGTGTATGGGAAGACAAAAGATACACCGGAGGCACGGGAGGAACAGCAACGTGTGCATGAAAAAGACGGCATGGATCCAAAGCAGTATGAAGGTCCTGCCAGCTACGCTCTTACCAAAGAAGAGAAGGAAATCTTCTTTGAATGCCTGCTCAGTATGAAGGTCCCGTCTGGCTTCTCGTCGAATATAAAGGGAATAATAAATATGGCAGAGAAAAAGTTCCAGAACCTAAAGTCTCATGACTGCCACGTGATTATGACGCAACTGCTTCCGGTTGCATTGAGGGGGCTTCTACCTGAAAACGTTCGATTAGCCATTGTGAAGCTATGTGCATTCCTCAATGCAATCTCTCAGAAGGTGATCGATCCAGAAATCCTGCCAAGGTTAAGGAGTGATTTGGTGCAATGTCTTGTTAGTTTCGAGTTGGTGTTCCCACCGTCCTTCTTCATTATCATGACGCACGTCCTAGTTCATCTAGTCGACGAGATTGTCGTTCTGGGCCCTGTATTTCTACACAATATGTTCCCCTTTGAGAGGTTCATGGGAGTCTTAAAGAAATATGTTCGTAACCGCGCTAGGCCAGAAGCAAGCATCTCCATGGGCCATCAAACAGAGGATGTCATTGGGTTTTGTGTTGACTTCATTCCTGACCTTAAGAAGATTGGTCTCCCTCAATCACGGTATGAGGGGAGACTGACTGGAAAAGGCACGCTAGGAGCGGACTCAATAATATGTAGGGACGGGCATTCTTGGTCTCAAGCACACTACACAGTTCTATAGAATTCTACCTTGGTGACCCCGTATGTCGATGAACACAAGAATATTCTGCGCTCCAAACACCCGGAGCAGTGTGACGACTGGATTACATATGAACACATCAGGACTTTTGGCAGTTGGAAGCAAACACGTCTCATGGGTGACAACACTGTTTCTGATGAGTTGTACTCGTTGGCCAGGGGACCATCTTCGACTGTATTGACTTACAAAGGGTACGAGATAAATGGGAATACATTTTACACGATCGCCCAAGATCAAAAGAGCACCAACCAAAACAGCGGTGTCCGCTTTGATGCAGCAACCAATAGGGGAAAGGACACATATTATGGTTACATAGTGGACATATGGGAACTTGACTATGGACATGATTTCAAGGTCCCTTTGTTTCAGTGCAAATGGGTCAATCTGTCAGGAGGCGGGGTACAGGAAGACCCACAGTACGGAATGACAACAGTGGATCTGAACAATCTTGGGTACACAGACGAACCATTCGCCCTAGCCAATGATGTGGCGCAGGTTTTCTATGTGAAGGACATGTCTACCGAACCGAGAAAAAGAAAAGATAAGGAAGCGAATACATCATACGATGAGCCAAAGCGCCACATAGTTCTTTCAGGAAAAAGAGACATCGTGGGATTGGAGGGCAAGACAGACATGTCTGAAGATTATGAAAAGTTTCATGAAATTCCTCCCTTCAAAGTCAAGGCTGACCCAAGCACCCTCTTAAACGATGAAGATTATCCATGGTTACGACGCTATAAGCAAAGGACACAAGCGAAGAAAAAGTGAAGACTTTCTCTCCACAACTATATCAATGCAGTTACATGTGAAGAAATGAAATGCTTTTTGTAACCGATGAGTTTCCGTCCGAAACCCCGATACTTCGAAAGGGACTGTCCGTTTGGTACACGAAGTGCATCCAGTTTTTGCCGTAACCCACTCAACATTTTAGCACATGCTATGTGGGTGAAAGGTTGATACCATGCCAACTTTCAACCTTTTCAGAGTTCATTTGTAGTGCTTTTCAATTTCAGGGTCATTTAGCTCAAAAAAAATCATTAAATGCATGAAAAATACCAAATGAAGTCAGAAAGGGTTAAAAATTCATGATGTGGCTTTGAATGGTGCATTTTGAACACACGAAAAGCCTGGAGTTCAAATAAGTTCAAGAAAATGAAATGCCTTTTGTAACCGATGAGTTTCCGTCCGAAACCCCGATACTTCGAAAGAGACTGTCCGTTTTGTACACAAAGTGCATCTAGTTTTTGCCGTAACCCACTCAACTTTTTATAACATGCTATGTGGGTGAAAGGTTGATACCATGCCAACTTTCAACCTTTTCAGAGTTCATTTGAAGTGCTTTTCAATTTCAGTGTTATTTAGCTCAAAAAATCAGTAAGTGCATGAAAAATAATGAAGTCAGAAAGGGTTGAAAATTGATGATGTGGCTTTGAATGGTGCATTTTGAACACACAAAAAGCATGGAGTTCAAATAAGATCAAAAAAATGAAATCCCTTTGTAACAGATGAGTTTTCGTCCGAAACCCTGATACTTCGAAAGAGATTGTCCATTTTGTACACGAAGTGCATCCAGTTTTTGCCGTAACCCTCTCAACTTTTTAGCACATGCTATGTGGGTGAAATGATGATACCATGCCAACTTTCAACCTTTTCAGAATTCATTTGTAGTGCTTTTCAATTTCAGTGTTATTTAGCTCAAAAAATCAGTAAATGCATGAAAAATAACAAATGAAGTCAGAAAGGGTTAAAAATTGATGATGTGGCTTCGAATGGTGCATTTTGAACACACAAAAAGTCTGGAGTTCAAATAAGTTCAAAAAAATGAAATCCCTTTGTAACAGATGAGTTTTCGTCCGAAACCCTGATACTTCGAAAGAGATTGTCCGTTTTGTACACGAAGTGCATCCAGTTTTTGCCGTAACCCTCTCAACTTTTTAGCACATGCTATGTGGGTGAAATGATGATACCATGCCAACTTTCAACCTTTTCAGAGTTCATTTGAAGTGCTTTTATAAAACTCTAATAGCAAAAGAAATCAACTAAAAAGCTTTTATAAACCTCTAGTATTTTTTAAACTAAAATTATATAAAATTTATGCAACTAAAATTATCAAAGTATTTTCTGTTCAAAACATTAACAGCAAAAAGAATTTTCATAAAGAAATTTTTAGTTACAAACTTTAATAGCAAAATAAAATAATAAAATTTGTTCTTGATTAAAACAACATTGAAAATAACCTAAAAATTACCAAATTTAATATAATGATAAAACACAATAATATTAAATAGCAGGAAAAAGAATCACTCCAAAATCTATTTTTATAGTAAAGTTATTCACAAACTAGTGATTCACACAAATTTAAAAGAATTCAAATTTAAACTATTCAAATATGAAAATTAATGGCACTAACAGAAAGTCTATAATTTTTGTGACCTAACAGCAAAAAGAATCACTGGAAAACTGAAAAAAAAGCAAAAAAAAATAAAGCAAAAAAGAAAACAAAAAAACAGAAAAAATGCCACCTACTGGGCCACAACGGCCTGAATACGACTAGAAACCCAGTTAGTTGGGCCAGGATTCAGGCCCGCACAAGGCCCAGCAGGCCCACAGGCATAGCAGCGTCAGATTAGGCCCATAGGCCTACAGTTCAGAGGAGTTCGAGAGGGAACAGGCAGCGGGGCTTATAAACAGGTGCTCGGCGCTCTCAACTAGCGAGGTGGGACTAAACTCCCACCACCACGCCGCTGTGCAAGGCCATTGGTCCCGGTTGGTGCCACCAACCGGGACCAATGCCACCCTTTGGTCCCGGTTGGTACTACCAACCGGGACCAATGCGCACCTTTAGTCCCGGTTGGTGCCACCAACCGGGACCAAAGGTCTCTGCTTCCCGCCCTTTGGGCTGACGAAAAGAGACCATTGGTCCCGGTTGGTGCCACCAACCGGGACCAAAGGGTGGCATTGGTCCCGGTTAGTGGCACCAACCGGGACCAATGCTTCTTGTATATAAGAAAACCCTTGGAAAATTTCAGGTTTTCATCTACCAGTTGCCCCGAGCCCGCCTCCCCGATTCCGCCGGCCCCATCGTCGCCGCCGCCTCCCCGTCGCCGCGTCGCCGCCTCCCCGTCGCCGCGTCGTCGCCTCCCCGAGCCCGCCTCCCCGATTCCGCCGTCCCCGTCGTCGCCGCCGCCTCCCCGTCGCCGTCGCCGAGCCCGCCGTCCTCGTCGTCGTTGCCTCCCCGTGCCCGCCGTCCCCGTCGTCGCCGTCGCCTCCCCGACGTCGCCGCGTCGTCGCCGTTGCCGAGCCCGCCGTCCCCGTCACCGCGTGCCGCCCCGAGCCCGCCGTCCCCGCCCCGAGCCCGCGTCGCCGAGCCCGCCGTCCCCGTCGCCGAGCCCGCCGTCCCCGTCGCCGAGCCCGCCGTCCCCGTCCTCGTCCCCGTCACCGCGTGCCGCCCCGAGCCCGCCGTGCTCGTCGCCGGCCTCCAGCCATCGCCGCCCACCCCAGTGAGCCCCCCCCCTTTCCGGCCATGTATATGTTTTTTTTCATGTCTATGTATATGTTCATGTATATGTGTGTATATGTTCATGTAATTAAAAAGTCATGTATATGTTTTTTTCATGTATATGTATATGTTCATGTAATTAAAAAGTCATGTATATGTTTTTTCATGTATATGTATATATGTTCATGTATATGTGTGTATATGTGTGTATATGTTATCCGGAATGTATGTCGTTGTCGATATACCCCCTCCCCGATAACTTTGACATGAGGGGGGAGGTGGGGGTCGATCGATAGGCCACCCAAACCCTAGAAAAAAAATTCATACAGAAAACTCCGGTAATTGTGGCCTCCCGTCCCTCGATACCAACTCTCGAGGCCTCCCGTCCCTACCCGATAAACTCTCGAGGCCACCCAAACCCTAGAAGAAAGAGCGTTGTCGATCTCCTACCCCCTCCCGTCCCTACCCGATAAACTCTCGAGGCCACCCAAACCCTAGAAGAAAGAGCGTTGTCGATCTCCTACCCCCTCCCGTCCCTACCCGATAAACTCTCGAGGCCACCCAAACCCTAGAAGAAAGAGCGTTGTCGATCTCCTACCCCCTCCCATCCCTACCCGATAAACTCTCGAGGCCACCCAAACCCTAGAAGAAAGGCGTTGTCGATCTCCTACCCCCTCCCGTCCCTACCCTAGAAGTGTTGTCGAGGCCACCCCAAACCGGACGTCGGACATTCATGAGAGAGGCGGTCCGGACGTCGGACATTCATGTTTGTATATTAATTGCCATGTTGTAATATTTGCAGAAACTATGGATCCAAGAGACTTGGAACAAGAACAGTTGTTGGGGGACATAATCCACGGCGGCGGACGTGATATCTTGTCGTTTCTCAACGACACCGATGGTCTGGAAGGAGAGGATGATGGCTCCGGTGATCGAACAATGGAGGAGGAAGGACATGATCATGATGGCTCCGGTGAGCGAATGCCGGAGGAAGAAGGAGACCATGATGACGGCTCCGGTGACCGAACGGAGGAGGGAGCTGTTGCAAAGTCCGGCGAGGTATATATATTAATTAAGCCCGTGCTGACTAGCTAATTGATGCATTAATTGTTTTGGTATGTACATATATTAATTAACTCTTTTTTCTTCTTTTATAGCCCTCCGGATCGAGCCAAACTTCGGTAACGAGACGAGGCCCGAAGAAGAGATTGCGCAAGGAAGAAAGGTTCACGATCACAGCACTCGCGCGGGATGGCCATCCGATTAAACCCAAGCGGACCAAGGACGCATTTTCTGCTCAGTGCGGAGCTATTGTTAGGGACTACATCCCGATCAGCATCAAGCAATGGAATAAGCCTAAGGACGGCACCCCTGATGGTGATTATGTCACCGATAGACAGAGAGATGATCTTTGGACCGCTCTGAAGGCAAATTTCACCCTACCGCCAGAGGAGGATCCGAATAAGCCAGTTATAGAGCCACTGGTCAAGGCGTGTGCTCTTAAGAAGATGGCAGATCTATTCAGGAGGTGGAAGAATGAGTTGAAATCAAAGTTTGTCGACAAAGGGAAGACTTCAGAATTCACCGGCCGATTTGAGAAGATAGGTGATCACTGGCCCGCATTTGTGGCCTACAAGACATCGGACAAGAGTAAACAAATGTCAGAGACAAACAAGATCAATGCTGCAAAGAAGCAGTATCACCATCACACGGGGTCAGGTGGCTACCTCAAAGCCCGACCGTTGTGGGACAAAGCTGAGAATGACCTGATGGCTAAAAACGTCGTACCACAGACATTTAATTGGCCAGACCGTTCAAGGACTTGGTTCTTCGGGATTGGGGGAACTTTGGACCCTGAAACAGGGAAGTGCCGTTGGACGAACGAGCAACTTGCAATACCCATGAACAAGCTTCAGGAGTATATCACCGCAGCGCAGGAAGGGACGTTCATCCCCGACAGAGAGAAGGACGAGCTGACTGAGGCCCTAGGGAATGCTGAGCACCCTGGACGAACACGAGGCACACCAGGCTCCGTTCCGTGGAAGGTTGGGTTTCCCGACGCAGGCGGTTACAGAAGCCGGGAGAGAAAGAGGAAAGCGGAGCTGAGCGAAATTCAGAAGCTGAATGCAAGACTACAAAAGCTAGAGGAAGCTGAGAGCCAGCGAGCTGTCGGCCAACCATCTCAGCGGCACGAAGCTACCCCAGAAGCTACCCCGCCATCTCAGCGGAGAACCAGCGTCGCTTCCACGGAGCCCGTTCAGCCTGACTTCACGGCTCCTATCTACCCCGTGGATACTATCACGGAGGCTCAACATTGCGAGCTCATGACGAAATGGCGGAACCTCACTTTGAAGGTGGCTGTCGGCTCTGTTGCACCTCCTCAACCCAACGGAACTTTTCACTGCTCACCGATTCCACATGGCTATGATGTTGTGATGGTGGATGAAATAATTGAGGGATTTGAGGAGCTCGAGCTTGACCGGCCTACAGGTGAAGGAGAGAATAAGCTGGCTCGTGCTCTGAGGAGTACATGTCTATGGCAGAAGGAGTACATCAAGCTTCCAAACTGGACGCCTCCGCCTCCTCCTCCTCCTCAGGCGAATCAGGGCTCTCCGCCTCCTCCTCCTCCTCCTCCTCCGGCGAGTGATCAGGGCACACCGCCTCCTTCTCCGGCTCCTCCAACGCGTGAGGGCACTCCGCCTCCTCCTTCGCCTACTCCGGCACGTCGGAGCAGTACGCCTCCTCCTCAGCCTCGTCGGCAACGGCAGAAGACAGACGCCGCCGCTCCGGCTCCTCCGGCACGTCGGAGCACTCCGCCTCCTGCTCCACCTCGTAAGCAACGACGGAAGAGAGACGCCGCCGCTCCGGCGGCTAGCAGTACAAGAAGAGGCGGGAGGGAATACAGATACGGTCCATCCCTCAAGCCTCTGGAAAAGTTACCATATGAGAGGACCGAGTCTGAAAACGAGGAGATATGTCAGGCCGAATTGAGGGCCCATTTTGCAAAGAAAACTCCACCTCCGAAGGAGAAGCTAGATCCGGTGAAAGTGATGCGCACTATCGATGCCCTGAAGCGACCACCACCGCCGCCACCGGATTCCAACTATGACCGCTGTGTTAAAAATACATATCAAGACGCGCGGCGGTCGGGAAGTACTTCCAGTGATGCAAGGTTAGCAAAACGAAGAAGTGGGAAAAAAAATCCCCAGCTCGGCGAACAGGCGAACCAATCGTGCCCCCCGCTCAAGGTGTCTAGCGATATCGTCGCTAATCATCCGGGGATGCTGCCCGGTACCAATACTGATGATTACCTGAGCGATGATGTACAGTTTGAGCCGTTGGAGGTGGACGAATTCAGTTACCGGTACGGGCGGCCTCTCGTCAAACCTGATCATCCTCCTCTAACAACGATGATGCGAACATTGCATGAATGGTACATGAAAACCTGCCGCGAGTCAGGGAGGGATTCTTTAACGCTGAAGATTAAAGAGGAGCACGACCTTGTTGGAATGGATCAGTTGAATGTTGAATTTGAGGAGATATTCCAGTTATACAATCAAAAGGCCATCGACAAAACAATCGTGACTTGCTACTGTCTGTAAGTACTACTTCTGTAATTAAGTCTCTCTCTATATATAGCTCAGCTCTTTCATTGCATGTATATATAATTATCCTCACTATATTATGCAGATTGAAGATCGTCGAATGCAGAAAAGCACAAATGTATGACATTGGGTTCATTAACCCAAATATCATACATGAGTATACGGTTAAAAACAATGTCACAGAAACCGAGGACAACTTGCTACAGTCGTTGCTTAAAAATCAAAACAAAGGGACAATACTCTTTCCTTATAACTGCACGTGAGTGTTACTGTCTTGTGCATATTCAGTTTCCCTTATTACTCGAGGTTATAGTAATGTAATTGATGAGTTATGCATGCGTGCGCAGGTACCACTTTATTCTGCTAGAGATTAAGCTTGAGCGGGGAGTAGTAATCGTCTTAGACTCGAAACGAAAAGATCCCCAGGAATATGCGGGCATAACTGAAATGCTCCAGAAGTAAGTTCAATCGATCATTATCGCTTGATATCGGCAACTTTGTTCATTTCCTGATATCAAGTAATTATTTTGTTTGTCTGGCAGGGTTTGGAAAGAGTTCACCGCAATTGTTCCGGCACTGCCGAGGGAGCTGCGATTTACACACCCGAAAGTAAGTACTACTAGCTAGTTCCGCGCATCTCCCATTGATTCTAGTTCCATCAATACCATTTATCATGCTTGATTATCAGTTTGATTGAACTCTATTTCTCGTAAAGTGCTTGTGGCAGGAAAAAGGGAATGATTTTTGTGGATACTACGTTTGCGAGTTCATCTACAACGCGACGACCCCTAAGCGGGGCTACTCTGAAAAACAATTTCAAGTGCGTAAGCAATAATATTCACAACTTTATTTTATTACCATGATTTGTGTTGAGTTTCATTCATATATATGTATTGACCCCCTTCTTCAAATTAGACGTGGCAGATGTGGGATGAACTCCTACCACATGATCGCATACGAGCAATTCAAGAGGAATTGGCGGGATTCTTTCTTGACCACGTCATAAATAAAGCCGGAGAATACCATCTGGAATTTGAAATTAAATGTTAGGGATTGTAAGAGATCTTATATTGTATATATGTAGCTAGTAGCGTCGGATAGATATACGAAAACTTGTTGTTCGACCAATCTCTCGGAGAAAGAGAGGTCGATCACTTCTCTGTGTATATGTTCATGACGATCTTGTGTACTTAATGGTTCCTTCATTTGCTTACTAGCTAGCGTGTCGAGTTCTCTCTATAGTAGCTAGCGTCGACCAAGCACGGAGAAAGAGAGGACACTTCTCTCTATTAGCTAGCTAACATAATATGAAACACCTCAATTAACCCTACAACCCCCCTCCCCTAAACCCCCCTTTCAAAAAAAAACAAAAATCCCAGTGCCTTTTGGTCCCGGTTGGTGTTGCCAACCGGGACTAAAGGTCCTGCCTTTTGGTCCCGGTTGGTGTTACAAACCGGGACTAAAGGTCCTCCTGCCCGGGCTCCCCGCGGCGGCCACGTGGACGGCCTTTGGTCCCGGTTCGTAAGCGAACCGGGACTAAAGGTTTTGGGCTTTAGTCCCGACCCTTTAGTCCCGGTTCCAGAACCGGGACAAAAGGCCCTTACGAACCGGGACAAATGGGGGTTTTCCTACTAGTGAATTTGGAACACATGAACAAAACACTGTTAGTCAAACGGTTCTGGAAGCATGAAATCGAGGATGGACTTTGGCAACTAGTGCTTCTAAACAAATATGTAAAAAGGTGAATGTTTATCTAGATTAGGCGAGTGAAATGCAAAAAACCATCACAATAGTGGTCTCATTAGTAGAAAACCATCACTTTACAATTCGTGACAAAAAGCACCGCACGCAGCACATTGACCGTTAGCGTTTTTTGCCACTGTAAGTGTGCCGCATGCGTTGCTTTTTGTCACGAATTGTAAAGTGGTTGTTTTCTGGTAATGAGACCGCTATTGTGGTGGTTTTTTTGCATTTATATTAAGCACAAAGTTGGTGACTCCCAGTTTTCGTCTAGTATGGTGAGCATTAAACATTTATTTTACACAAGAAAAGTGTAGGAGATGGTAGAGACACTAGATTTTGGAAGAACTGGTGGCGGGGATCCTGACTTATCCAAAATCTCACCCCCTGACTTTATAACATTATTTTGACAGAAATTTGTCAATAGCTGAGGTGTTTGAAGAAGGTTTGATATTAATAGTTTCAGAAGGACTTTTTATGGAGATTCTTTGATTGTGTGGAATAAGGGCAACTCCAACCGGCCGACGCAAACGGACGCTGATTTGGTTTGCTTTTTGTCCATTTGGGTCGGCCATAGGGACGGCGTCCGGCCCTGTCCGCGTTTTGCTGGTGAGTGCGCTGTGACGCCCCCGCCTCGACCGTGCACTAATCATACACGCATCATGCACGATCAAGAGCAGAAACTCACCGGAAGATATCACAACACAACACTCAGACACAAATATAAACATAAAGATTTATATTACAAGCCAGGGGTCACGAGGACCCGAATACATAAGTCAGCGAAAGCAAATAATATCGGAGTACAGACATAATTAGACAAGTTTGCCTTAAGAAGGCTGAGCAAAACAACGAAAACTAGATCGAAAAGGCGCAAGCCTCCTGACTGGGGTCTCCTGTCTACTCCTGGTCGACGATCTCCGCGTCGTAGTAGGCACCATCGGGGATCTCCGGCTCCTAGGCTCCATCATCTGATCGCAGTATCTGGGTAGGGGAAAAAAGTAGCAAAGCAACGGTGAGTACTCATTCAAAGTACTCGCAAGACTTACATCAGAACTATGCTAAGTATGGACCGCGTTTCCCGACACGCTCGATTACCTCTGGCCGGACACACTTTCTCGGGTAATGCCCGGCCTTGGATGATCGACAAGCCGTAGTCCTACCTAGGCTCTCTAGAGGGGTCAGCATGCCGGTCTACATCCTAAGTGTGAAGGGGTGATGGACCTATCACCCTAAGCACTCCTGCGCGTTGCGTGGACGGCCGGGACCAAGCCTAGCCTCTTGAATCCACAAGCAGGCGTTCCAGCTCACCCGGGCGCGTGCCGCTCAACTGTGACGTCTAACAAAGCTTTCGGTAGAATGTACGTCGTCGAGGGCCCATACCTTATTCCCGCGTGGTGGTTAGTGCGTATAGGCCGGAGGCCAACTCAGATCAAATACCCAAATCCGTTAGCATATTATTATTATCTCACGAAGACGAACAGGGCTCCTGTCGCACCGACTTGGTAACACACGGTCCACGACGAGGGTCCAGGCCCACCTCTCGCCTGTGTGGTCTCCGCCTGCCCAGTCGATCTGACTGAGTGCATCCTTCGTGTTGCCTGTCGGGACAAGTCCAGAGCTACCAGCACAACCTGGGTGGTACCACTAATCAGCCAGCCGCCACAGTATCTCTCGCGGGTACCCTTGGGGCCGAGCCGACTTCCATTCAGATAACTCGCGGGGGCTCTTGGAGCCGACCCATCTTTAATAAAGGGGGAATGTAGTAACTCAGGTCCATACCGCCAAGGTGGAATCCGAGGAATCACCCTCGATGAATCCACACTTGATACACTGCACGACAAGTCACCATCGAGAGTGAAGTACGAGGAATCACCCTCAGATAGGTCACACTTGAGGTGCTGTACTACAGGGCCAACATCGAGAGTGATATACGAGGAATCACCCTCGATAGAATCACACTTGTTGTGGCTCTTAAGAGTCGTACAGTTGCATGGGCCAAAGGGGGTCTCAGGTCTCGATACACCGATCATCTGGTATAATCAACCCTGACAACAAAGCATGGCAACACAGACAAGGGTGTAGGGCCACTGATGGAACACTAACATTCCTATACTAAGCATTTAGGATAACTGGTAAAGTAACAGCAGCAGGTTACAAAAACATGCTATGCATCATAATAGGAGCTACCGGGAACAACAACAGTAGCAAAATATAATGCAAGCATAAGAGAGAATGAATGGGCGATATAGGAATGATCAAGGTGGTTTGCTTCCCTGGAAGCTCTGCGGAGGGGTACTGGTCGTCTGGGGCGTAGCAGTACTCAGCGGCGTCAGCGTCGGTCTCGGGGTCTACCGGAGAAGAAGGGGCACTCAAATGCAACATCATGCATGCCATGACAAAATAATATGCAGAGGTGGTCTAATGCATCCCTAAATGTTTTAGATGACTTAGGAAAATATTTGGGAATATTTTCCCAAAGTTATACACTATTCACCTAATTGGAAAGTGGGCAAAAGTTCAATGTTCATCACTTTAGAGTGATCTAACATGAATGCAAATGACATATTCAGATTCTTTGTATTTGTTTGATTATTTTTCATATATAAATTATTTTCATCTGAGCTATGGATCATTTTATATGATTTTTCAAAGTTTTAAACAATTTCTTGAATTTTCTAATTATTATTAATTTGGAAATATCAGCAAATACTTTTTATACCCACTGGGCTGCTAGCCCCAGTCACTGACTGGTGGGCCATGTCAACGCTGACTGGGCAGCGGTCAAAACTGACAGTGGGGCCAGTGGGTATTTTAGTTAGATTAATTATTTCAATTAACCAGTTAAACTAATCACTAGTGGCCCACTTGTCATCCACTCAAGGGGTTAATTAAGTGGTGATTAGTGACCTAATGAGGTGCCACGTCACCGGATTAACACCGGCGATGATCTACAGTGCGGTGGCGACACGGGGACTCGCCGGAATCGCGGCACAGGCACCGGCTGGTCACGTGGGTGGGCTCTACGCGGACGCGTCACGATGAGCCGTGTCGAATGGAGGTCGTGAGTGTGCCGGAGGTGCACCGTAGCGACGGCAACGACGGCAATGGCGGCGGCGGCGGCGCTCGGGCGGTAGTGGACTAGCAGCAGCAGCGTGCGAGCGGTCAATCTAGGCAGCTAGTGGTACTCTACGCGTGCGCACGAAGTTGATGGACTCCGGCACGTGATCATTTGGTCACCGGAAAGCTGCCGGCGACGAGCTCACGCGACGGTGGGCTCGGCATCGAGGGAAACACAGCCTAGAGGACGAAATCGACCACCTATTCTTATGGGTTTTGATCGCGTGCTCACCGCGGTTGCAGAGAAATGGTTGATGGAGCCGGAGAGAGCTTGACGGCGGCGAATTGGTCAGTGGCGTTCTCGGGATCCCGAGGTTGAAGAAGGCACGTGGGCGGCGCTGTGACCAACTCCAGCTCGATCTGATCCTTGCAGGTGATGCAGACGTTGGAGGCGCGGCTCCTGGACAAGCCCGCGTGGCTTGGGGAGTACGGTGGCCGCATGGTTTATCAAGGGACGGCCATGGCGGCGCACGGTGAGCTCCGGACTGATGAATGGGAGCGGGGGAGGGGGAAACTGAGGGCGCTAGGGTTTGCGGGGGATAGAGGGACGCTAGGGGTGGGGGAAGCCTTATCCACACCGGGGAGCCGCGGGATGCTCGCCACGCGCTCCATCGCCGTCGGGGACGAGCACGACGTCGACAGCGAGGCGGGAGCAGGTGAGGATGACGACCCGGGGGTGGGCTGGCTGGGCTGCCACTGTGCAGTCACGGCCCGATTGCACAGTGGGCGGATTCCACCTTTTCTCTTTTTACTTTTTGTTTTCTATTTATTTAACATAGCAAATGAATTCTTCTGACTATGAAACTTCACACATAATTCAAGCACATTATTCTGAGACCACCCACTAAGTTTCACATTAATTGGAAGTACTAGAATATTTGTTTATTATTAAATTGCCAAAAATAGTTGCTGTTGGCTCTGTTTAAATGTTTCTAGGGGTAATTTGGAAATTTTGGTGCTGTTTTTTCCTTAACTTAATTATCTAGGAATTATTTGCAAAATTATGAACTATTTTGCTTAATTATTTGAAGTAGTTTTATTTTCTCTTGCTATTTGAATTTTGAATTTGAATGTTGGATTAACTCCTAATGCAATCTAATTATCATGATCATGATGACATGGCAATTTGGTTAGCTTAATAACATGACTAAGATCTGGGGATGTTACCACCAACCGGCCGACGCATTTCGTCCGCGCGGCCGGTATGCAGCCATATTTTTACACAATTTTTGCATACAAATGTAAACATTGTCCAAAGTTGAAAAATCACATAGTTTATGTGACAGCGGAGTCGATGTGGTGGTGTGGCCGTGGAGGTGCTACGACAGCGGCGAAAAGAAACCACCAACGCTGACAAGACCGGGCATCGGATGCGGTGTCGAGGTGTGCGAAGTATGGATGCGGGCGGCGGCCTGAAGCCGGAGGTGGGCCGTAGCGATGGCGACGTGGCCGGAGGTGATGGCGATGGCGGCGTGGACGGAGGTGTGGAGGTGGGAGGGGAGAATAGGTGTTGTGCCACCGACGGGCGGGTCAGGGGGGAGACAACGGCGGGCGTCGCGTGCATCCACGCAGTGTCCGCGCCGATGCAAACCCGGCCCAAATTTGGGACCGAAATGGGTCGCGGACGGGCTGTCCGTTTGCGTCGGCGCGTTGGGCCGCGATTTCTGTCTGCTTCGACCAAAACGAATGCGCGTGGACAAAATGCGTTGGAGTTGCCCTAAGATTAGAAAGGAATGTGAGCATATAGTCCTCAGTGATAGAAAAGACAGAGTGAGGTGGATACTCACTGCTCACCCTTCCGCTCGACGCACGGCCACGCCGGTTCCCGTCCTGCTGCGTCCGGTCAGTCGACGGCAACATGGAGCTGCGCACATGCTCGATCGTACCCCTCGCTACATAGGGCGTACGTGCTTCCTCCACGCGTCCAGGCCAGGCTCGCCGAGCGGCACATCGTCGAAGAAGACGACGATGCGAGGGAGTCTAGCTAGGTGGACTTTTTTACTGTTTTGACCCGTTTGCTTAAGTTTAGCATGATTTGACCCTTGTTTGTAAAAAAAAATCGGATCTGGCCCATTTTGAGACGCGTCTAGGTTGCACTGAAGAAGCCGCGAACCCCGGTGTCTGGCCCTGGCCTACCTCCCTGATCAGCCAAGTTGACCATCCGACGTGGCAAATTTTGCCCCCGACCCTAGACGCCAAGGACCTTGGTGTCTACCCCTTACCTTAAGCAAAACGGCTGCCAGGGCTTGACTGCTCTGCTCGTCAGTTCGTGAGGCCTCTGAAGAAGAGCAGTGGAGCACGTAGCTCGTCATTTTTGCTGCTGGCAACTGGCAAGAAATCTGAACCAGCTTCACAGGAAACCAGCCCATGTATGGTCGACCCCGAGATACAAGTGCTTACGCATCCATGGTCCTGAATCCTGCGAAGGAGCAGTGATTGCTCACAGAAGAGCAAGTGACGTACGGTACGGGTAGTTACCGCTGCATCTTTTATTTTATCTGGGAGAAGAAAGCAGTTGGCACTGAGTTGCAGAAGGGATCGCGCTGATCTGTAGAATTCATGGCGTATTCATTGCACTCATCTGTTGGTTGGATTGTATATGCAAAAAATGAATATGAAAATATATAAATGATATATGCGTGCGTCAATGTTTGTGATTGTACGTCTGATGTGCTGTGATTTTTGGGTGCATGCATTGCAGAGGCACCTCTGTCTGCCATGGATGGGGTGCTGGTGGCAGTCAAGGACGAGATCGATTGCCCGACCTACCAGACAACCGGTAAACTGAAATGCAAGATTTTTTGTTTTTTAGTTAGTTGAACATATGCTGGCACGGCTGTGTTGCACATATACCTGGGCAGAACTCGGGCCGGGCCGGGCTTCGGGCCGGGCCTGACAAAGCCCGTTGCAAAAAACCCAGGCCCGGCCCGGCCATCGGGCATAGTTTTCAGGCCCAGGCCCGGCCCATCAGTCAAAAAAACCACCGGGCCTCGGGCCTGGTCCGGCCCGGCCATCGGGCTCAATTTCCAGGCCCAGGCCCGGCACGACCTTGTCCACGGGCCGGGCCGGGTCGGGCTTTTTCAGGCCGTCCGGGCCGGGCTGCCCATGGCCAGATATAGTTGCACAGAGGAGTGTTAAGTAGCACTGCATGCATATGCATGCATTGATCAGTGGCGGATCTAAAATTCGACCAATGTGGGGGCAACATTAGAAAGGGTTGAAGTTTTGGAGTATTTAGGCTGCACCAAAATTTCTATAATGGATATATGCATATGCATGCACTAGTAAAAAAAAATTGCAAAATGTTTGTGGGGGCCATGGCCCCCATGACCCTCACACTGGATCCGCCCATGGCACTGATCAACCCACCCAATAGTCCATGTTCAATGCGAAGATACCAACGGTCGATCGCTTGCACTTGGCTCTCTTACCTGACAATTCAAGCAAGAATGCTAGAATCACAAAGAACACATAATGGAAAATAATTCTATGCCGTGCATGTTGGAGAGGGAATTACTAGTACAAAAGTTTTAAATGGCGCGCAGGAGGCACGAGTTGGCTGGGAAAGATGAGGCCTTGCGTGGCGCAGCTGCGGGCCTGCGGCGCCGTCCTGGCCGGCAAGACCAACATGCACGAGCTCGGCACCGGCACCAGGCACCAGCGGCATCAACCCGCACCACGGCTCCACCAGGAACCCCTACCACACCGGCAGGGTGTCGGGGGACTCGTCCAGCGGGTCCGCCGCCGCGGTCTGCGCCGGCCTCCGCCCCGTCGTCCTCGGTGCCGACGGAGGCGGTACGCACTCACTATCTACAGTGCTTTCAACTTGCAGCGAGCCGCACGCAACTATAGCTGAATCGCATCGTGGTTGTGATGCTTGCTACATTATTTGCAGGATCCGTTCGCATGCCCGCGGCGCTCTGCGGCGTCGTCGGCTTCAAGCCCACCGCAGGGCGGCTCTCCAACTCAGCGCGATTCCCTTTGCAACTCAGTGCCAACTGATTTCTTCTCCCAGATAAAATAACGGGTTTGCTGAAACTCAGCTAGCTGAGTTTCAGCTGTGGTCGTAGTCACGCCGTGAGCCGTCGGATCGTTTTCGCGTCGCGATTCGTGCTTTTATTGCGAGACAGTAGTTTTGTGCGGCCTGTTCACACGTTAGGTGACTAAGACCATAGAGAAAACGCAGCTAGCTGAGCTCTAGGCGCTCCCATAAAATAAAGGGATCCAATAAGTCCCGAACGTTCGGATTTTAGCATTTCGTCCTGAACGTTTTTTATGGCAACTTCAATTGACGCGAGGTGGCAACTTTAGTTGTTAAGACATGGCAACTTTTTGTCCCAGTTCAAAAATTTGCCCTGTTTGCCACTAAAGTTGCCACCTCCTGTCAACTAAACTTGCCACCTCGTGACAACTAAAGTTGCCAGTTCAGGACGAAATGCTAAAATCCAAACGTTCGAGATTTATCATTACCGAAAATAAAAGGTGCAGCAGCAACTACCCGTACCGTACGTCACTTGCTCTTCTGTGAGCAATCACTTCTCCTTCGCAGGATTCAGGACCATGGATGCGTAAGCACTTGTATCTCCGGATTGACCATACATGGGCTGGGTTTCCTGTGAAGCTGGTTCAGATTTCTTACCAGCAGCGAAAATGACGAGCTACGAGCTCCACTGCTCTTCTTCAGAGGCCTCACGAACTGACGAGCAGAGCAGTCAAGCCCAGACAGCCATTTTGCTTAAGGTAAGGGGGCTAGACGCCAAGGTCCTTGGCGTCCACGTCGGACGGTCAACTTGGCTGACCAGGGAGGTGGGCCAGGGCCAGACGCCGGGTTCGTGGCTTCTTCAGTGCAACCCAAACGCCAGGGATACTGGTGTCTCAAAATGGGTCAGATCCGATTTTTTTACAAACAAAGGTTAAATCGTGTTAAACTTAAGCAAACGGTTCAAAACATTAAAAAAGTCCAGCTAGGTTCAGACATGCAATCGCTGCTTCCCTCCTCGATCCTCACGCGGAGATCGATGCGTCACGCGTGGAATGGAGTGGGGCCGGATGACTTCGTTTTTCCGTGCTGATGTGGCGCAACCTTGCAATGAGTGAGTGATCTGACCCTGTAGCAGTTTGCTAGACGAAAAGAAGAACTGTTTGCACGTCTCGTCGATAAATGATCCAAACTTCCGAGTGACTCGCGACACAGTGAGACGAGACGTGCATGTTTTCGTCTGCTGTGTCGTTTTTCATCTGTTTGACTGATGTGCTCGGTTAAATCCAACAATCCGTAGGATTGTCGGCACTACGGCACCAAAGCCTACTCCCAATATAGTACTAGTACTAGCAGATGCCATTTGTCTACGGGAGCACGGGTTTCAACTGGTGCGTGAGAAAGGAAGTTAAGTACGAAAGCGTTAATCTAGTTTTGAGCACAAAGGCATGAACAGTACATTCTTAAAAACTATTTTTTGAAAAATCTGATTTTTTATGGATGAGCATCAACAAGTGTTCTAAGGGCATCTCCAACGCTGACCCCAAACCGGATACCGCATCCGTCCGCGGACCGGGGGACCAGTTAGCGGACACTGATGCGGAAGCTGGCCATCCAACCATAGCCGATACATTTCAAACCGGACGATTTTCATCGAAATCGGAGCACAATCATTACATTTTCGACATATTTTAATTAAAAAAAAAACCGGACCTAAACCTAGCCTACGGTGGCGCCCGTCCCCCACGTCCTTGTTGTTCCCTTCCAGCGATCATTTGGCTCATCTCGCCGTCTTCATGAGCAGCGGTGATAAGACCCGCGAAGTGAAGGTGCGGTCGCCGGCGAGGAAGAGTACAACATGTGAGACGGACCGGTCCACTTGGGATTCGAGGCCCCGCCGCCTCCCATGCCCTACTCACCCTCGTCGGAGTCCGCGACCTGTCCGTCGCCGGTGGACGTGAGGTCCACGATGGAAGTGAAGGGGCCGGCACGCTCGTCGTCCCACCGGCGCGGCCAAACAGCGTTTGGCGGCGCGTAGGACGCACAGCTGGCGGCGTCCTCGTCCACGATCGCCTGCGCCGCCTCCGCGTCCGGCTGCGCCGCCTGTACGTTGAGAGCGACGGCTTGAGTGCAGGCGGCCTGGTAGAGCGCCTGCTGCTCGGTGACGAATTTGGGGTTCGCCGCGGCCATGGCCGCCACGGCTTCCTCGCTCGCGCGCTCGCCGTAGATCTGGCCCTCCGCCAGACGATGCTGCTCGAGGAGGAACAGGTTGTACCGATGCTCCTCTTGCGCCTACTGGAACACCGATATAGGCGCGGGCGTCGACTGCTCCTCCGCTATGGGGGCGTTGAAGTGCTCCTGTGCCTGCTCCATTGTCAAGCCGGCATGCACCGGCGCGAGCTGCGGCGCAGAGTAGTCATCGGAGCCAGTCTCCATCGTTGGGTCGTCGTCGGAGACCTCCAGAGAGCTGGCCGACATGCCGGCCTCTATCTGCCTGGCACGACGGTTCTGCCAGGCGGCCGCAAGGGCGCTAACCTCGTGCTTCTGCTCCGTCGAGAGGCTCTCTCACAAAGCGTTCCCGCTCGCGGTTATGGCGGATATGGTGCACTGGAGGAAGATGTGGCGCGGATGGGTTGTGGTGTGGTGTGAGCCGAGTGTGGCCGCCTTTAAATAGTGGATGCCGGTGAGGCCAAGCGTCTGCTCTGGGCGAGCGTTAATACGGAGCGGCCGCTCTAGAGCGACATGAATGCGGGTAGCTGGCTTCAGGCAGGAAAGGGCGCGGGCGAGCGAGAGGGTTTTTGGGTGGGCCGTGGCAGCAGTCCGGACGCCCGCAAAGCCCCCCCGGTTTGCTTCCGGTTTGCGTGAAAAAGGACGTCCGGACCGCCAAACGGACCGATACAGGGCCTCCGGATGGTTGCAGGAGGTTTCAGGGTCGGCGTTGGAGATGCCCTAAGTCATGCCATTTTTTTCTAGGCACGAGTCTATCGGGAGAATCGAAACCGCCCCACGTCAGCTCCCCAAAAGTCTAAATTAAATTTCGTTTGCATATTTGTGTTTCTGATTATGAGGGCTTTGAAATGAGATACATTTTTTAATATGTTTTGACGAATTTTTAAAATTTCGTTAAGTTTCAACTTCTGAAACTTGGTATGAGTGAACGACAAAATCGTAAGTTTCAGACCTTGCGACCGACAAAAAGAATCCGAAACTTAGAACTTACCGTGCCCTCGTGCGGGATCCAACGACTTTGTGGATTGCGAGGCAATTGAGTGGCCGACACGGCTGGGCAAGTGCGTGCCCCTGTGAATTTCCGTTCAAACTGCCTTTATCAAAGACATATACATAATGGAGGGGATGATTATCTTTAATGAAGTCCTTAACACTATACATAAGGAGAAAATGAATGCACTTTAGGATAGATATAACAAGTCAGAGCATCAGAATTTTACCGTGAATGTGGAAGATCACAACCTGCCTCTGATGCTCTTCCAAAGGGTGCCAGGTAATTCAAAAGCAATCCAATGATCATTCGCTCCGAGGCTCATGTATCTAATCATTATAATATCAGTGCCTTGGAAGATAAAGCTCCAGAAGAAGCAACTAAATTGTATGATGACGCTTGCACACTTCTAGAAGAAGATGGAAAGGAGCAAATGGCTTTTGACTTGTACCGTGCTGCTGCAAGTTTATATGTGAAGCTTGAGAAGTAAGATTGCATACATCAGCTTATGCATGTTAATTACACTACATTTTTGCATGTCCTCTTACAAATCCATGGCATGTCATGTGTCATGCATGATTTTCTTGAATTCATTTACTCTTATTTTTTTATCTTATTTGCTGTTACTTTTGGAGCAAGCACTTTAGGATAGATAAGGAGTCTTGATCCCAAAACTTTGAGAGTAACACTAGGGGACTAATACAATATC
Organism: Elymus sibiricus; assembly: GCA_039707655.1. NCBI lineage: Eukaryota > Viridiplantae > Streptophyta > Magnoliopsida > Poales > Poaceae > Elymus > Elymus sibiricus. The sequence continues at coordinate 54,599,940 of CM077669.1, read as the reverse complement.
TACTAGAATAAGTACTCCCCAGCAAACACCAACAGAATTGGAGTAAGCTACACGCACACCAAATGGTGGGCAATGGTAGGTGGTGTCTTTACCAATTTCGGTTCCTACAGTCGTTCTTTCTGGTACTTGGGGATTAATTCCCGGTCTTTTGGGTTTTTTTTCCAATTGGTCTATGCTTGTAATTTTCGCTTTAGCTAAGAATGCTGTTTGATTCATCAAACATAAAGAAACAGGCAGAGACTATAGAAATCGGCAAGGGCTTACATTTGCTTACTAAAATAATCCAAACTGGTTGATTCCATATTTCACAAGCTTTTACATCCTTATTCCGTGATTTGTCTATGTTTTGATTGAGTCTCTTTTTTTTGGACAAACCCAGCTCCCTTCTCGCATGCCTTTAATTCAGTGGATTCACAGGAGGCCCTTTTTTGTGTATGTGCCTGTCTATTTGTTTTGGTCTTTTTTTCTCCTTTCCAAAACAATTGCTTAGCTTAGAATTATTAGAGCTTGTTGCACTCATACCTTTTGATTTTTTTTAGATAAATACTCTACGATATTGGTGTGACGGAATTCTATTCTTGGTGCCTCCTGTCTGCCTAGACTTTGTTCTGGGGAGTTGAGCTCCAAGGGGTTCTTGTCATATTTGCTATCATTTTAGTTCCTGAATACCAGAGGACGCCGACATCGAAACGCTTCTATACTTTGCTTGGTGGCAAATAGTGCCGTGACTTTTCCCCAGTACTGGAGGAGATAGCTCGGATGATCTACCAGGTCTAGTATCGTTGTTTTTTGAAGGTCCGAGGTACACGAGTTTTCGAGATTTCTTGGTTATGTGTTGAATGCAGTCGGTACATTGGAGCGTAGTATCATGTTAAGAGTTGTGTGAAGTTTTGCTCCTTGTATGTGTGGGACCAGATTGCATAACCAAGAAATTGCAGGAGTTCTTAGGTGGGAATTCAAGTAGTTACCTAGGTTATCTTTCTAACAAGTGTGTGATGTGAGGGTGGGGTTCGGCATCTAGTGGTTCATTCGTAGAAGTCTGTTATACTGTCGCTTCGTTGCGTCATACTGTCAATTCAGAGTGGCAATTAAATTCTAGGGCATACCGATCGACGTGCGCCGCCAGCAAGCCTGCTATGCATGCCACGTGATCCAGCTAGCCTGCCTGCATGCGCCAATGCGCCGCCACGAATGTAGCGACAGTCGCTGCCGCTGGTTCCTCTCTTCTCGCACGCGTCTCCACCTTCCAAGCGCCACAGACCGAGGCCAGGGTGCAGTACTACGGGCGAGCTTCGACGACCTTTTTTACCCACCCATATGTCACTCCCTCCATGTACAAAAGCATGCAATTTGAAGCATAGAATAGTTCTTTACATAGATAGATAGTTCTTACATAAAACATTATATAACACGAGCATAATAGCAGCATACAATATATATCCTACGTACTACGTAGTGCACTACGAGTCTTCATCGTCGGAGATGGCCGGATCCGCCTGCGCCGGAGTCTGATCCGCCTGCGCGGGAGCCTAGTCCGCCTGCGCCGCCGCCTGCGCCTCCTCCTGCGCCGCCCGCGTTGCCTCCATCTGCTGCTGACAAAGACACCGAGCCTTCTCCCACCGGATGGAGTTGAGGATCACCACCTGGTCGGGCCACAGATAGTAGACCGACGGTGCCTCCACTTCCGGCTCCTCCGGCGGCGCCTCCTCCTCCGGCACCTGCGGCGGCGCCTCCTCCTCCGGCTCTTGCGGCGGCGCCTCCTCTGGCTCTTCCTCCCCCATCTCCGACCCCTCCTCAAAATCCTCCTCCGGTTCCATAGGTAGCCTCGCTTGCCTCCGGATTTGGGCCTACCGAAGGAGGAAGAGACGGTGTTCGACTGTGTAGTACTGGCGGCGTGGTGGCATGGCTAATGGGCTCGGAGAGGGGAGTGCTTGGGTGCCGGCGAGGAGAGGGAGCAGGCGGATGAGCTAGGGCTGGGGCATGCCCTCCGGCTTAAATAGCCGTCTATGGATAATGACACAGAGCCGAGCGAGTATAAGAAAAAAGAGCAAATGGTCCATCATTTTATCAAATATTCCAATAACAGAGCAAAAAAAATGTGCTCCAAAGAAATTTGAGAGAAATGTGCTCCAAAAAAATGCAAAAAAATAAAATCTTGGCAACCTATCTATGTTTGTGTAGGAGATCATGTGTGCAAAATTTGAGGTGATTTTGAGTGAAAATCCGTGGGTCAATTGTTGTACAAAAAAAGACAATTTTTGAATAGTTTGTGGCCATTTTGCATGATAAAAATAAATTTGGCCCTTATAAATTTGGTCATTTTGCATTTGTATTGAACAAAAAAGAACTAAATTTTCTAGGCAATGTCAATTGTTGTGTAATTTCAAACGATGCAGAAAAACAGAGCCAGCACGTTCACTAAAAACAAAGCAAACGATGCAAAAAAACGACGCAATTCGACGGCCCAACCAGAGCTTGGTTTCCTTTTGGGCCCAATAACTACGTTTTTTTTCACGGAGTCAATGGTGGGCGAGCAGCTGAGCACAACCAACAGGATCGCCTCTCACGGATCACCCACGATCCAACGATGCGGAGCCGTCCATGTGATCCAACGGCGCGGAGCCTGCACGCAGCCTGTCCACCGAATTCCTTCTAGAAGACCACATTTGAGGGCTGTCGCTTGGCGCTAGGGTATGATCGGACGGCTGACGTTCGGAGCTAGGGTTAGGCGAAACCCCGTGGGGTTTACAGGGGTTTTGAGCTGGTCAACGGGGTTTCCAAGGCTTTGACTGAGCATAACTAATTTTAAAAAAATCGAAAAATATGAAACCTTCGCCGTTCGTCATTTTATAATACACACTAACGAGGAAAAATACTAAACTTGGTATATGGACATTTTCAAAAAAAAGCTAGCTGGCACGATCGAGGTCAAATGAGCACCATTAATTTAAAAAAATCAAAAAAATATAAAACCTGTGCACAATGTTGTCTTATGTGACATGTTACCAACCAAAAATCATAAACTTGGTCTATAGTCATTTTCATGAAAAAACCGTCACACATATGAGCTATCACGTACAACATTTCATAGAGTTTAAGGAGAGGAGGTAGGGTTACCTTCTGTTTTTGAAAAATTTAAAAAAATCAAAAAAATCACAAAAGATTTTTTTCAAAGTGAATAAGAACGATCTGAACTTAGTTTTCCATTTTCATATTTTAAACGTGTTTTTAATAGTTTCTATATTAAAGCATATTTTTTCAAAAGAAAATGTAAAAATATGAAGATTAATTAAAAAAATACAGAGACTTCGAATCTACACTATATAGATTGAATAGGTGTTAATAAAAAACATTTGGCTCATTTGGAGTAGGTCCAAATAAAACTTGATTACAAATGAGGTTGTTTACCCTAGCCTGCGAGCTCATTTGGAGCACATTTCTCAAATTCAAATTTGTTTGACCTCCTCTAAATCACCTCAAATTTTGCACACATTATCTCCTACACAAACATAGATAGGTTGCCAAGGTTTTTTTTTTGCATTTTTTTGAATTTATATTGTCCTGTCGAATGTCAGTTCAAAGCATCAGATAATGAGACATGGTGGGAAAAAGCATGCATTTGATTAATAAACATACTCCTTTATTACAAAAAATCATTACATCTTCATTCAAATGTTGTTTTTTGCTTTGTTATTGGAATATTTGATAAAATGATGGACTATTTGCTCTTTTTTCTTATTCTTTGCAGCATGTCTGATCAGTGAAGCAACACTGAAACAACATAGTACCATACCATCCATAGATAGTTCACACAAATACCCAATATAGATAGCAGACAAATTTAAAAAACATCATCACAAATTTAAAAAACATCATCAAAAATTTAAAAAACATCATAAATACCCAATATAGATAGCCATATATACCATCATAGTACCATACCATCCATAGATAGTTCACACACAAAGTTCACCAAGCAACCAAAAGTAATTAACATCATCACGTCATCACATCACTTGGGAAGGGGAGTCAGGACTTTCGCGAGGGCACCATGCTGCCCCCTGATCTTGTAGTCCTCGCCGTGGATGGCTACATCTTCTGCATGAGCTAAAAGGTGAACGAAGCGGCCGGACTTTGGCTTTGGCTTGGTGGTGCAGTAGGGGTAGCGCCAAGTGTTGGTCTTGCTTTTGTAGTAGTAATCATCTCCCTTGGCCCTGATCTTCTCCTCTTCCTTCGCTTTGAAGGACGCGAAGTTGCCGTCGTCCACATCCACATCTTCTCCAGAGACATACTGCACACACGAATGAATTACATTAATACATTATAGATTCATACACCATGTCAAAGGAACTAAATGAACAATCTAAATTTCAAGTAGGCTTACCTCATACTCTTCGTCGTCACTATACCCTGGATCGTACGGGTCCTTGAACCCAGTAAGGTCCAGCTTCCTCTTTTTCCCCCAACCATCATCCTCCTGAATATACAATTACATCCATCACTAGTAAATACAGAAGCCAATTGAAAATTTAGATATGCACACATGACACATTTATCATAGGGCTAATATACTATGATCCTATTTGCATTTTCCATTGTCATGCACACACATTGAACAACAGAGCTAATATAACTACATATTGTGGACACATTTATATACTAATGAATCAAATAATTGTATATTCAGTAGAATTAAAAACCCCAATCTGCGTAGCATTCTAAAACAAATCTAATAGGGACCCAATCTAATAAGCATACATGTCTGTAGCATTAAAAACCCCAATCTGTGTAGCATTAAAAACAAATCTAATAAGCATACATGTGTGTAGCATTGAAGCACAGAGATCCCAATATCTCATACAGATATATCTAGCTTTTTTGCAAAGAATGTAATCCAGAAAACTCTAGTACAAAAACCCCAATCCCCCCCCCCTTAAGAAAACCCCGGCCCATCCGTCAAACCAACTACTCTAACCATCTGTACTACCGTACGAATCACAATCTAACCAATGCAACTACCTCTACAAGAAAAATATTGGAACTAACAAGCAAGTGCAAATACCTCCTGCTCCTTGCCAGGCTGCGCATCGGGATGGATTGTGCCGCTCGACGCCGTCACCTTCAGCTCTGGCAGCGCTGAGGCGGAGCCCGGCACCTCTTTATCCACATCCGCAGCGGTTGCGAGTTTCCCCGCACCGCCGTGGACGCCGCCAACGTCCTTCACTTCATCCGCGGTCACCGCGCCCTGTAGCTCCACTACTACATCTCCGGCCGCTGCTCCGGCGTCGCCACGAGCGTCCACCATTGGACAGATAGAGGCGATGAAGGTGAGGAAGAGGATGCGGTGGGGGAGAGCAAGACGGTGCGGTGGAGGCAGTGGAGGAAAGCGAGACGACGCGGTGGGGGAGAGGAAGACGATGTGGCAGCGAGGGGATTTGGGGAAAATGGTAGGGGCGATGCGCCGGGAGGTGGTTCCCCCTCTTTATACGATGGGACATTTCGGGCAAGTCCCATGGATACGTGCTACCCCACGACCGCGGTTAGTTGCATGCGCGGGAGCGGCCCCACTGGTCAGAGTTAACGGTCAGAGGCATTGACCCGACGGCAACGTTCGTTGTAACCTGTTCTGAGGGTTTCGGGCAAGGGAGTGGGGAAAAGTGAGCAAAAGTTAAGAGCGCGGGGATGAATGAGTACACCTAACGAACCAGGGGCACAGATGTAAAAATCCCTAAAATTATTGGGTACCTAAGTGAGAGTGAACTAAATAATTCGAATGTGGAGTTTCGTCAATATGCAACTCGTTGCATATTGAGCTTCACTTAATGTGTAGTATTTGATTGTTGCATCTTGCCATGCCATGCCTATTTAAATCGGACATGCATCATCCTTGATTATGCATCATGCCATGTATATGTTGTGGTGTTTACCGTGTCATTGTTTGTTTCCGGATTTGCTTCTCCTCGCTAGAGTTCCAAAAACATTTCGGAGTGTGAGGATTCGTTCGACTACGTTGGTTCGACTGCTTCATGGACTCAATCTTCTTCCAAGCGGGATTCCAGGCAAGATGACCATTACCTTGGATATCACTACTATCTTTGCTATGCTAGTTGTCTCGTTTCTATCGCTATGTCTCGCTACCCACCACTTGTTTGTTAAGCCTCCCAAAATGCCATGATAAGCCTCTAACCATCCATCATCCTAGCAAACCATTGTTTTGCTAAGTTACCGCTTGCTCAGCCCCTCTGATAGCGTTGCTAGTTGCAGGTGCAGTTTGTTCCATGTTGGGACATGGATATCATGGGATATCACAATATCTTGCTTATTTAAGTAATGCATATATACACTTGGTAAAGAGTGGAAGCCTCAGCCTTTTGCTTGTTATTTTGTTCCACTCTTGCCGCCCTAGTTTCCGTTATATCAGTGTTATGTTCCTTGATGAGCGCTTCTAACACATGTGGGGTATTAAGGGGCCCCCCTGATCATTCGTTTTAGGATAAAACTCTTCCAGCAAGGTCCAACATTGATTTTACCATTCACCAACCTAATAAAACTTGCATAGGGACTTGCCGCCCCCCATGGATAATTAATCAACAAACCGGGCCGGTGCTCCTCATGAGTGTTGGTCCAAAAATAGAGCCACTTGCGGTGCCACCCCGGGGCAACTCGGGCTTCTTGGCTGTTGTACGTAGTGTTCATCCGGTCGTGTCCTGAGAACAAGATACGTGTTGCTCCTATCGGGATCGTCGACACGCCAGGAGGTCTTGCTGGTTTAGTTTTACCTTTGACGAGTGGCTTGTCCACCGGGATTCCTTATCGTAAGCATCATGTTATCATGGTGTGAGGTTTTTCCATCGGATGCGTGTGGAATTTATGATGGACTACTTGGAGCACCCCTACAGGGTTAAATCTTTCGGAAAGCCGTGCCCGCGGTTATGTGGCTACTTGGAAATTTATAATATCTGGTTATAGAGAACTTGACACTAAATCTAATTAAAATACACCAACCGTGTGTGTAACCATGACCGTCTCTTCATGTGAGGTTTGAACCAAGAAGAGAACACATTGGGGTTATGATTGACTCGTAAGTAGGTGTTCAGGATCACTTCTTGATCAGTTTGCGCCCGATTTTGCGTAGATCACTCTTATTATTCTTGTACTCGTAAGTTAGCCAGATAAAAATGCTTAGTGCTTGCTGCAGCCTCACCACTTGACATTTTCCTCACCCGTTAAGCTTTGCTAGTCTTGATACCCTTGGTAATGAGATTGCTGAGTCCCATAAAGGCTCACATATTACTACTACAACAGGTGCAGGTACAGGTAAAGCAATGCTTTGGTGTGAGAGCGATGCTTGTTCTATTTGGAGTTCTTCTTCTTCTTCGACGATCATAGGAAGGGTTCCAGGTTGACAGCCTGGAATTAGCAGGGTGGACGTCGTCTTCTTTTCGTTTATTTTTCATCCGTAGAAGGATCATGCTCTTCTGTATGATGATTGCTATGTATTGGTGTATTGAGATATTCATGTCGTAGGTTGAGGCGAGTGTAAGCCTATATCTTGTATTCTCTTCTCTTCAGTACATGTATTTGTGATGATATCCACCTTGCTAAAGCGTCTCCGATATGTGCTTCTATCCTTGTTGAGACTTTCAAGTTTCCGTGAGGATAGAACCGCATATTGGGCGTGACAACTTGGCTCAGGAATCAGTACTTCATCAGCACCAGCGTGATGCAGAGTTTCTTCTCGAGGTGGTGAGGATTGAGCATGTTTTCCTGGAGCACTCTGGGTCAGTGGTACAGCTTCGGTAGTAACAGTCATCAGACGGCGATCGGTGTTTTCTTTCGGCTTCCTAGCTTGAGCCCTTGTCTTCTGATGTTTTCCCTCATCAGCTCTTCTCTTCTCAGCTTGGGCTTGATCTCGGCATTTAACAGCCCTTCGATCACACAGCTGAGATACTTCCACCATTAAGCAGGTATGCCATGCCAGTTTGTTTTTCCTGATAACACTGATGGCTTTGGTGATAGTGACCAGATTCTTGTTGAGATCTTTGGCAACAATCTCAGTTTTAGCCTTTCTTTTCATCTGCTCTATAGTTTGCTTGTCTGATTGAGGAGTGGCAAGTTCTTCATAAATTTCCTTTAGTTCGACAAAGAACTTCCTTGCTAGTTCCTTGACATCTAACGACAGCTGTAATTTGTCAAGATCTTCTGGCTTGGTATCGTAAGCAATGCTGTCTAGCAAAACCATGAAGAGCATATGATCATACACTGGACATTCAATTTCTTCAGGAGTATTTTTCTTCACCTTCTTGGCGGTCACAGCATCTACTTCGGAAGATTCTTTCTTTCTCTTGACCGTAGTTTTGCTTATCTTAGGCTTAGCAGAGGCCAAAGGAATAACATCAGATTTCTCCACAGTATGCCTGGGAGACCGTTTTGGAGAAAGAAAAACCTTTGAGGGTATAGTGCTCTTGGGTTTGTCGAGGATTGCTTTTTGATCATACTGAACTTCTTCAGTATATTCTTCGGTTCAATTTTCTTTGGGAACTTCTTCCCCAGATGCAGACGAATAGCTCCCTTCATCAGATAAACTGGCAGCTTTCTTTGTTCTTGTGAAAATTGCTTTCTTCCGAGGCTTTGTACCACTCGAGGTGACAGATGGGTTTTTCTTTGAGATGTGGGTGTGCTCTTTCTTCTTCTGAACATCTTCTTGTGTTTGCACAACATTTTCATCTTCCAGTTTCTCAGACTTGGCGGCTCTTCTTGGTTGCTTTTCAGCGGCATTTGCTCTCTTTTTGACTTCCTCAGGATAATCTGCAGGTGTCGTGATTGAACTTGGATGAGGATTTTCAGGAGGAGCTGGTCTTGCTTTCTCATCACCTTCTTTGATGCAGCCTTCTGCTATGCACTCGTTCCAAGGTGCATTGAAGGCAAACAAAATTGCATACTTCTCATGAACTTTTTCGTAGTTGAACCACTTCCTGGCCCAATAACGACGAATTTTCTGCAGCCTTGTGTTACGTTCTCCTTGAGTTTCTCTTCTGGGAGGTGTCTTGAATGGTTCTTGATCAGACATCTCAGCAGTGGAATATGGTTCACGACTGCGACCACCTCTCCTGGGTCGGTCTGCTAACACATTGCCTTGATTATCATCGGACAATTCTTCATCAGAATGATCAGCCTCTATTTTCTTCGGCAACTTAGGCGGTTTTGAAGATTTGACTGCGCCTCTCATGCGTTTCTTCTCGTTGCCTTTATCAGGTGAGATCTGTGGCAATTTCTCTTCCATTCCATTATCAGATTCAGTGCGTTCTCCTGAACCAGAGGCCATGTGCTCCTGTGAATAGATTCAAGGAAAGAGGGAAAATAGACAGGGTTATGAATACGCATAGAATTTTATTGAATGAAAATCTTTTTCTGAAGGATTTGACCATCCATATGAAGAATATTGCAGTCGTTAATATCATCGAGAGATTTTGTGCTAGTAAGATTCAAAAACTTTACTAGGGCAGAATCTAACTAACCATCGATGAATATTCATACTCGAATATAGATCAGAGTGAGTTGAACGTGAGGAACTTCTACAAACCGCGTTCAGTAATTCTAGGAAGTTTTATGGATCTACCGTGGTAGTAAAAATAAAACAAAATTCACACCAGATGAACTCATCACAAGAACAGGAAGTTGAGCAGTTGAGTTCCAATCTCCAAACCCTAACTTGGTGTTGGAGATCAACTACGGCGACGCGGCGAAGAAGACTGCTGTGTCGGCGGGGACCAAATGTGGCGAGATTCCACCGGAGTTGCACGGCGGAGTACCTCATCGGGTCTGCTTCAAGCACGGGCTTGGAAAAGTATGAGTGGATGCGGAGGCGATGGAGTGAAGGAAAAGAGGAACCGTCCGAGGTGAAAGACGGGGTATATAAAGGCAAAGTTACCCACCCGTCCGAAATCAACGGCCCGTAGTAACTGGACTCTCCTCATTCAACGCGGATGATCAGGCGGTGGAAGATCGTGGCCACGTGGCAAACAGACAGAGCGTTTTCTCCGGACTTGAGCGGGAGGCCCAAAGTTTGGAGGGCTTTCCAAAGCGGATTAAGTTTTGAGATGCATTTTACTCGGGACCAAGGACGTGTGAGAAGAATGAATCTCAGATGAAGTTGCGTATTCATAACTAGAAGCAGAGACTTGGACGTGAAAGAATAGAGCGAGGAAAAGATCCAAAACATGATCACTCAGCCAGATATAAATCGAACTGAAACAAATAACAATGAGTGACCTGTTCTTCGGATGTAACACCAAATAAGAAAAACTTATCAAGAACTTCAAACCAATATCAATCAAAACTAGATCAAACGAAAGAAAATATTTTGATGGAGAAAGAAGAAAGACAGAGGTAGTTAAAGAATTTCTTTCGGAAGAGAAAGCGCATCCCCTGCACCAACAATTATGTCTCGTGGCATAATATGAATTGAGGGGCCCTCGAGACATATGTCATGCATAGAAAATTATTTAGTCTTTACCACCCACACCTTTGTGGGCAGTCGAGACACCATTTGTTTGGTTTTGGGAGGAACCATTTTCTTTCGGAGAGCTCTGGAATTGTTCATCTGCAAAGAGTTAGTGTAATCATAGGAATATGCATTGAAGTTATTTCTAGAAGCATGCACATAATATTTTGAGGAGGTACGCATGTACTCCTTCTGATGGTCATTTTGCCCATTCTTTTTCGATGAGTTAGCAGTGCGAAACTGCGAAGAATTTTTATTCTGTCGATGATAATGTCCCTACATGGTTAGTTTGGCAATAATCCGAAGTTTCTCAACGATTGATTTCTCAACCCATATCTGTTTCTTGTGAGACCCTAACCTACAGCTAGTGCCAATGTACTGAGCAAATACCTTACCATTCTATTGTTTGAACAATTTGAAGTTGGAGTGGAGTCACTCATCATCATCAATAGCAATGAGGCAATCATATCCTGAGAGTAATTCAGGTTCGAGAATTTTGCTCTTGGCGAGGACCCAGCTAGTCTTCGGATATTGTTCGGCGGTCTAGTAAGTCCCATCTGAATTGAGTTTTCTGTCGAAGCCTAAACCTTGCTTCCTGGGATTCTCATGAAGGATTGACTTCTTGAGAACATCACAGAGAATCTGATGTCCCTTGAGACTTTAAAGCATTCCAGTTTCTATCAAATTCTTCAGCCTGGAATTTTCATCAGAAATAGCAACAATTTCCTCGAAGGAGGGATTACATACAATAATAGTAGTTGCATTTCTTTTAGCAGCAGTAGCAGATGTTTTGGCAGTGGAATCAGTATTGCTACATTCTATGCATTTTCGACATGGTGGTTCAAATCCATCAGGAATCTTTTTAATTTGTTCTGCGAAGAGAGAAGCATTTTCCTTCTTGAGATCATCATAGGATTCTTTCAGTGATTCAAGTTCTTGATTCCTTTTCAGGAGATCTTTAGACAACTTCTTGAAATCAACGAGATAGAATCATGATGTATGGATAATTCTTCGAATGTTGATAGGAGAGCATTGTGCTCTTTTGCCAACATTCGATGTTTCTCCATCTCTTCGACCAGCAAACCTTCATATTTCCTGAGGTTTTTCTCAAGACTTTCAAGAGCATCTTGTTGGGTACTAGCCATTTTAATCAGTTTAGTGTAGACAATGTTCTCAGAGAGAGCACTTTTGTCGATAGATTTTTGGCGCTTTGGTGATACCTGATCTCTTGAAGATTTTGCCATGAAACACAATGCGGGCGCCTCATCATCACTTGAGTCACTGTCGGAGTAGATCGACGATGGCGTAGAAGCTTGAGCAATAAAAGCATGACCACATTTGTGTTTCATATCGGATTTTACTTCGTCAGATTCAGATTCTGAAATGTCTTCATCCGAGTCCATGGTCATACCAGTGTAGGCACCTGCCAACCGAGAGATTTGCTGCATGTTGGATTGAATTGCGGCTTTGGTTTTGACGTCAGTGATTAGTCTTGATGAAGAAGATGCAGTAGCTGATTCATTTTCCTTCATGAGCTTAGTGTGACAACCAGCATGACTAAATCCACCTTCATGAAGTGCATTCCATCTTCAGCTAGGTGTGATGTCCATTTCCCTTCTTGGATAATTACTGATGAAATGACCGTAGCCATGACATTTGAAGCAAGATATCTTTCGTGTAGGTTGATGATTTGATGATGTTCCTTGATCGTCCTCTGATGATCTTGTCAAGCACAAATTCTGATATTTGAGGGAATTTAGGCGCTCAGTGAGCCTTTCAAGGTTTTGGGTGATGGTGTGTTGACTCTCGTATTCTTCTTCGTTTGAGCTATCGTCATAGTCAGACAGAATTTCACCATCTCCTTCGCTGTCCTGAGAATATATTTCAGTGGAACTAATATCATCCTTTATTTTTCAAGTTCTTCTTCGTGAGTAATCAGCAATTCCATAACTTCAGCAGTGCGTAGGTTTTCATAGTCTGGTCTCTCCTTGATGGTGACAACCACTGGATCGAAGGAGCAGTTGAGAGATAGTAGTAGTTTTTCGACCACATAGTGATCAGAAATATCATTGCCTCCACGTTGGCGAAGTTGCTCAACAATACTGCTCAGTCTGTCGGTAAGTTCCCTAACACTTTCATTTTGAAGACTTCGATAGTGGGTGAACATGGATCGAAGCATATCAGTGTGAGCATCTCTTCATTCTTGAAATTCTTCATAGACATTTTCAAGTTCATCCCAGATTTGCTTGGCTGTATCAAGTCTTCGGTACAGAAGACATTGACTCTTTGAGAGGTAAGTGCATATGATATCATTTGCTTGTGCATCTAGTTGACTGTTTTTCTCATCAATCCGTGTAGAAGATTCAAGGAACAGGATAGTATACCCATTTTGCACAATTTGCCATATTTCTTCGCTGATAGTCTTCAACTTGGTTTTCATCTTTTGTCTCGAGAAGGGATACTCATCTCCATCAAAGATAGGAAATCTTTCAGAGTGCCCAAGCTGTCCTGCAAGCGACATACTCAAAACTCCAACGTGATTAGACCTTTAATAAGCACAGACAAGGAGATCTTGCTCTGATACCAATTGTAGGTTCGTGAGTATATCGACCAGAGGGGGGTGAATGGGAGATTTAAAATTTCTTTCAAAACTTCAAATCTTTTCGATACAATACAGCGGAAGTAAACTAGTCTTGCAGGATTACTGATGATAATTTGAGATAGACACACGAATGAAAACTGAAGAGGCTAGAGGGAATGAACAATCATTTCAATGAAAGTAATGATAATCTGTCTAGTATAGTAACATACAGCTTTCACGAGAATAATGGTGATACCGAATGAAAACAGAGCTAACAACATGGAATGATGATGAACAGATACAAATCACGATAATTAATGCATCCTATTGAGAGATCTTCATCAGAGTGTAACTTAGCCGAACGACAAAGTAACACCAGAAAATCAATAGACGTGCATACAGACAAACTACTTTAAGTATGATGAACTGAAATATACTGAACAACATTTTACGGGTACAGGGCACAACCACGAAGATAAATGATCACAGTTATCTATCGAGACATGGAGCACTGATGATTAACCACTGAAAGAAATGCAGTAGAGAAAGAATAACCGGTGGTGCTCGATGGCGACAGATGATTTGGTAGACCAGTTCACTCTTTTGCAAAAGAGCTACGTCTGGTTGGAGGGACTTGGGATTTAACCCAGAAGATAAACTCTCTTCGTCATATTCTCCTTTAACCCAGAAGATAAACTCTCTTCGTCATATTCTCCTGTAATACTTAAGTTGATTAGGCATCAGTTGAATTCACTCGGGTTAGATCCTTATCGGCAATCTACAAACCTTCGACAGACTTGCTTCCGAACCACAATTACTCTTGGTTGCTGAAGTCTTTGACTTGGTGAAGACAATTACTCTTCGACACCAAGCCGACACCTATCCATCTAGAGAGTGTGCAGCTCTCAAGAGTAACAGGTACAAGAACCCTCAACTCAGATCTGCTGTGATGCTCAACCACTATCAAAGTTTTTTGGCTCTTGATTTTCATGCTCAATCAATCTTCTCAGAATCTCATGCAGAGCAGCCAACGGAATACGTTGGTGCCGGGTGGTTATTTATAGCCGCATCCTTCCCTGATGTGAAATTACCAAATTGGGCATAACGGTCGGAACGACACGTCTCCAATGGTCGGAAATTTGAGCGCATGGCAACTTTACTTGAGGAACAAGTAAAGCTGACTCTTCGGTCTGAAAAATATCTCTCGCAGTCCCGAAGAACATCGTCTCGGACTGGCAAGTAAAGGTTCAGAGCTCAAAGAGATTTCTCTCAGTCTTTCATAGGTTTCGGGTTAAGCATCACAACGGACTAAAGTCTCGAATACCTATACCCCTCTTAATAGTACGGAGGTCATATGACTCAAATAAGTGAAGAGAAAATATCGAAACAAACGCTACGTCTTCGCTTCATCTTCATTTTCCCTCGACTGCAGTCATTTCTTCTCGGACACACCGAAGAACAATTGCTCAACTCTTGCAATGATTTCAAGGCGTTAATATCAACGCACAATCTTGTCGGTTTGAACACTGCTTTGAGAAAGAACACACTTTTGTGCACCGCGGTTTCTTTTCAGTGAACATAACATAGCTTCACGTCAGCATATGGCATTCTTCTCAATTTGTCAAGGACTATTTCTCTCTGTATGCACTAGCAAATAAATCAGTCCCACAATGTTTTTGACAACAATCTCCAAAACCACGGGGGGCAAATATTTGCACCAACAACTTTTCTTTCCTCTTTTTCTGTCTTGCAGGGTTCAAGGTTTCCTGAATAGTGACCAGAATCGATGTGCAATGAAACTGTTGTCTGCTTATGAGGAAGGTGATGCTGAAGAAATCAAGCGTGCTGCTCAATCAAGTGCCATTAATCATCTCGAACATGTGGTATGTCTTTCGAGATCCTTAGTTGAAAGGCTATCGATTATATGAGAAGATGACCTGTGATGGTGCATGTGCTTAGAATGGTGAACTAAGGCCTCTCCTAATGCATAGGTGCTTAGAGCAAGTGCTTAGGGTGTGAGGAGGCTTAGGAACTGAACTCCCAATGCATAGGTGCCTAGTTTGTTGTCGCTAAGGTTCATTTAGTTAGCTGTAGGATCTTATGTGCAAGTTCAAGCGGTAGCAAGGGGACAAGGCCAGGAAAGTACCATTCTGCTCCCGAGCTCAAATGAGCTCGGTGAACAGTAAAATCGAAAAAAAATTCGAAAATTGTTAAAAAAAATTCTGAACAATTTCGATTCTTTTTCGATTTTACTGTTCACCGAGCTCATTTGAGCTCGGGAGCAGAAACTTCATGTCCACAAGGCCAAGGGGATATGAACATGATCGAAATATACACAGGGCCTTGTGCCTGGATTCGTTTATTTCTGAGGACACCAAAGTCTTCTCTCCTTCACAATTACATTGCCTCATCTACTTTTTGCCTATGTGGCATACTTAGCACCAGTACACGGTGAAGTATTCGGAGGGGACTAAGCGCCGAGGCATCACAGGCTAGACATGTTATTGCAAATGTTCCTTTTAATTAATGTATATTCTTCAGATTCTATCATTGCTATTGCGCCAATCTGGTGTGCTTCAGCAGTGATCTCACGATGAATTGCATTTTCTTATCGAACTAGTACAAGACCGTTCCATCTCACTTCAATTGTGCCTGGGTCTTCACTCGGATTGATTTGATCGGTCGCTGCAGGTAATTCAGCTCGCAAGGAAGCTACCAACAGGTGACCTGCTGGCCATCAAGAAAGATGTAGGAGGCGACGACGGGGATTCCTCGGACGAGAATGACCTAACTTGATCCCAAACGTGCCCAGCGAGATGCAGAGAGAACCACAATCAATCGAGTGACTCGAACTACGCCGTTGATGAACAGGAAAGGTTGTAAAAACACATTCTGAATTGCATAGAAACTTGTAGGCTGCATCTGTATCATGGATTTCGATCCCCTAATTTCCGTGGTTTTGGATCTGTGCACATAGACCCTACACCTGTACTGCTGGTTTGCTGTTGTTGCGATATTCTTATTTGTTCGATTACCTCGACAGTGTTCTGTTATCTGTATATACACCAGCATATGTTGAAGTACAAACGGATTCCACAGGTCTGGATTTATATTCTATTAATGGAACAACTCTGGACTTTGGTGGGACTTGTGATCAACGTGACAAAGTAGTATACCAATGATGCAATCTGTTGATCTGTCTATCCAAAAGAAGGAGATCACATCGACAAATCCTTTATTTATTGGGCGATGCTACGCGTCCGCCGGCGGATTATTTTCAATGATCCGCCACCTCCACAACTGTTTGATCTGGCGCATCTATCGGCTCGGCTCTTTCCTCACAATTCCAACAAAGGCAGTGTTGCGGAACCGTTTGCACATATCTCTTCTTGTGTAAACTTTTGCAACAAAGATTTTGTTGTAGATTTTTTTTTAGCGTTAACTTTTTTGAAACATGAGTGTCGTTGCGGACGGACTTCTGCAACACACATGATGTTGCAGAATTTTTTTCTCATCTTAATGTTTTTGTAACATGGACGTTGTTGCGGGATGACTTCTGCAATCCAGATGATGTTGCAGAAAAATGGCAGAGGCACGCGTCCAGTGATGTAGGTCTTGAGCGGCTGATAGAGGCTGCGTGTCCTCCGATTAAACTTGTATCTGACGGCTGCGCGTGCAACACAACTATAGTCGTGATCAGTCAGGTGATTCTAATCGATGTTCTTCTTGCAACAAGGCCTTTGTTGTAAAACATTTTATTTTCTAATTTTCTGCAACAAACCCTTGTTCAAAATCTTTTCTTCTCTAATCTTCTGCAGCAAGACCCATGCTGCACAACCTCTTCTTTCCTATTTTTCTGCAATAAGACCCTTGTTGCAAAAAAATACAACAACATCTCCTTTGCACCTAATTTTCTGCAACAAGGCGCATGTTGCAAAAATTGCAACACATCTCCAGCCGCGTCGCGCACTCGTGAAGTCATCGCTGCCACCATTCTGCAACAAGACAGAAAGAGACGTGCGTGGTCAAGCAGGACACGCGTCAAGCAAGGGAGGCGACGGACGCCTCGTGCTACATCTGCCAACCGATTAAAATCATTTCCCTTATTTATTCCGTTGATGATGCATGTAGCACATCAAGGAAGTCGTTAAGTAGGGAAAACCTACTTACGTGGACTGAAAGGAAATACATACGATAGTTTAACTGAAAGGAAATACACACGACAGGATAGTTGGTACAGACGCTTGAGCGAAACGCCGGTGATTTTCTTCCGGCTGGTACGTGCTAGCAGCAAGTCTAAATCCACAAGTAGTTCAGCTTCAGCTTGCATGTAAGCCAGCACGTACACCATAGACGATCATGGAGACTTGTTGGTGCCGGTGGATTTGCGAACGGGAGGGAGCCCAGGGAGCCCAGGCAGCCCAGGGAGGTCCACCGGCAGCCCAGCCTTCATCTCGTTGACACCACTAGCAGCACCGGCAGTAGCACCAGCATCGCTGGACGCGAGCAGGACCAGCAGCAGGACTGCGACGGTGAGGCGCTTTGCTATTGCTAACTTGGTCTGGGAGGTTCTGAGTTGCTGGCCACTGGGGAGATGTTGTTGTGTAGTTGTGTTTGCGTGAGCTTAATTGGGATTAGCATGGTGCGACCCTGCTTTTTATAGGCGGCGAGCTTTGGTGGCAGTTCCGCGCAGGTGCACTGGGTGGCACGGCAGTGCGTCGTCCGCGCAGGGACGTGTTTGGAGAGGGCAAACAAATCAGCTGCCCTCGATCGCCACTGTATTGGCGCGGGTGTGCCGTTGAAGAAACGAAGTCCCTTGCTTTCATTTGAGTGGACCGGATACCCACTGAATTTTTTTAAAAAAAATTGGGAGCTTATTAAGTGAGATCCAGAGAACTTACTAGGAGTAGATAATTTCCATGAAGGTAGGCTAGATATTTCTAGACCGAACTATGGTATTATAACCTTGATCCTTAAAACCAAGGATGCCAAACAGAGTTAGAAGTTTAGGGCTATCTGTCTTTTAAATGTTAGCTTCAAAACTTCTACTAAGATTTTGATGAATAGACTGAAATTGTTGCGAGGGGCACACATCCCCCCCCCCCCCCTTTTTTTTTTTTTGGTTTTCGATTTTCAATCTTTCATATCTTTTGAACCAAAAGTCTATTAAATTTCGTTTCCATATTCATGTTTCTGACGACGAGGGCTTTCAAATGAGATCCATTTTGAATATGTTTTGATGAATTTTTAAAATTTCGTTAAGTTTCAACTTCTGAAACTTGGTACGAGCGACTGACAAAATCGAAAGTTCCAAAACCTTTGGCCGACAAAAATGTTTCAACTTCTAAAACTTGGTATGAGCGACCGACAAAATCATAAGTTTTAGACCTTGTGACCGACAAAAAGAAACCGAAACTTAGAACTTACCGTGCCCTCGTGCGGGATCCAACGACTTTGTGGATTGCGAGGCAATCGAGCGGCCGACACGGCTGGGCAAGTGCGTGCCCCCGCGAATTTCCATTCAAACTGCCTTTATCAAAGGCATATACATAATGGAGGGGGTGATTATCTTTCATGAAGTCCTTAACACTATACAAAAGGAAAAAGTGAATGCATTGCTTTTGAAAGTTGACTTTGACAAAACATATGATAAAATAAAATGGCCTTTTGTTTATAGAATGCTTTCTCTTAAATGATTCCCTGATTTATGGTGTGACTGGATCATGAGCACTATCAGAAGGGGTTATGTTGGGATCAAAGTAAATGACTTTGTTGGACCATATTTTCTAACTCGTAAGGGTTTAAGATAGGGGGATTCTCTGTCAGCTCTGCTTTTTTACTTGATTGTTCATCTTCTGACCATGATTATGGACAGAGCTAAACACCATGGAATAGTTAAAGGGGGTTTTGAATGGTGTTTTAGATGTTATGTTGATGATACAATTTTTTTGTTACCCGATGATATTGATACTGCAAGGAATCTTAAATTTATCTTATGTGCTTTTGAACAAATGTCTGGATTGACTATAATAAAAAATGAGCTCTTCTTATTTGGAGAAGTTGCTTATAGAACTAAGTATTATCATGGAATTTTACTTGTCAAACTATGGATTTACCTACGAAATATTTAGGACTTCATGCTTCCAAAATTAGGATTAGAAAAAAAAAACATTTGAAACCAGTTGAGAACGAAATTGAACATATAGATGTGTTGGCTGGCAGGGTAAGCTACTGAATATTGGTGGTATAAGACTACCCTGGATCAATCTTGTCTCAGTAACTTGCCCTTATTCATGATGTCCTTTTACCAAATTCATGTAGGGGTTAGGAAAAGCTGTGATTTCTTTAGGGCAAGAATGTTATTGCGGGAAGATGATAATTATAAGAAGTATCATTTGCTTAATTGGAATTCTGTTTGCCAGCCTAAGAATCAAGGGGGCTTGGGGATTTTAAATTTGGTTCTGGAAGCATGAAAACGAGGATGGACTTTGGCAAACAGTGCTTCTAAACAAATAAATAAAAAGGTGAATTTTTATCTGGATTAGGCGAGTGAAATGCAAAAAACCATCACAATAGTGGTCTCATTAGTAGAAAACCATCACATTACAATTCGTGACAAAAAGCACCGCACGCAGCACATTGACCGTTAGCATTTCTTGCCACTGTAAGTGTGCCGCGTGCAGTGCTTTTTGTCTCAAATTGTAAAGTGGTTGTTTTCTGCTAATGAGACCGCTATTGTGGTGTTTTTTTTGCATTTATATTAAGCACAAAGTTGGTGACTCCCGGTTTTGGTCTAGTATGGTGAGCATTAAACATTTATTTTACACAAGAAAATTGTAGGAGATGGTAGAGACACTAGATTTTGGGAGGACTGGTGGCGGGGATCCTGACCTATCCAAAATCTCACCCCCTGACTTTATAACATTATTTTGACAGAAATTTGTCAATAGCTAAGGTGTTTGAAGAAGGTTTGATACTATTAGTTCCAGAAGGACTTTTTATGGAGATTCTTTGATTATGTGGAATAAGGGCAACTCCAACCGGCCGACGCAAACGGACGCTGATTTGGTTTGCTTTTTGTCTGTTTGGGTCAGCCGTAGGGACGGCGTACGGCCCCGTCCGCGTTTTGCTGGTGAGTGCCCCGCCTCGACCGTGCACTAATCATACACGCATCATGCACGATCAAGAGCAGAGACTCACGGGAAGATATCACAACAGAACACTAAGACACAAATATAAACATAAAACTTTATATTACAAGCCAGGGGTCACGAGGACCCGAATACATAAGTCAGCGAAAACAAATAATATCCGAGTACAGACAAAATTAGACAAGTTTGCCTTAAGAAGGCTGAGCAAAACAACGACAACTAGATCGAAAAGGTTGAGGCCTCCTGCCTGGGGCATCCTGTCTACTCCTGGTTGACAATCTCCACGTCGTAGTAGGCACCATCGGGGATCTCCGGCTCCTAGGCTCCATCATCTGATCGCAGTATCCGGGTAGGGGGAAAACGTACAAAGCAACCGTGAGTACTCATCCAAAGTACTCGCAAGAGTTAAATCATAACTATGCTAAGTATGCATCGGTATCAAAGGAATGGGGCTATATCTTTGGACTGTACTGCAGAAATGCCAGAATAGAAGGGAGAGGCCTAGCCTATCCAAGACTAGCATCTTGCAGCATTTAGAAGAGAGTAGCGTGTAATAACATATAGCAACAAGTATGTAGTAGAAACGCCCAGAGATCCTTTCTCGACTACCCTGCGAGAAAGCGATCCCGGAGCAACATATCAACTTAGTATCATTAAGTATCCGGTTCTAGTTGTAGTAGATCGGGATACAACTCCGAGCGTCCTGTTACTGTGGACACGGCTATTCGAATAGATTACTTCCCTGCAGGGGTGCACTGCGTTTCCCAACACGCTTGATTACCTCTGGCAGGACACACTTTCTCGGGTAATGCCCGGCCTCGGATATCGACACGCCGTAGTCCTACCTACGCTCTCTAGAGAGGTCAGCACGCCGGTCTACATCCTAAGTGCGAAGGGGTCATGGACCTATCACCCTAAGCACTCCTAGGCGTTGCGTGGACGGTCGGGACCAAGCCTAGCCTCTTGAATCCACAAGCAGGCGTTCCAGCTCACCCGGGCGCGTGCCGCTCAACAGTGACGTCTAACAGAGCTTTCGATAGAATGTACGTTGCCAAGGGCCCATACCTTATTCCCGCGTGGTGGTTAGTGCAGATAGACTGGAGGCCAACTCAGATCAAATACCCAAATCCGTTAGCATATTATTATTATCTCACGAAGACGAACAGGTCTCCTGTCGCTCCGACTTGGTAACACACGGTCCACGACGAGGGTCCAGGCCCACCTCTCTTCTGGGTGGTCTCCGCCTGCCCGGTCGATTTGACTGAGTGCATCTTTCGTGTTTCCTGTCGGGACAAGTCCAGAGCTACCACCACAACCTGGGTGGTACCGCTACTCAGCCAGCCGCCACAGTATCTCTCGTGGGTACCCTTGGGGCCGACCCGACTTCCATTTAGATAACTCGCGGGTGCTCTTGGAGCCGACCCATCTTTAATAAAGGGGGAATGTAGTAACTCATGTCCATACCACCAAGGTGGAATCCGAGGAATCACCCTCAATGAATCCACACTTGATACACTGCACGACAAGTCACCATCGAGAGTGAAGTATGAGGAATCACCCTCAGATAGGTCACACTTGAGGTGCTGTACTATAGGGCCAACATCGAGAGTGATATACGAGGAATCACCCTCGATAGAATCACACTTGTTGTGGCTCTTAAGAGTCGTACAGTTGCATGGGCCAAAGGGGGTCTCAGGTCTCGATACACCGATCATCTGGTATAATCAACCCTGACAACAAAGCATGGCAACACGGACAAGGGTGTAGGCCACTGATGGAACACTAACATTCCTATACTAAACATTTAGGATAACTGGTAAAGTAACAGCAGCAGGTTACATAAACAGGCTATGCATCAGAATAGGAGCTACCGGGAACAACAACAGTAGCAAAATCTAATGCAAGCATAAGAGAGAAGGAATGTGCGATATAGGAATGATCAAGGGGGTTTGCTTGCCTGGAAGCTCTGCGGAGGGGTACTGGTCATCTGGGGCGTAGCAGTACTCAGCGGCGTCAGTGTCGGTCTCGCGGTCTAAGTACATGTATTTGTGATGATATCCACCTTGCTAAAACGTCTCCGATATGCGCTTCTATCCTTGTTGAGACTTTCAAGTTTTCGTGAGGATAGAACCGCATATTGGGCGTGACAACTTGGCTCAGGAATCAGTACTTCATCAGCACCAGCATGATGCTGAGTTTCTTCTCGAGGTGGTGAGGATTGAGCATGTTTTCCTGGAGCGCTCTAGCTCATTGGTACAACTTCGATAGTAACAGTCAACATACGGCGATCGGTGTTTTCTTTCGGCTTCCTAGCCCGAGCCCTTGTCTTCTGACGTTTTTCCTCACCAACTCTTCTCTTCTCAGCTTGGGCTTGATCTCGGCGTTCAACAACCCTTCGATCACACAGCTAAGATACTTCCACCGTTAAGCAGGTATGCCATGCCAGTTTCTTTTTCCTGATAACACCGATGGCTTTGGTGATAGTGACCAGATTGTTGTCGAGATCTTTGGCCTCAATCTTAGTTTTAGCCTTCCTTTTCATCTGCTCTATAGTTTTCTTGTCTGATTGAGCAGTGGCAAGTTCTTCAGAAATTTCCTTTAGTTCGACAAAGAACTCCCTTGCTAGTTCCTTGACATCTAAGGGCAGCTGTAATTTGTCAAGATGTTTTGGCTTGGTATCGTAAGCAATGCTGTCCAGCAAATCCATGAAGTGAATATGATCATACGCTGGACATTCAATTTCTTCAGGAGTATTTTTCTTCGCCTTCTTGGCGGTCACAGCATCTACTTTGGAAGATTCTTTCTTTCTCTTGACCATAGTTTTGCTTATCTTCGGCTTAGCAGAGGCCGAAGGAATAACATCAGATTTCTCCACAGTATGCCTGGGAGACCGTCTTGGAGAAAGAAAAACATTTGAGGGTATAGTGCTCTTGGGTTTGTCGAGGATTGCTTTTTGATCATACTGAACTTCTTCAGTATATTCTTCGGTTCGTTTTACTTCGGGAACTTCTTCCCCAGATGCAGATGAATAGCTCCCTTCATCAGATAAACTTGCAGTTTTCTTTGTTCTTGTGGCAATTGCTTTCTTCCGAGGATTTGCAGCACTCGAGGTGACAGATGGGTTTTTCTTCGAGCTGTGGGTGCGCTCTTTCTTCTTCTGAACATCTTCTTGTGTTTGCACAACATTTTCATGTTCCACTTTGTCAGACTTGGCGGCTCTTCTTGCTCGCTTTTCAGCGGCCATTGTTCTCTTTTCGACTTCCTCAGGATAATCTGCAGGAGTCATGATTGAAATTGGATGAGGATTTTCAGGAGGAGCTGGTCTTCCTTTCTCATCACCTTCTTTGATGCTGCTGTCTGCTATGCACTCGTTCCAAGGTGCATTGAAGGCAAACAAAATTGCATACTTCTCACGAACTTTTTTGTAGTTGAACCACTTCCTGGCCCAATAACGATGAATTTTCTGCTGCCTTGTGTTACGTTGTCCTTGAGTTTCTCTTCTGGGAGGTGTCTTGAATGGTTCTGGATCAGACATCTCAGCAGTGGAATATGGTTCATGACTGCGACCACCTCTCCTGGGTCGGTCTTCTAACACATGGCCTTGATTATCATCGGACAATTCTTCATCAGAATGATCAGCCTCTATTTTCTTCGGCAACTTAGGCGGTTTTGAAGATTTGACTGCGCCTCTCATGTGTTTCTTCTTGTTGCCTTTATCAGGTGAGATCTGTGGCAATTTCTCTTGCATTTCATTATCAGATTTGGTGCATTCTCCTAAACCAGAGGCCATGAGCTCCTGTGAATAGATTCAAGGAAAGAGGAAAAATAGACAGGGTTATGAATACGCACAGAATTTTATAGATTGAAAATCTTTTTCTGAAGGATTTGACCATCAATACGAAGAATATTGAAGTCGTTAATATCATCGAGAGATTTTGGGCTAGTAAGATTCGAAAACTTTACTAGGGCAGAATCTAACTAACCATCGATGCATATTCATACTCGAATATAGATCAGAGTGAGTTGAACATGAGGAACTTCTACAAAACGCGTTTAGTAATTCTAGGAAGTTTGATGGATCTACCGTGGTAGTAAACATTAAAAAAATTCACACTGGATGAACTTATCACAAGAACAGGAAGTGGAGCAGTTGAGTTCCAATCTCCAAACCCTAACTTCGTGTTGGAGATCAACTACGGTGATGCAGCGAAGAAGATTGCCGTGTCGGCGGGGACTCAATGCGGCGAGATTCCACCGGAGTTGCATGGCGGAGTACCTCATCGGATCTGCTTCAAGCACGGGCTTGGAAAAGTATGAGTGGATGCGGAGGCGATGGAGTGAAGGAAAAGAGGAACCGTCCGAGGTGGAAGACATGGTATATAAAGGCGAAGTTACCCACCCGTCCGAAATCAACGGCCCGTAGTAACTGGACTCTCTGCATTCAACACGCATGATCTGGCAGTGGAAGATCGTGGCCACGTGGCGAACAGACAGAGCATTTTCTCCGGACTTGAGCGGGAGGCCCAAACTTTGGAGGGCTTTCGTCAAAGCGGATTTAGTTTTGAGACGCATTTTACTCGGGACCAAGGACGTGTGAGAAGAATGAATCTCAGATGAAGTTGCGTATTCATAACTAGAAGCAGAGACTTGGACGAGAAAGAATAGAGCGAGGAAAAGATCCGAAACATGATCACTCAGCCAGATATAAATCGAACTGAAACAAATAACAATGAGTGACCTGTTCTTCGGATGTAACACCAAATAAGAAAAACCTATCAAGAACTTCAAACCAAAATCAATCAAAACTAGAACAAACGAAAGAAAATATTTCGATGAAGAAAGAATAAAGACAGACGTAGTTAAAGAATTTCTTTCGGAAGAGAAAGTGCATCCCCTGCACCAACAATTATGTCTCGTGGCATAATATGAATTGAGGGGCCCTCGAGACATATTTCATGCATAGAAAATTAGTTAGTCTATACCACCCACACCTTTGTGAGCAGTCGAGACACCATTTGTTTGGTTTTGGCAGGAACCATTTTCTTTCGGAGCTCTGGAATTGTTCATCTGCAAAGAGTTAGTATAATCATAGGAATATGCATTGAAGTTATTTCTAGAAGTGTGCAAATAATGATTTGAGGAGGTACGCATGTACTCCTTCTGATGGTCACTTTGCCCATTCTTTTTCGATGAGTTAGCAGTGCCAAACTGCGAAGAATTTTTATTCCGTCGATGATAATGTCTCTACATGGTTAGATTGGCAGTAATCGGAAGTTTCTCAATGATTGATTTCTCAACCCATATCTGTTTCTTGGGAGACCCTAACCTGCAGCTAGTGCCAATGTACTGAGCAAATACCTTACCATTCTATTGTTTGAACAATTTGAAGTTGGAGTCGAGTGACTCATCATCATCAACAGCAATGAGGCAATCATATCCTGAGAGTAATTCAGGTTCGAAAATTTTGCTCTTGTCGAGGACCCAGCTAGTTTTCGGATATTGTTCGGCGGTCTAGTAAGTGCCATCTGAATTGAGTTTTCTATCGAAGCCTAAACCTTCCTTCCTGGGATTCTTATGAAGGATTGACTTCTTGAGAACATCACAGAGAATCTGATGTCTCTTGAGACTTTTAGGCATTCCAGTTTCTAGCAAATTCTTCAGCCTGGAATTTTCATCAGAAATAGCAACAATTTCCTCGAAGGAGGGATTAGACACAGTAATAGTAGTTGCATTTCCTTTAGCAGCAATAGCAGATGTTTCGGCAGTGGAATCAGTATTGCTACATTCTATGCATTTTAGACATGGTGGTTCAAATCCATCAGGAATCTTTTTAATTTGTTCGGTGAAGAGAGAAGCATTTTCCTTCTTGAGATCATCATAGGATTCTTTCAGTGATTCAAGTTCTTGATTCCTTTTCAAGAGATCTTTAAACAACTTCTTGAAATCAACCGAGATAAAATCATGATGTATGGATAATTCTTTGAATGTTGATAGGAGAGCATTGTGCTCTTCTGCCAACATTTGATGTTTCTCCATCTCTTCGACCAGAAAACCTTCATATTTCCTGAGGTTTTTCTCAAGACTTTCAAGAGCATCTTGTTGGGTACTAGCCATTTTAATCAGTTTAGTGTAGACAATGTTCTCAGAGAGAGCATTTTTGTCGATAGATTTTTGGCGCTTTGGTGATAAATGATATCTTGAAGCTTTTGCCATGAAACACAATGCGGGCGCCTTATCATCACTTGAGTCGCTGTCGGAGTAGATCGATGATGGCGTAGAAGCATGAGCAATAAAAGCATGACCACATGTGTGTTTCTTATCGGATTTTTGTTCGTTGGATTCAGATTCTGAAATGTCTTCATCCGAGTCCATAGTCATACCAGTGTAGGCACCTGCCAACCGAGAGATTTGCTGCATGTTGGATTGAATTGCAGCTTTGGTTTTGACGTCAGTGATTGGTCTCAATGAAGAAGATGCAGTAGCTGATTCATTTTCCTTCATGAGCTTAGTGTGACAACCATCATGATTAAATCCAGCTTGATGAAGTGCATTCCAGCTTCTGCTAGGTGTGATGTCCATTTCCCTTCTTGGACAATCAGTGATGAAATGACCGTAGCCATGACCTTTGAAGCAAGATATCTTTCGCGGAGGTTGATGATTCAATGATGTTCCTTGATCGTCCTCTGATGATCTTGTCAAGCACAAATTCTGATATCTAAGGGAATTTAGGCGCTCACTGTGCCTTTCAAGGTCTCGGGTGATGGTGTGTTGATTCTTGTATTCTTCTTCGTTTGAGCTATCATCATAGTTAGACAGAATTTCACCATCTCCTTCACTGTCATGAGAATATCTTTCAGGGGAACTGATATCATCTTTTTCTTTTTCAAGTTCTTCTTCGTGAGTAATCAGCAATTCCATAACTTCAGCAGTGCGTAAGTTTTCATAGTCTGGTCTCTCCTTGATGGTGACAACCACTAGATCGAAGGAGCAGTTGAGAGATAGTACTAGTTTTTCGACCACATCATGATCAGAAATATCGTTGACTCCACGTTGGCGAAGTCGCTCAACAATACTGCTCAGTCAGTCGGTAAGTTCCATAACACTTTCATTTCGAAGACTTCGATAGTGGGTGAACATGGCTCGAAGCATATCAGTGTGAGCATCTCTTCGTTCTTGAAATTCTTCATAGACATTTTCAAGTTCATCCCAGATTTGCTTGGCTGTATCAAGTCTTCGGTACCGAAGACATTGACTCCTTGAGAGGTAAGTGCATATGATATCCTTTGCTTGTGCATCCAGTTGAATGTTTTTCTCATCAATCTGTGTAGGAGATTCAGGGAACGGGATAGTATACCCATTTTGCACAATTTGCCATATTTCTTCGCTGATATCGTTCAACTTGAATTTCTTCTTTTGTCTCCATAAGGGATAATCATCTCCATCGAAGATAGGAAATCTTTCAGAGTGCCCAAGCTGTCCTGCAAGCGACATACTCAAAACTCCAAGGTGATTAGACCTTTAATAAGTAGAGACAAGGAGACCTTGCTCTGATACCAATTGTAGGATCGTGAGTATATCGAATAGAGGGGGGGTGAATGGGAGATTTATAATTTCTTTCGAAACTTCAAATCTTTTCGATACAATACAACGGAAGTAAACTAGTCTTCCAGGATTACTGATGATAATTTGAGATAGACACACGAATGAAAACTGAAGAGGCTAGAGGGACCGAACAATCATTTAAGTGAAAGTAATGATAATCTGTCTAGTATAGTAACATACAGCTTTCATGAGAATCATGGTGATACCGAATGAAAACAGAGCTAACAACATAGAATCATGATCAACAGATACAAATCACCATAATTAATGCATCCTATTGAGAGATCCTCATCAGAGTGTAACTTAGCCGAAAGACAAAGTAACACCAGAGAATCAATAGACGTGCATACAGACAAACTACTTTAAGTATCACGAACTGAAATATAATGAACAACATTTTATGGGTACAGGGCACAACCACGAACATAAATGATCACATTTATCTATCGAGACAAGGAGCACTGATGATTAACTACTGAAAGAAATGCAGTAGAGAAAGAATAACCGGTGGTACTCGATGGCGACAGATCATTTGGTAGACCAGTTCACTCTTTTGCAAAAGAACTACGTCTGGTTGGGGGGACTTGGCATTTAACCCAGAAGATAAACTCTCTTCGTCCTATTCTCCTTCAATGTGAAGTTGATCAGGCTTCAGTTGAATTCACTCGGGTCAGATCCTTATCGGCGATCTCCAAACCTTTGACAGACTTGCTTCACAAACCACAAGTACTCTTGGTTGCTGAAGTCTTTGACTTGGTGAAGACAATTACTCTTCGACACCAAGCCGACACCTATCCGTCTATAGAGTGTGCAGCTCGCAAGAGTAACAGGTGCAAGAACCCTCGACTCAGATCTGCTGTGATGCTCAACCACTATCTAAGTTTTTTGGCTCTTGATTTTGTCTCGTACATTTTAAACTCAAAATACTCAGAGAGGGGTGCCCAATCAATCTTCTCAGAATCTCAAGCGGAGCAGCCAACGGAATACGTTGGTGCGGGGTGGTTATTTATAGCCGCAACCTTCCCTGATGGGAAATGACCAAATTGGGCATAACAGTTGGAACAACACGTCTCCAACGGTCAGAAATTTGAGCACATGGCAACTTTACTTGGGGAACAAGTAAAGCTGACTCTTCAGTCCGAAAGATATCTCTCGCAGTCCCGAAGAGCATCGTCTCGGACTGGCAAGTAAACTTTCAGAGCTCAAAGAGATTTCTCTCAGTCTTTCACAGGTTTCGGGTTAAGCATCACAACGGACTAAAGTCTCGAATACCTATACCACTCTTAATAGTACGGAGGTCCTATGATTCAAATAAGTGAAGAGAAAATATCGAAACAAATGCTACGTCTTCGCCTCATCTTCATTTTCCTTCGACTGCAGTCATTTCCTCTCGGACACATCGAAGAACAATTGCTCAGCTCCAGGAATGATTTCAAGGGGTTAATATCAATGCGCAATCTTTTTGGTTTGAACACTGCTTCGAGAAAGAACAAACTTTTGTGCACCGCAGTTTCTTTTCAGTGAACATAACATAGCTTCACGTCAGCATATGGCATTCTTCTCAATTCGTCAAGGACTATTTCTCTCTGTATGCACTAGCAAACAAATCAATCCCACAATGTTTTTGACAAAAATCTCCAAAACCACAGGGGGCAAATATTTGCACCAACAACCTTTCTTTCCTCTTTTTCTGTCTTGGAAGGTTCAAGGCTTCCTGAATAGTGACCCGAATCGATGTACAATGAAACTGTTGTCTGCTTATGAGAAAGGTGATGCTGAAGAAATCAAGCGTGCTACTCAATCAAGTGCCATTAATCATCTCGACCATGTGGTATGTCTTTCGAGATCCTTAGTTGAATGGATATCAATTATACACTAGTACATAACAGGGCATTGGTCCAGGCCGGGCCAGCCCATTAGTCCCGGTTCACTCACGAACCGGGACCAATGGAGGCATTGGTCCCGGTTCGTTAGGCCAGGGGGCCGGCCGGGCCTCGTGGGGCATTGGTCCCGGTTCGTATGACCCCTTTGGTCCCGGTTCCAGACACGAACCGGGACCAATGGGCCTCGCTCCTGGCCCACAACCATTGGTCCCGGTTCGTGGCTGGAACCGGGACCAAAGGGGATCCTTTAGTCCCGGTTCCAGCCACGAACCGGGACCAATGAGATGCCTATATATACCCCCTCGCCAGCGAGCAGAGCACTCCACACTGCTCTGTTTTTCTGGCCGGCGAGGGGGGAGCTTTGTGGTGCTCTAGCTCACCTCCTATGCACATGAGGTGTTCGATGAAATGCCCGAGCCACACTTAAGCTTTCTGCTCTCGAAGCTCCTTGTCCAAGCTCCATTTTTCTCAAGATTTGTTTAGGTTTGGCGGTCCGTCCTGTCCCGTCCCCGTCCTCACCGCCGTCGATCGCCCGCGTCCATCTCAGCACCGGCACCACCGTGGTTAGCCTCTTATTCTTATCTTCTTTCTAAAAGAAAAAAGTTCTTACTTGTATCATTTAGATAGATACTTGTGTAATTTTCTTACTTTTATTATTGTTTGTTATTATATAGTGCCATGGTCATGGTATCCGCCCACGTCGGCCCTCGTCCGGTCTATGATTCGGATGTGGTATATATTATCTTTTATAACTATTTGTTTTATTTAGTGTTTATGACAATTATGCCGACCAACGTGACATAGATTTTTTAATCTAGGAGGTATGTGAACCGGAAATTCCAACCGACCCTCTTGTCGAGAGGTTAAATTTAGTTGAAAAAGAAAACGAGGATTTGAAAGAAAAATTGAAAAGAATTGAGGAGGAGAAGATGAAATTGGAGTTGCATGTTGCCGATGTCGTCGATGACCATAAGATCAAGATGGATGCAATGCGCTTGAAGATTAGAAAGATAAGAAAATATGCCATTGATAATGAGGCTTGGTATCATTATGCTGTTGGATCAATTGTTACCTTAGTTGCCATTATGATCGCATTTGTTGTTGCATTTAAATGTTTTACATAGTTGTATGTTAGTTTCAATTTATGTTTTAATTAGATGCTCTAGAGAGCTATATGTTGTTCTATGAGAACTATGTGTGAACTTTATGTATTTATTTTTTCAATAATAACATTTGATCACTTCTCTATTCACTTCTCTATTCATTTGCCCTCGTCCGGTCTATGATTCGGATGCCGACCAACGTGACATAGATTTTTTAATCTAGGAGGTATGTGAACCGGAAATTCCAACCGACATAGAAATTCTTGTCGAGAAGTTAAATTTGGTTGAAAAAGAAAACAATTACTTGAAAGAAAAATTACAAAGACTTGAAGAGGAGAAGATGAAGTTGGAGTTGCATGTTGCCGATGTCGTCGCCGATCACTACTGTACTTTGGCTTTAATGTGATGATGAATTTCTATTAATTTGGTCACTTCTCTATTCATGATATGCACGCAGATGAACCGGCAATGGATGTACGGTGACCGACGCACCTCCGAGTATATTGAGGGCCTGCATAATTTTCTCGAAGCGGCTGAGGCAAACAAGCAGAATGGTTTTATGCATTGTCCATGTACTGTCTGTGAGAATACGAAGGCTTTCTCCAACTATAAAACCCTTCACTTCCACCTGCTTCAGAAGGGTTTTATGCCACACTATAATGTTTGGACCAAGCACGGAGAAAGAGGGGTTATGATGGAAGACAACGAAGAAGAAGAGGATGACGACAACTACCCGCCCCCTGAATACGGTGATGCTGCAATGGGGGAAGCTGAAGATCAAGAGGAACCAGACGATCTGCCCGATGATGATCTTCGCCGGGTCATTGTTGATGCACAGAGAGAATGCGAAAGTGAAAGGGAGAAGCTGAAGTTCGATCGCATGTTAGAGGATCACAAAAAAGGGTTGTACCCAAATTGCGAAGATGACAACAGAAAGCTCGGTACCACACTGGAATTGCTGCAATGGAAGGCAGACAATGGTGTATCTGACAAGGGATTTAGTTCGCTTCTGAAAATAATGAAGAATAAGCTTCCAAAGGATAACGAATTGCCCGGCAGTACGTACGAAGCAAAGAAGGTTCTATGCCCTCTAGGATTGGAGGTGCAGAAGATACATGCATGCCCTAATGACTGCATCCTCTACCGCGGTGCGTACGAGGATTTGAACGCATGCTCGGTATGCGGTGCCTTGCGGTATAAGATCAGAAGAGATGACCCTGGTGATGTTGAGGGCCAGCGCACCGGGAAAAGGGTTCCTGCCAAGGTGATGTGGTATGCTCCTATAATACCACGGTTGAAACGTCTGTTCAGAAACAAAAAGCATGCCGAGTTGATGCAATGGCACAAAAAAGACCGTAAGAATGACGGGAAGTTGAGACCACCCGCTGACGGGTCACAGTGGAGAAAGATCGAGAGAAAGTGGAGCGACTTTACAGGTGACCCGAGGAACGTATGGTTTGGTTTAAGTGCAGATGGCGTTAATCCTTTTGGGGAGCAGAGCAGTAAGCATAGCACATGGCCTGTGACTCTATGTATGTATAACCTTCCTCCTTGGTTGTGCATGAAGCGTAAGTTCATTATGATGCCAGTGCTCATCCAAGGCCCTAAGCAACCCGGCAATGACATTGATGTGTACCTAAGGCCATTAGTTGATGAACTTTTACAGCTATGGCATGGAAGAGGTGTACGTGTGTGGGATGAGCATGCACAAGAGGAATTTGACCTACGAGTGTTGCTGTTTGTAACCATCAACGATTGGCCTGCTCTTAGTAACCTTTCAGGACAGACAAACAAGGGATACCACGCATGCACACACTGTTTAGATGACACCGACAGTATATATTTGGACAAATGCAGGAAGAATGTGTACCTGGGGCATCGTCGATTTCTTCCGACCAACCATCAATGTCGAAAGAAAGGAAAGCATTTCAAAGGTGAGGCAGATCACCGGAAGAAGCCCGCCCTCCGTACTGGTGATCACATACTTGATATGGTCAATGATTTACAAGTAATATTTGGAAAGGGTCCTGGCGGACTATCTGTTCCGACTGACGATGCGGGACGCGCACCCATGTGGAAGAAGAAATCTATATTTTGGGACCTACCCTATTGGAAAGACCTAGAGGTCCGCTCTGCAATCGACGTGATGCACATGACGAAGAATCTTTGCGTGAACCTGCTAGGCTTCTTGGGAGTGTATGGGAAGACAAAAGATACACCGGAGGCACGGGAGGAACAGCAACGTGTGCATGAAAAAGACGGCATGGATCCAAAGCAGTATGAAGGTCCTGCCAGCTACGCTCTTACCAAAGAAGAGAAGGAAATCTTCTTTGAATGCCTGCTCAGTATGAAGGTCCCGTCTGGCTTCTCGTCGAATATAAAGGGAATAATAAATATGGCAGAGAAAAAGTTCCAGAACCTAAAGTCTCATGACTGCCACGTGATTATGACGCAACTGCTTCCGGTTGCATTGAGGGGGCTTCTACCTGAAAACGTTCGATTAGCCATTGTGAAGCTATGTGCATTCCTCAATGCAATCTCTCAGAAGGTGATCGATCCAGAAATCCTGCCAAGGTTAAGGAGTGATTTGGTGCAATGTCTTGTTAGTTTCGAGTTGGTGTTCCCACCGTCCTTCTTCATTATCATGACGCACGTCCTAGTTCATCTAGTCGACGAGATTGTCGTTCTGGGCCCTGTATTTCTACACAATATGTTCCCCTTTGAGAGGTTCATGGGAGTCTTAAAGAAATATGTTCGTAACCGCGCTAGGCCAGAAGCAAGCATCTCCATGGGCCATCAAACAGAGGATGTCATTGGGTTTTGTGTTGACTTCATTCCTGACCTTAAGAAGATTGGTCTCCCTCAATCACGGTATGAGGGGAGACTGACTGGAAAAGGCACGCTAGGAGCGGACTCAATAATATGTAGGGACGGGCATTCTTGGTCTCAAGCACACTACACAGTTCTATAGAATTCTACCTTGGTGACCCCGTATGTCGATGAACACAAGAATATTCTGCGCTCCAAACACCCGGAGCAGTGTGACGACTGGATTACATATGAACACATCAGGACTTTTGGCAGTTGGAAGCAAACACGTCTCATGGGTGACAACACTGTTTCTGATGAGTTGTACTCGTTGGCCAGGGGACCATCTTCGACTGTATTGACTTACAAAGGGTACGAGATAAATGGGAATACATTTTACACGATCGCCCAAGATCAAAAGAGCACCAACCAAAACAGCGGTGTCCGCTTTGATGCAGCAACCAATAGGGGAAAGGACACATATTATGGTTACATAGTGGACATATGGGAACTTGACTATGGACATGATTTCAAGGTCCCTTTGTTTCAGTGCAAATGGGTCAATCTGTCAGGAGGCGGGGTACAGGAAGACCCACAGTACGGAATGACAACAGTGGATTTGAACAATCTTGGGTACACAGACGAACCATTCGCCCTAGCCAATGATGTGGCGCAGGTTTTCTATGTGAAGGACATGTCTACCGAACCGAGAAAAAGAAAAGATAAGGAAGCGAATACATCATACGATGAGCCAAAGCGCCACATAGTTCTTTCAGGAAAAAGAGACATCGTGGGATTGGAGGGCAAGACAGACATGTCTGAAGATTATGAAAAGTTTCATGAAATTCCTCCCTTCAAAGTCAAGGCTGACCCAAGCACCCTCTTAAACGATGAAGATTATCCATGGTTACGACGCAATAAGCAAAGGACACAAGCGAAGAAAAAGTGAAGACTTTCTCTCCACAACTATATCAATGCAGTTACATGTGAAGAAATGAAATGCTTTTTGTAACCGATGAGTTTCCGTCCGAAACCCCGATACTTCGAAAGGGACTGTCCGTTTGGTACACGAAGTGCATCCAGTTTTTGCCGTAACCCACTCAACATTTTAGCACATGCTATGTGGGTGAAAGGTTGATACCATGCCAACTTTCAACCTTTTCAGAGTTCATTTGTAGTGCTTTTCAATTTCAGGGTCATTTAGCTCAAAAAAATCATTAAATGCATGAAAAATACCAAATGAAGTCAGAAAGGGTTAAAAATTCATGATGTGGCTTTGAATGGTGCATTTTGAACACACGAAAAGCCTGGAGTTCAAATAAGTTCAAGAAAATGAAATGCCTTTTGTAACCGATGAGTTTCCGTCCGAAACCCCGATACTTCGAAAGAGACTGTCCGTTTTGTACACAAAGTGCATCTAGTTTTTGCCGTAACCCACTCAACTTTTTATAACATGCTATGTGGGTGAAAGGTTGATACCATGCCAACTTTCAACCTTTTCAGAGTTCATTTGAAGTGCTTTTCAATTTCAGTGTTATTTAGCTCAAAAAATCAGTAAGTGCATGAAAAATACCAAAATGAAGTCAGAAAGGGTTGAAAATTGATGATGTGGCTTTGAATGGTGCATTTTGAACACACAAAAAGCATGGAGTTCAAATAAGATCAAAAAAATGAAATCCCTTTGTAACAGATGAGTTTTCGTCCGAAACCCTGATACTTCGAAAGAGATTGTCCATTTTGTACACGAAGTGCATCCAGTTTTTGCCGTAACCCTCTCAACTTTTTAGCACATGCTATGTGGGTGAAATGATGATACCATGCCAACTTTCAACCTTTTCAGAATTCATTTGTAGTGCTTTTCAATTTCAGTGTTATTTAGCTCAAAAAATCAGTAAATGCATGAAAAATAACAAATGAAGTCAGAAAGGGTTAAAAATTGATGATGTGGCTTCGAATGGTGCATTTTGAACACACAAAAAGTCTGGAGTTCAAATAAGTTCAAAAAAATGAAATCCCTTTGTAACAGATGAGTTTTCGTCCGAAACCCTGATACTTCGAAAGAGATTGTCCGTTTTGTACACGAAGTGCATCCAGTTTTTGCCGTAACCCTCTCAACTTTTTAGCACATGCTATGTGGGTGAAATGATGATACCATGCCAACTTTCAACCTTTTCAGAGTTCATTTGAAGTGCTTTTATAAAACTCTAATAGCAAAAGAAATCAACTAAAAAGCTTTTATAAACCTCTAGTATTTTTTAAACTAAAATTATATAAAATTTATGCAACTAAAATTATCAAAGTATTTTCTGTTCAAAACATTAACAGCAAAAAGAATTTTCATAAAGAAATTTTTAGTTACAAACTTTAATAGCAAAATAAAATAATAAAATTTGTTCTTGATTAAAACAAACATTGAAAATAACCTAAAAATTACCAAATTTAATATAATGATAAAACACAATAATATTAAATAGCAGGAAAAAGAATCACTCCAAAATCTATTTTTATAGTAAAGTTATTCACAAACTAGTGATTCACACAAATTTAAAAGAATTCAAATTTAAACTATTCAAATATGAAAATTAATGGCACTAACAGAAAGTCTATAATTTTTGTGACCTAACAGCAAAAAGAATCACTGGAAAACTGAAAAAAAAGCAAAAAAAAAATAAAGCAAAAAAGAAAACAAAAAAACAGAAAAAATGCCACCTACTGGGCCACAACGGCCTGAATACGACTAGAAACCCAGTTAGTTGGGCCAGGATTCAGGCCCGCACAAGGCCCAGCAGGCCCACAGGCATAGCAGCGTCAGATTAGGCCCATAGGCCTACAGTTCAGAGGAGTTCGAGAGGGAAGAGGCAGCGGGGCTTATAAACAGGTGCTCGGCGCTCTCAACTAGCGAGGTGGGACTAAACTCCCACCACCACGCCGCTGTGCAAGGCCATTGGTCCCGGTTGGTGCCACCAACCGGGACCAATGCCACCCTTTGGTCCCGGTTGGTACTACCAACCGGGACCAATGCGCACCTTTAGTCCCGGTTGGTGCCACCAACCGGGACCAAAGGTCTCTGCTTCCCGCCCTTTGGGCTGACGAAAAGAGACCATTGGTCCCGGTTGGTGCCACCAACCGGGACCAAAGGGTGGCATTGGTCCCGGTTAGTGGCACCAACCGGGACCAATGCTTCTTGTATATAAGAAAACCCTTGGAAAATTTCAGGTTTTCATCTACCAGTTGCCCCGAGCCCGCCTCCCCGATTCCGCCGGCCCCGTCGTCGCCGCCGCCTCCCCGTCGCCGCGTCGCCGCCTCCCCGTCGCCGCGTCGTCGCCTCCCCGAGCCCGCCTCCCCGATTCCGCCGTCCCCGTCGTCGCCGCCGCCTCCCCGTCGCCGTCGCCGAGCCCGCCGTCCTCGTCGTCGTCGCCTCCGCGTGCCCGCCGTCCCCGTCGTCGCCGTCGCCTCCCCGACGTCGCCGCGTCGTCGCCGTTGCCGAGCCCGCCGTCCCCGTCACCGCGTGCCGCCCCGAGCCCGCCGTCCCCGCCCCGAGCCCGCGTCGCCGAGCCCGCCGTCCCCGTCGCCGAGCCCGCCGTCCCCGTCGCCGAGCCCGCCGTCCCCGTCCTCGTCCCCGTCACCGCGTGCCGCCCCGAGCCCGCCGTGCTCGTCGCCGGCCTCCAGCCATCGCCGCCCACCCCAGTGAGCCCCCCCCCTTTCCGGCCATGTATATGTTTTTTTTCATGTCTATGTATATGTTCATGTATATGTGTGTATATGTTCATGTAATTAAAAAGTCATGTATATGTTTTTTTCATGTATATGTATATGTTCATGTAATTAAAAAGTCATGTATATGTTTTTTCATGTATATGTATATATGTTCATGTATATGTGTGTATATGTGTGTATATGTTATCCGGAATGTATGTCGTTGTCGATATACCCCCTCCCCGATAACTTTGACATGAGGGGGGAGGTGGGGGTCGATCGATAGGCCACCCAAACCCTAGAAAAAAAATTCATACAGAAAACTCCGGTAATTGTGGCCTCCCGTCCCTCGATACCAACTCTCGAGGCCTCCCGTCCCTACCCGATAAACTCTCGAGGCCACCCAAACCCTAGAAGAAAGAGCGTTGTCGATCTCCTACCCCCTCCCGTCCCTACCCGATAAACTCTCGAGGCCACCCAAACCCTAGAAGAAAGAGCGTTGTCGATCTCCTACCCCCTCCCGTCCCTACCCGATAAACTCTCGAGGCCACCCAAACCCTAGAAGAAAGAGCGTTGTCGATCTCCTACCCCCTCCCGTCCCTACCCGATAAACTCTCGAGGCCACCCAAACCCTAGAAGAAAGGCGTTGTCGATCTCCTACCCCCTCCCGTCCCTACCCTAGAAGTGTTGTCGAGGCCACCCCAAACCGGACGTCGGACATTCATGAGAGAGGCGGTCCGGACGTCGGACATTCATGTTTGTATATTAATTGCCATGTTGTAATATTTGCAGAAACTATGGATCCAAGAGACTTGGAACAAGAACAGTTGTTGGGGGACATAATCCACGGCGGCGGACGTGATATCTTGTCGTTTCTCAACGACACCGATGGTCTGGAAGGAGAGGATGATGGCTCCGGTGATCGAACAATGGAGGAGGAAGGACATGATCATGATGGCTCCGGTGAGCGAATGCCGGAGGAAGAAGGAGACCATGATGACGGCTCCGGTGACCGAACGGAGGAGGGAGCTGTTGCAAAGTCCGGCGAGGTATATATATTAATTAAGCCTGTGCTGACTAGCTAATTGATGCATTAATTGTTTTGGTATGTACATATATTAATTAACTCTTTTTTCTTCTTTTATAGCCCTCCGGATCGAGCCAAACTTCGGTAACGAGACGAGGCCCGAAGAAGAGATTGCGCAAGGAAGAAAGGTTCACGATCACAGCACTCGCGCGGGATGGCCATCCGATTAAACCCAAGCGGACCAAGGACGCATTTTCTGCTCAGTGCGGAGCTATTGTTAGGGACTACATCCCGATCAGCATCAAGCAATGGAATAAGCCTAAGGACGGCACCCCTGATGGTGATTATGTCACCGATAGACAGAGAGATGATCTTTGGACCGCTCTGAAGGCAAATTTCACCCTACCGCCAGAGGAGGATCCGAATAAGCTAGTTATAGAGCCACTGGTCAAGGCGTGTGCTCTTAAGAAGATGGCAGATCTATTCAGGAGGTGGAAGAATGAGTTGAAATCAAAGTTTGTCGACAAAGGGAAGACTCCAGAATTCACCGGCCGATTTGAGAAGATAGGTGATCATTGGCCCGCATTTGTGGCCTACAAGACATCGGACAAGAGTAAACAAATGTCAGAGACAAACAAGATCAATGCTGCAAAGAAGCAGTATCACCATCACACGGGGTCAGGTGGCTACCTCAAAGCCCGACCGTTGTGGGACAAAGCTGAGAATGACCTGATGGCTAAAAACGTCGTACCACAGACATTCAACTGGCCAGACCGTTCAAGGACTTGGTTCTTCGGGGTTGGGGGAACTTTGGACCCTGAAACAGGGAAGTGCCGTTGGACGAACGAGCAACTTGCAATACCCATGAACAAGCTTCAGGAGTATATCACCGCAGCGCAGGAAGGGACGTTCATTCCCGACATCGAGAAGGACGAGCTGACTGAGGCCCTAGGGAATGCTGAGCACCCTGGACGAACACGAGGCACACCAGGCTCCGTTCCGTGGAAGGTTGGGTTTCCCGACGCAGGCGGTTACAGAAGCCGGGAGAGAAAGAGGAAAGCGGAGCTGAGCGAAATTCAGAAGCTGAATGCAAGACTACAAAAGCTAGAGGAAGCTGAGAGCCAGTGAGCTGTCGGCCAACCATCTCAGCGGCACGAAGCTACCCCAGAAGCTACCCCGCCATCTCAGCGGAGAAGCAGCGTCGCTTCCACGGAGCCCGTTCAGCCTGACTTCACGGCTCCTATCTACCCCGTGGAT
Organism: Elymus sibiricus; assembly: GCA_039707655.1. NCBI lineage: Eukaryota > Viridiplantae > Streptophyta > Magnoliopsida > Poales > Poaceae > Elymus > Elymus sibiricus. The sequence goes on along the minus strand of CM077669.1, from coordinate 54,560,328 downwards.
ACTATCACGGAGGCTCAACATTGCGAGCTCATGACGAAATGGCGGAACCTCACTTTGAAGGCGGCTGTCGGCTCTGTTGCACCTCCTCAACCCAACGGAACTTTTCACTGCTCACCGATTCCACATGGCTATGCTGTTGTGATGGTGGATGAAGTAATTGAGGGATTTGAGGAGCTCGAGCTTGACCGGCCTACAGGTGAAGGAGAGAATAAGCTGGCTCGTGCTCTGAGGAGTACATGTCTATGGCAGAAGGAGTACATCAAGCTTCCAAACTGGACGCCTCCTCCGCCTCCTCCTCCTCCTCAGGCGAATCAGGGCTCTCCGCCTCCTCCTCCTCCTCCTCCTCCGGCGAGTGATCAGGGCACACCGCCTCCTTCTCCGGCTCCTCCGACGCGTGAGGGCACTCCGCCTCCTCCTTCGCCTACTCCGGCACGTCGGAGCAGTACGCCTCCTCCTCAGCCTCGTCGGCAACGGCAGAAGACAGACGCCGCCGCTCCGGCTCCTCCGGCGCGTCAGAGCACTCCGCCTCCTGCTCCGCCTCGTAAGCAACGACGGAAGAGAGACGCCGCCGCTCCGGCGGCTAGCAGTACAAGAAGAGGCGGGAGGGGATACAGATACGGTCCATCTCTCAAGCCTCTGGAAAAGTTACCATATGAGAGGACCGAGTCTGAAAACGAGGAGATATGTCAGGCCGAATTGAGGGCCCATTTTGCAAAGAAAACTCCACCTCCGAAGGAGAAGCTAGATCCGGTGAAAGTGATGCGCACTATCGATGCCCTGAAGCGACCACCACCGCCGCCGCCGGATTCCAACTATGACCGCTGTGTTAAAAAGACATATCAAGACGCGCGGCGGTCGGGAAGTACTTCTAGTGATGCAAGGTTAGCAAAACGAAGAAGTGGGAAAAAAATTCCCCAGCTCGGCGAACAGGCGAACCAATCGTGCCCCCCGCTCAAGGTGTCTAGCGATATCGTCGCTAATCATCCGGGGATGCTGCCCGGTACCAATCCTGGTGATTACCTGAGCGATGATGTACAGTTTGAGCCGTTGGAGGTGGACGAATTCAAGTACCGGTACGGGCATCCTCTCGTCAAACCTGATCATCCTCCTCTAACAACGATGATGCGAACATTGCATGAATGGTACATGAAAACCTGCCGCGAGTCAGGGAGGGATTCTTTGACGCTGAAGATTAAAGAGGAGCACGACCTTGTTGGAATGGATCAGTTGAATGTTGATTTTGAGGAGATATTCCAGTTATACAATCAAAAGGCCATCGACAAAACAATTGTGACTTGCTACTGTCTGTAAGTACTACTTCTGTAATTAAGTCTCTCTCTATATATAGCTCAGCTCTTTCATTGCATGTATATATAATTATCCTCACTATATTATGCAGATTGAAGATCGTCGAATGCAGAAAAGCACAAATGTATGACATTGGGTTCATTAACCTAGATATCATACATGAGTATACGGTTAAAAACAATGTCACAGAAACCGAGGACAACTTGCTACAATCGTTGCTTAAAAATCAAAACAAAGGGACAATACTCTTTCCTTATAACTGCATGTGAGTGTTACTGTCTTGTGCATATTCGGTTTCCCTTATTACTCGAGGTTATAGTAATGTAATTGATGAGTTATGCATGCGTGCGCAGGTACCACTTTATTCTGCTAGAGATTAAGCTTGAGCGGGGAGTAGTAATCGTCTTAGACTCGAAACGAAAAGATCCCCAGGAATATGCGGGCATAACTGAAATGCTCCAGAAGTAAGTTCAATCGATCATTATGGCGTCATATCGGCAACTTTGTTCATTTCCTGATATCAAGTAATTATTTTGTTTGTCTGGCAGGGTTTGGAAAGAGTTCACCGCAATTGTTCCGGCACTGCCGAGGGAGCTGCGATTTACACACCCGAAAGTAAGTACTACTAGCTAGTTCCGCGCATCTCCCATTGATTCTAGTTCCATCAATACCATTTATCATGCTTGATTATCAGTTTGATTGAACTCTATTTCTCGTAAAGTGCTTGTGGCAGGAAAAAGGGAATGATTTTTGTGAATACTACGTTTGCGAGTTCATCTACAACGCGACGACCCCTAAGCGGGGCTACTCTGAAAAACAATTTCAAGTGCGTAAGCAATAATATTCACAACTTTATTTTATTACCATGATTTGTGTTGAGTTTCATTCATATATATGTATTGACCCCCTTCTTCAAATTAGACGTGGCAGTTGTGGGATGAACTCCTACCACATGATCGCATACGAGCAATTCAAGAGGAATTGGCGGGATTCTTTCTTGACCACGTCATAAATAAAGCCGGAGAATACCATCTGGAATTTGACATTAGATGTTAGGGATTGTAAGAGATCTTATATTGTATATATGTAGCTAGTAGCGTCGGATAGATATACGAAAACTTGTTGTTCGACCAATCTCTCGGAGAAAGAGAGGTCAATCACTTCTCTGTGTATATGTTCATGACGATCTTGTGTACTTAATGGTTCCTTCATTTGCTTACTAGCTAGCGTGTCGAGTTCTCTCTATAGTAGCTAGCGTCGACCAAGCACGGAGAAAGAGAGGACACTTCTCTCTATTAGCTAGCTAACATAATATGAAACACCTCAATTAACCCTACAACCCCCCCCCCCTAACCCCCCTTTCAAAAAAAAAACAAAAACCCCAGTGCCTTTTGGTCCCGGTTGGTGTTACAAACCGGGACTAAAGGTCCTCCTGCCCGGGCTCCCCGCGGCGGCCACGTGGACGGCCTTTGGTCCCGGTTCGTAAGCGAATCGGGACTAAAGGTTTTGGGCTTTAGTCCCGACCCTTTAGTCCCGGTTCCAGAACCGGGACAAAAGGCCCTTACGAACCGGGACAAATGGGGGTTTTCCTACTAGTGATATGAGAAGATGACCTGTGATGGTACATGTGCTTAGAATGGTGAACTAAGGCCTCTCCTAATGCATATGTGCTTAGAGCAAGTGCTTAGTGTGTGAGGAGGCTTAGGAACTGAACTCCCAATGCATAGGTGCCTAGTTTGTTGTCGCTAAGGTTCATTTAGTTAGCTGTAGGATCTTATGTGCAAGTTCAAGCGGTAGCAAGGGGACAAGGCCAAGGGGATATGAACAGGATCGAAATATACACAGGGCCTTGTGCCTGGATTTGTTTATTTCTGAGGACACCAAAGTCTTCTCTCCTCCAGTACACGGTGAAGTATTCGGAGGGGACTAAGCGCCGAGGCATCACAGGCTAGACATGTTATTGCAAATGTTCCTTTTAATTAATGTATATTCTTCAGATTCTATCATTGCTATTGTGCCAATCTGGTGTGCTTCAGCAGTGATCTCGGCATGAATTGCATTTTCTTATCGAACTAGTACAAGACCGTTCCATCTCACTTCAATTGTGCCTGGGTCTTCACTCGGATTGACTTGATCGGTCGCTGCAGGTAATTCGTCTCGCAAGGAAGCTACCAACAGGTGACCTGCAGGCCATCAAGAAAGATGTAGGAGGCGACGACAGGGATTTCTTGGACGAGGATGACCTAACTTGATCCCAAACGTGCCCAGCGAGATGCAGAGAGAACCACAATCAATCGAGTGACTCAAACTACGCTGTTGATGAACAGGAAAGGTTGTAAAAACACATTCTGAATTGCATAGAAACTTGTAGGCTGCATCTGTATCATGGATTTCGATCCCCTTATTTCCGTTGTTTTGGATCTGTGCACACACACCCTACACCTGTACTGCTGGTTTGCTGTTGTTGCGACATTCTTATTTGTTCGATTACCTCGACAGTGTTCTGTTATCTGTATATACACCAGCATATGTTGAAGTACAAACGGATTTCACAGGTCTGGATTTATATTCTATTAATGGAACAACTCTGGACTTATTTGGTGGGACTTGTGATCAATGTGACAAAGTAGTATACCAATGATGCAATCTGTTGATCTGTCTATCCAAAAGAAGGCGATCACATCGACAAATCCTTTATTTATCCCGTTGATGATGCATGTAGCACATCACGGAAGTCGTTAAGTAGGGAAAACATACTTACATGGACTGAAAGGAAATACATACGATAGTTTAACTGAAAGGAAATACACACGACAGGATAGTTGGTACAGACGCTTGAGCGAAACGCCGGTGATCTTCTTCGGGCTGGTACGTGCTAGCAGCAAGTCTAAACCCACAAGTAGTTCAGCTTCATCTTGCATGTAAGCCAGCACGTACACCATAGACGATCATGGAGACTTGTTGGTGGCGGTGGATTTGCGACCAATAGGGAGCCCAGGGAGCCCAGGGAGCCCAGGCAGCCCAGGGAGCCCAGGCAGCCCAGGCAGCCCAGGGAGGTCCACCGGCAGCCCGACCTTCTTCTCGTTGACACCACTAGCAGCACCGGCAGTAGCACCAGCGTCGCTGGACGCGAGCAGGACCAGCAGCAGGAGCGCGACGGCGAGGCGCTTTGCCATTGCTAACTTGGTCTCGGAGGTTCTGAGTTGCTGGCCACTGGGGAGATGTTGTTGTGTAGTTGTGTTTGCGTGAGCTTAATTAATTGGGATGGTGCGACGCTGCTTTTTATAGGCGGCGAGCTTTGGTGGCACTTCCGCGCAGTTGCACTGGGTGGCACGGCAGTGCGTCGTCGGCGCAGGGACGTGTTTGGAGAGGGCAAACAAATCAGCTGCCGTCGATCGCTACTGTATAGGCACGGGTGTGCCGTTGAAGAAACGAAGCCCCTTGCTTTCATTTGAGTGGACTGGATGCCCACTGAATTTAAAATAATAATAATTTGGGAGCTTATTAAGTGGGGTCCAGAGAACTTACTAGGAGTAGAGAATTTCCATGAAGGTAGGCTAGATATTTCTAGACCGAACTATGGTATTATAACCTTGATCCCTAAAACCAAGGATGCCAAACAGAGTTAGAAGTTTAGGGCTACTCGTCCTCCATGTGATGTCAATGGTTGGTGCGGATATGGTCTCAGTTGTAATTTGTCGATCGCTGATCTGATCACTTTGGGTTTTTTTTCTCTTTTGCTTTTCCCCACGCTTACGCATAGCTTTTGGTCTTATGACCTTGCTAGTTGCTGGTGTGTTTTCGTGTGTGTGTGTTGGGTTGGCTATGTGCATCGTAGTTATGCAGAGGCCGGGTGTGTGCTCATATTGTATCCTCTCGATGCTCCATTTGAGCCAATAAAATCCACCCTTTGTCGAAAAACTAAGATTCTGATGAATAGACTGAAATTGTTGTGAGGGGCACACAACCCCCTCCCCCCCTTTTTTTTTGGTTTTCGATTTTTAATCTTTCATATCTTTTGAACCAAAAGTCTAAATTAAATTTCGTTTGCATATTCATGTTTCTGATGATGAGGGCTTTCAAATGAGATCCATTTTGAATGTGTTTTGATGAATTTTTAAAATTTCGTTAAGTTTCAACTTCTGAAACTTGGTACGAGCGACCGACAAAATCGAAAGTTTCAAAACCTCTGGCCGACCAAAATGTTTCAACTTCTGAAACTTGGTATGAGCGAGCGACAAAATCGTAAGTGTTAGACTTTGTGACCGATAAAAAGAAACCGAAAGTTAGAACTTACCGTGCCATCCTGCGGGATCCAACGACTTTGTGGATAGTGAGGCAATCGAGCGGCCGACATGGCTGGGCAAGTTCGTCCCCTGCGAATTTCAGTTCAAACTGCCTTTATCAAAGGCATATACATAATGGAGGGGGTGATTATCTTTCATGAAGTCCTTAACACTATACATAAGGTGAAAATGAATGCATTGCTTTTCAAAGTTGACTTTGACAAAGCATATGATAAAATAAAATGGCCTTTTGTTTATAGAAGGCTTTCTCTTAAATGATTCCCTGATTGATGGTGTGATTGGATCATGAGCACTATGAGAAAGGGTTATGTTGGGATCAAAGTAAATGACCTATTTGGACCATGTTTTCTAACTAATAAGGCTTTAAGATAGGGGGATTCTTTGTCAGCTCTACTTTTTTACTTGATTGTTGATGCTCTGACCATGATTATGGACAGAGCTAAACACCATGGAATAGTTAAAGGGAGTTTTGAATGGTGTTTTAGATGTTATGTTGATGATACAAATTTTTTGTTACCTGATGATATTGATACTACAAGGAATCTTAAATTTATCTTATGTGCTTTTGAACAAATCTCTAGATTGACTATAATAAAAACGAGCTCTTCTTATTTGGAGAAGTTGCTGATATAACAGCGGATTATCATGGAATTTTAGTTGTCAAACTAAGGATTTACCTACGAAATATTTAGGACTTCATGCTTCCAAAATTAGGATTAGAAAAAAAAAATTTGAAACCAGTTGAGAACAAAATTGAACATATAGATGTGTTGGCTGGCAGGGTAAGCTACTGAATATTGGTGGTATAAGACTACCCTCGTGCAATCTTGTCTCAGTAACTTGCCCTTATTCATGATGTCCTTTTACCAAATTCATGTAGGGGTTAGGAAAAGCTGTGATTTCTTTAGGGCAAGAATGGTATGTCAGGAAGATGATAATTATAAGAAGTATCATTTGCTTAATTGGAATTCTGTTTGCCGGCCTAAGAATTAAGGGGCCTTGGGGATTTTAAATTTGGAACACATGAACAAAGCACTGTTAGTCAAACGGTTCTGGGAGCAAGAAAACGAGGATGGACTTTGGCAAACAGTGCTTCTAAACAAATATGTAAAGAGGTGAATGTTTATCTGGATTAGGCGAGTGAAATGCAAAAAAACATCACAATAGCAGTCTCATTAGCAAAAAACCACCACTTTACAATTCGTGACAAAAAGCACGGCACGCAGCGCATTGACCGTTAGCGTTTTTTGCCACTGTCGGTGTGCTGCGTGCGGTGTTTTTTGTCACGAATTGTAAAGTGGTTGTTTTCTGCTAATGAGACCGCTATTGTGGTGTTGGTGACTCCCGGTTTTGGTCTAGTATGGTGAGCATTAAACATTTATTTTACACAAGAAAATTGCAGGAGATGGTAGAGACACTAGATTTTGGGAGTACTAGTGGCGGGGATCCTGGCCTATCCAAAATCTCACCCCCCGACTTTAGAACATTATTTTGACAGAAATTTGTCAATAGCTGAGGTGTTTGAAGAAGGTTTGATACTATTAGTTTCAGAAGGACTTTTTATGGAGATTCTTTGATTTTGTGGAATAAGATTAGAGAGGACTGTGAGCATATAGTCCTCACTGTTCACCCCTCCGCTCGACGCACGGCCACGCCGGAGCTGATTAATTACTGCCACATGCTCTGCAGCCGATGAGAAAAACGCACCTTGGTTGATTGGTTCCCGTCCTGCTGCGTCCGGTCAGTCGACGGCAACATGGAGCTGCGCACATGCTCGATCGTACTCCTCGCTACATATAGGGCGTACGTGCTTCCTCCATGCGTCCAGGCCGGGCTCGCCGAGCGGCACATCGTCGAAGAAGACGACGATGCGAGGGAGTCTAGCTAGGTTCAGACGTGCAATCGCTGCTTCCCTCCTCGATCCTCACGCGGAGATCGATGCGTCACGGGTGGAATGGAGTGGGGCCGGATGGCCTCGTTTTTCGGTGCTGACGTGCCGCAACCTTGCAATGGGTGAGTGATCTGACCCTGGTAACAGTTTGCTACACATTAGCCATCGTGCAAAGAAAAGAAAAGAAAAACTGTTTGATGTGATCGTGAGGCGAGTCGAGAAATGATCCAAACTTCCGAGTGATCGCGCCAGACAGTGAGACGAGACGTGCATGTTTTCGGCCGCTGTGTCGTTTTTCATCTGTTTGACTGATGTGCTCGGTTAAATCCAACAATCCGTAGGATTGTCGGCACTACGGCACCAAAGCCTACTACCAATATAGTACTAGCAGATGTGCCATTTGTCTTCGGGAGCACGGGTTTCAACTGGTGCGTGAGAAAGGAAGTTAAGTACGAAAGCGTTAATCTAGTTCTGAGCACAAACGCATGAACAGTACATTCTTAAAACATATTTTAAGAAAATCTGATTTTTTATGGATGAGCATCAACAAGTGTTCTAAGGGCATCACCAATGATGACCCCAAACCGGACACCGCATCCGCCCGCGGACCAGGGGACCAGTCCGCGGGCACTAATTCGGGAGCCGGTCATCCAACCGTAGCCGCATACATTTTAAACCGGATTTTAACAAACCGGACAAATTACATGCAAATCGGACGATTTTCATCTAAATCGGAGCACATTCATTACATTTTCGACATATTTTAATTAAAAAACGACCGGACCTAAACCTAGCCTACAGCGGCGCCCGTCCCCCACGTCCTTGTTGTTCCCTTTTGGCGATCACTGGGCTCATCTCGCTGTCTTCATGAGCGGCGGTGATAAGACCCGCGAAGTGAAGGTGCTGTCGCCAGCGAGGAAGAGTAGAACATGTGAGACGGACCGGTCCACTTAGGACTCGAGGCCCCGCCGCCTCCCATGCCCTGCTCATCCTCGTCGGAGTCTACGACCTGTCCGTCGCCGGTGGACGTGAGGTCCACGATGAAAGTGGAGGGGCCGGCACACTCGTCGTCCGACCGGCGTGGCCAAATACGTTTGGCGGCGCGTAGGACGCGCAGCTGGCGGCGTTCTCGTCCGCGATTGCCTGCGCCGCCTCCGCGTCCGACTTCGCCGCCTGTACGTTGCGAGCGACGGCTTGAGTGCGGGCGTCCTGGTAGAGCGCCTGCTGCTCGGCGACGAAGTTGGGGTTCGCCGTGGCCATGGCTGCCACGGCTTCCTCGCTCGCGCGCTCGCCGTAGATCTGGCCTTCCGCCAACCAGTGCTGCTCGAGGAGGAACATGCTGTACCGCTACTCCTCTTGCGCCTATTAGAACACCGATATAGGCGCGGGCGCCGGCTGCTGCTGTAACACCCCAAAAATCGGGTTATCGATTTTTGTGCTGTTATTCCTTCCTAGCTTTTCTCTCCCGAATTTTTCCTCTGGAATTTGGCAAGTGACCAGATGAATTCAGTCTATCCTCAACCTCTCTGTGCCTTTCTCATGTTCTTGTGCCAGCCAACCCTCTGTCAGCAAATTATTTGTGGATATATTGAGCTCTCATAAAAATATTGGCCATTATTAAATAGGGGAAATTGCATTTTCCTATTTAAAGCCAATATTACAAATTTGGGGCCTTTCCAAAGGAACTACCATTTTGGTAGCTAGGAAAAATCCCAAATAATTTGTGAAGCTTCTTATATCCATATATTCTCCATTTCCATCAAAATATCAAGCTCCCCAACTCAAATTTTGAGCTCCACTTCCATTTGCAAATTCTGTCCAGATTTCTGGTTTGCAAAGGAAGTGCATGATTCCTTGATCTCCTTGGGCTCAAATTTTGCAGGGTGATGTATTGTGATAAATTAACATTTTGCTCCAAAATTTAGCCCATTCCATCCAGCCAATCCTCCTCAGCAATTTATTCAAGTTTCTGTCCATATTGGAGCATTGTAAGGAAGTACCATTTCTAGTTATGCAAATGGTATGGAACTTTCACAGTGTCTCCATATGCCCAAATCATTGATCTCCTCCAAGTTTGAGCCATGTTCATCTAGCCTATTCATCAGAATCATCTGATTTCCATTTCTGTCCAGTCTGGCACTTTGTGAAGGAAGTGCTTGTTCTCTTGATTCTATTGAGCTGAAATTTGACAGGGTAGTGCATAATGATATATCACTACTGTGAACCAAAAGCAGCTCATCTCTCCAAGCCAATCTTTTTCTGTGATTTTCTCAAGTTTCTGACCAGATTGTATCTCTGTGAAGGAAGTGCCATCATAGATGATCAATTTGATCTGAAACTTTTCCAGTGCATTCTTGTGTTAAAATTATAGCTATCCTCCAAGAATCATCCATATCCATGTAGCCATTTATCCCCAGCCCCTTCATTTCCAAATTTGGTCCAATTGCCAAGTTACAAAGGAAGTGGCATTTTGCTTTGCCCATTTGGGATGAGACTTTGCCAAATGAGTGACCTTAGTGATAGCTTGACCCATGCCCAAGATCAGGCCAAGAGGTGCAATGTGGTGGCCACACCACAGCGCAAACACTTGTCTGCCAGCTGTAATCTGAACTTGGTTCAGTCACCTCAAGCCTCTCTTGGGTCATTCAGCAGCATGGGTCAACTCAGTGCTGTGTGGAGATTAGCCTAGACATGGTTTGGCTTCATGTAGGGCGTGGCAAGACCCTGGCCGCGTGGTGACCACGCCTGATGCTGCCAAAACCGCGCTCTGTAGAACAAATTCGTCGGGAGCGAGTGTCCAGCCGGTTCCAGCCTGTCCATTGATGCCGTAGAGATCCCCCGCGAGTGCGTGAACCCTCTCGAGCCATCTCCCCCTCGTCCCGAAGCTCCTGGACGCCTCTGCCGACCACCGGAGCACCGTCGGTTCGCCGTCGTCAAGAGAGGCCGTCCCCGAGCTATAAATGGCGTGTCCCCGAGCCCTCCTAGCACCAGCAAGCCCATCCCCCTCCTCTCTAGCTCACCGGAGCTCCTCCTCTGCCGCAATGGCCGAGGCCTTGCCGCCGGCGTTCGCGAGGAATTTGGGTGCCCTGGTCCATCCCCTCCTCCTCCTCCTCGCCCTCGGCCTCCCCTTGGTGCTCTGAAGCCGCCCCCGTCCGCATTTCCTCCGAGGAAGCTCCGTCGGCTCGGCCCCCTTGCAGCCCGGCCGCCACCGCATTTTTGCAGGTGGTGGTGGCGTTGTGGTCTGCCTCTGACGCCCCCGCGGCCACCCTTGGGCACGGCGAGGTGCTCCGGATCAGGCGAGCCCGCGGGCGAGCCCTCCTGTGCCGCCGTCCATCGGCTGCACCGGCGGCCGGCCGGCTCTGCCTCCGCTCCGGTCGGGAGCTTGGAGATGACCCAGGGAGGAGAGAGAGAGGATAGGGCAGGGCCCACACGTCGGTGAGAGAGGGAATAGTCAAACCGGGCCCGCGCAGTTTTAAGTGAAAGCGTATTTTCACGAATACGCCTTCGCTTTTGGAAAGCGTACTTCTAACCCACTTCGGCTGGAAATATGGTTTTCAGCGCAGGAAGCGTAATATGCCCGGAGGCGCTTTCAGTTTAAACTGCCAGGGACCTATTTGTAGGGGAACTTTTTGCAGAATAGCCCCTGGTGCTTAAACGGCCGTAACTTTTCGACCATAACTCGGAATCAGGTAAAACCAGCGCCCACGTTTTCGTCTCGTCGAGCCCGTTCCAATGGTACTATTTTCACTATGTGTTTACACTGTGAAAATAACCATTTTGCCCCTGCCCTCCAATCGAGCCCTCTGAGAGAGACCCCTGTCCGGCGATTTCTTCAGCGAGGTGATTGCATTTCTTCCCGGCGTATTCGTCTACCCCCCAGGCAAGCCAACCTCTTCCATGAGCTCCGGACTTGCGTGATGACTGTGCTTGAACCTGTGTGTTTATCTGTATTACCTGTTAGTCTGCATCGGCAATCACCGGTGGTAACATCGGTATAGATACTAGTAGTACTCTTCACCTAGTGCCATGCCTTATTTTAATGTTGTCATGCTAATAATAATATTACTAGTGACATATCCATGTTAGTACTATGGTTGAACTCCTACTATAACTATCAGTACTATGATCCGCTATGCTATCACCTATAATTGTCGATAAAGTGGTATAGATATGCTGAGTTGGATTAAGAAATTACTGTCTTTGATTATTTTGGGTTCCACCCGGCAGTTGTGGATATGAGGAGTTAAGTTAATGCAACCTAGTTGGTTGATCTTGAGTCACCTGTCCGGGCTTATCCGTGCAATCACATTTGCCGGTATGGGACGGCCCTAACCGGGTCTGGCTGCGTGATCTTTCACTGGTACCTCCAAAGAGGGAGGGTTATGCACGGCGTGCTACCCTGATCAGGTAAGCAGTGATAACCCTGTGAGCCCAGTTGAGTTTGTGCCGGCGTCCCCGTTTGGGACAGTAGAACCCCGTTTGGGTCTACAGAGTTTGACCCCGTTTGGGTCGTGGCCACGACGGTGGCAGGTGACATGAGGACACAGGGGCCACCCAAGGCTGGTCTCCGGGGGAGGAAAAGTGCCGGTGGTACGATGAAAGAGTCACGGGTCAGGCAGGTTTTGTTGGAGCAACGCTGGTCCACCCGAATGGGATCACGAGGCCAGGTGCTTCATGGTGTGGGTAAAGTGTACAACCTTTACAGAGTGTCAAAATCTATTTGAATAGCCGAGTCCACGGTATTGGACAGCCCGTCCAGACCTCAGTAGATGGTCAACCATAGTAGGGTTAGTAATGATGAGGGACTTATCTTGGTAGACATCAGATGATGTCAGGAATAAGTTATGTTAGCCAAGGGATGGCAATATGATTAGTGGTCGATGACCCCACGAGTTGGACTGGACCTGAGTCAGTTCAGGTTGGATCATGTGTATGTCGAGGGTTGTGTGACAACCCAGAAGAGAGTAATTCGGTATTCGGTACCGTAAGTATTAGATGCATTTAGTATAATCTTGCCATAGATTATATGTCTGATCTATGATACGCCATGTTTGATCCATGCCTGTCTAGTTAGAATTTCATGACATGTTTAGAATAGATTCTTGTATAAGCATAGTGCTTGCTTGTTATCTGCTTGTTTGGATGCTATGTATTTGGTTGTCTTGCGAGTACATTCAAAGTACTCACCTGGCCTTGCACGTGGCCAGTTGCAGGAGAAGATTTGTCGTGCTAGAGCGTAACCAAGCCAGTCCTGTGCGTTATGAAGCCCAGCCAGAGATGTCATTGCCCCTGAACCAAGACCTCTGATGCCCTACAGTTAGCCTTGGAGCTATGCATATTGTTGTAAGCAACAGTATTGTAATAGTCCATTATATCAATAAAGCCATTTTTGCCTGGAAATTGCTGTATCATGTCTTTGGCGTGCGTCAGATCTTATCCTGGGGACTGGCGTGCGTCGGCCCTCTTTCGGGGTGCCACAAGACTTGGTATCAGAGCCAGGCTGGCTATAGGTTACCCTAGCCCCAAGCCCGACCCCTAGGTTTAACCGGCAGTGAGCCCAATAGATTTGACCCGTCTCTGGCAACCGACATGGCCACTATGGATCAACAGCTGGCGCAGTCGGAATGGACGTGACCCAACCTAGCTGTCCGCCCCCCAGCCACCCTGGATTAGATCGTGACCCCACTTGGTTGTCGGCTGTATCGGTGTATCTTCTACCCGGCACGAGAAGGATCCATGCCATGCTAGCGTGTTCCAGCCGACTGCCTATTAAAGCCCTCCCAGCCGCAAGCCGTAGCTATCCCCATTCAGTAAGCCAGAACCCTGCAAGAGAGTCTCCGGATAGTATCCCTAAACCAGCAGCCATGGCCAGTTCTTCCAAGACCCCCAAAACCCCCACTTTCCATAGCCGAACCCTGGCCAATGGTCATCCCGGCTTTTCGTCCATTCTTTCGAGTGTGCTCACTCGAGCCCTTGGCTGTAGCACCCCTCTGGTGTATTTGGTGTTCCAGTCGGACCCTGTTCCCCACCTTTGCCGATTTTATGCAAGGGTGTATATCAGCCAAGGTCCAACAGCGGATGGGAAGCCCATCAATTTTCAGGGCAAACCCATGCCCACCCCCGCGTTGGCTGTCCAGCAGGCTGCCGCAGGAGTCATCGGCCGTCTTCATAGCCAATTTCCGCAAAATAGCGGAGATGCAAGAATTCCTCTATTTTCCATCTTCGTCGGACACAACTAGCAGGTTCTCCAGCATAGTGGGAGATGTTGACCCGACCATAGCTCGCCTAGTCCAGTATATTGATGCCCAGGGACTTCTGCTCTCTGGCATTCTGCAAGAGTTCCAAGCCCTTGACCAAGACACCACCCGGGTTGTTACGGAAGCATAACGTGCGGCCCGTGAAATTGCATCCCAGACCACCCGTTCCCTGTTGCCAAACCCAGTGCCACCTTCTCAGCCAGTACCACCCTCGTAATCCGCAAACCTATTCCGCCCAGTCAACATCCACCCAAATTCCATTCAAGGAGCTATCCGGCGACTTCGTCGTCGGGATGTGTTCGGTCAAGTTCCCGCTGCAGCGCCAGCAGTTGAGCCCGTGCTCATAGAGGTGTCCGATGATGAAGATGGAAGTTGGCTCAGTCTCCGTCCCCCAGGAGAGCCCCAGCGGAAGTAGGCCATCTGTGGCTCCGACAGCGGTCGAAGCCGGAAGATGCCGTGAGTAGGTGTGTTGCGAAGACTGTTTCTTCGCCTGTGTTTAGGATCTTATAGTTTGGGGTGAGCGTTTGGTTAGATGCCTAGTATTGTTGTGTGCTTGTATTGTCTGTACTGCTTATGCCTGTATGCTGTTGTAGAATTGTGCATGCTTGTTTGCTCTGTGTGCTTGGTTCATCTGTCACTCTGTTAAGCAGAAATGTTTAACATAGCTGCAGTGGACTCTTAACAAGATTTTAGTCAGTAGAGCACTTACACCTAATAACAACGGACTCGTCCGGAGTCCCTAATAAAATGCGAGCTGGTGTAGGTGTATGTATACTAGGAGTACATACACCCACCGTCATTAAAACGTTAGTGTGATCTGTTTGATATGCTTGTTTCTACCTGCATTTGGTTATATGCATTTTGCATTTGCCTGCATATTAGTATAGCTTGCATGTGTATCTTGTAAGCAAAGTCTGCACGCCGTGTGCAATCTCGGAGAAATTCTAGGACATTTTATTGCAGCATAGACCGGTCCAACCCTTCGAGACCAAGACCTAAACCCGGATTAGACCCCTAGCCCTATTGTGGATGTCGTTTAGCAAGGAGCAACTAGCAGAGTGGTCTCCGCACTAGTAGAGCTTTGCTGACTGCACCACACTAACCCTAGACCTAGTGGCGCCTCTGTCATCGTCTTGCATGATGTTGACAGGCCGCCCTCGCCGCCGCATGCCGCGCCTATTCCGCCGGCCTGAGATGGCGTAGTTGCCCTCTAGCCGCCTCTCTGGCAGCAGCATCCTGGCGATCATCAAGGATCATGGCGCACAGCAGCAGCGAGCCGCCAACCAGTGCAGCCAACATGCCAGCCAGGAGGATTGTGAGTAGCTCCGAGCCCACGCCCGCCATTAGCGCCTTGCCTCGCGCTCCTGCAACCAGAAGGAAAAGGAGAAGAACAGGAAGAAGAAGTGAGGCAGGATGCGAGAGGTAGGAAGAGAGTAGAGAACCCACGGTAGTTTTTTTTATAGCCCCAGTCCGGTGTACGGTGAGCGAGGTCCAGGAGACCGCGCGCCGCTCGATCACCGGCGTCTAGGAGGCGAATCCGCGATCAGTGCCGACCGGCGCTGGCCCGCGATGGGAGTGCTCTCTGCGTCGATCGCGTGCGTGCCGCGCACTATTGCCGTAGGGTACTCCGTGCCCTAGGAGCTAGGCGTGTGCAGTGCCTAGCCGCGCTCGGGGCAGCGAGAGAGCTAGTGAGAGAGAGAGCCGTTGGCTGGAGATAGGAGAAGGCTGCCAGTGGGCCCTGGTCCCACCTGTCAGTGGTAGAGGCCACTGTTCCCTAAGGTACCCCGAGCATTTTTGGAAAAAGGAAATTTTGCTAAAAATGTCAGGGCTACCCAGCGGCCCCTACCTGTGGAGTAGATCCCGAGATATCCGTATCTCGATCTGGGTGTACCAGTTTTTGGTACTCTTAACTCGGTTGTTTTCAACCGCAGGGTTAAGACCCAGCCCAGAGGTTTTTCTAAGAGGCGTAGTACTTTTGTTCTAAGCTAACCCTAGGAATCTCGAGGACGAGATTCTTTTAAGGGGGGAAGGTTTGTAACACCCCAAAAATCGGGTTATCGATTTTTGTGCTGTTATTCCTTCCTAGCTTTTCTCTCCCGAATTTTTCCTCTGGAATTTGGCAACTGACCAGATGAATTCAGTCTATCCTCAACCTCTCTGTGCCTTTCTCATGTTCTTGTGCCAGCTAACCCTCTGTCAGCAAACCCCGAATCTCTTTCAAACTCTAGTTTCGAAATATCGGAACCGGAAATCCTGCCTTTGTGATTTCAAAGGAGCTATCATTCCCCTTGCTCTGTTGATCCTCCCAAAATTCCTAGAGACCCTTATTCTCTCCTAGACCCTAGATGTGCAAAAATATTGCCAAGCCATATGCAATATTTGTCATCTAGAATTAATTCCTTCTTCTGCCTTTCTGAGGAATTAAATCCCTGAAAATATCTATCCATCTCTAGAGGTCCGGAAAACCTGTGGAGATATTCTTTGTGGATATATTGAGCTCTAATAAAAATATTGGCTATTATTAAATAGGGGAAATTGCATTTTCCTATTTAAAGCCAATATTCCAAATTTGGGGCCTTTCCAAAGGAACTACCATTTTGGTAGCTAGGAAAAATCCCAAATAATTTGTGAAGCTTCTTATATCCATATATTCTCCATTTCCATCAAAATATCAAGCTCCCCAATTCAAATTTTGAGCTCCACTTCCATTTGCAAATTCTGTCCAGATTTCTGGTTTGCAAAGGAAGTGCATGATTCCTTGATCTCCTTGGGCTAAAATTTTGCAGGGTGATGTATTGTGATAAATTAACATTTTGCTCCAAAATTTAGCCCATTCCATCTAGCCAATCCTTCTCAGCAATTTATTCAATTTTCTGTCCATATTGGAGCATTGTGAAGGAAGTACCATTTCTACTTATGCAAATAGTATGGAACTTTCACAGTGTCTCCATATGCCCAAATCATTGATCTCCTCCAAGTTTGAGCCATGTTCATCTAGCCTATTCCTCAGAATCATCTGATTTCCATTTCTGTCCAGTCTGGCACTTTGTGAAGGAAGTGCTTGTTCTCTTGATTCTATTGAGCTGAAATTTGACAGGGTAGTGCATAATGATATATCACTACTGTGAACCAAAAAGCAGCTCATCTCTCCAAGCCAATCTTTTTCTGTGATTTTCTCAAGTTTCTGACCAGATTGTATCTCTGTGAAGGAAGTGCCATCATGGTTGATCAATTTGATCTGAAACTTTTCCAGTGCATTCTTGTGTTCAAATTATAGCTATCCTCCAAGAATCATCCATATCCATGTAGCCATTTATCCCCAGCCCCTTCATTTCCAAATTTGTTCCAATTGCCAAGTTACAAAGGAAGTGGCATTTTGCTTTGCCCATTTGGGATGAGACTTTGCCAAATGAGTGACCTTAGTGATAGGTTGACCCCTGCCCAATATCAGGCCAAGAGGTGCACTGTGGTGGCCACACTACAGCGCAAACACTTGTCTGTCAGCTGTAATCTGAGCTTGGTTCAGTCACCTCAAGCCTCTCTTGGGTCATTCAGCAGCATGGGTCAACTCAGTGCTGTGAGGAGATTAGCCTAGACATGGTTTGGCTTCATGTAGGGCGTGGCAAGACCCTGGCCGCGTGGTGACCACGCCTGATGCTGCCAAAACCGCGCTCTGTAGACCAAATTCGTCGGGAGCGAGTGTCCAGCCGGTTCCAGCCTATCCATTGATGCCGTAGAGATCCCCCGCGAGTGCGTGAACCCTCTCGAGCCATCTCCCCCTCATCCCGAAGCTCCTGGACGCCTCTGCCGACCACCGGAGCACCGTCGGTTCGCCGTGCCTCTCGGAGCTTCCGCTGTCGTCGAGAGAGGCCGTCCCCGAGCTATAAATGGCATGTCCCCGAGCCCTCCTAGCACCAGCAAGCCCATCCCCCTCCTCTCTAGCTCACCGGAGCTCCCCCTCTGCCGCAATGGCCGAGGCCTTGCCGCCGGCGTTCGCAAGGAATTTGGGTGCCCTGGTCCATCCCCTCCTCCTCCTCCTCGCCCTCGGCCTCCCCTTGGTGCTCTGAAGGCGCCCCCGTCCGCATTTCCTCCGGGGAAGCTCCGTCGGCTCGGCCCCCTTGCAGCCCGGCCGCCACCGCATTTTTGCAGGTGGTGGTGGCGTTGTGGTCTGCCTCTGACGCCCCCGCGGCCACCCTTGGGCGCGGCGAGGTGCTCCGGGTTCGGCGAGCCCGCAGGGGAGCCCTCCCGTGCCGCCGTCCATCGGCTGCACCGGCGGCCGGCCGGCCCTGCCTCCGCTCCGGTCGAGAGCTTGGAGATGACCCAGGGAGGAGAGAGAGCGGATAGGGCAGGGCCCACACGTCGGTGAGAGAGGGAATAGTCAAACCGGGCCCGTGCAGTTTTAAGTGAAAGCGTATTTTCATGAATACGCCTTCGCTTTTGGAAATTGTACTTCTAACCCACTTCGGCTGGAAATACGCTTTTCAGCGCAGGAAGCGTAATATGCCCGGAGGCGCTTTCAGTTTAAACCGCCAGGGACCTATTTGTAGGGGAACTTTTTGCAGAATAGCCCCTGGTGCTTAAACGGCCGTAACTTTTCGACCGTAACTCGGAATCAGGTAAAACCAGCGCCCACGTTTTCGTCTCGTCGAGCCCGTTCTGATGGTACTATTTTCACTATGTGTTTACACTGTGAAAATAACCATTTTGCCCCTGTCCTCCGATCGAGCCCTATGAGAGAGACCCCTGTCCAGCGATTTCTTTAGCGAGGTGATTGCATTTCTTCCCGGCGTATTCGTCGACCCCCCAGGCAAGCCAACCTCTTCCATGAGCTCCGGACTTGCGTGATGAATTTGCTTGCACCTGTGTGTTTATCTGTATTACCTGTTAGTCTGCATCGGCACTCACTGGTGGTAACATCGGTATAGATACTAGTAGTACTCTTCACCTAGTGCCATGCCTTATTTTAATGTTGTCATGCTAATAATAATATTACTAGTGACATATCCATGTTAGTACTGTGGTTGAACTCCTACTATAACTATCAGTACTATGATCCGCTATGCTATCACCTATAATTGTCGATAAAGTGGTATAGATATGCTGAGTTGGATTAAGAAATTACTGTCTTTGATTATTTTGGGTTCCACCCGGCAGTTGTGGATATGAGGAGTTAAGTTAATGCAACCTAGTTGGTTGATCTTGAGTCACCTGTCCGGGCTTATCCGTGCAATAACATTTGCCGGTATGGGACGGCCCTAACCGGGTCTGGCTGCGTGATCTTTCACCGGTACCTCCAAAGAGGGAGGGTTATGCACGGCGTGCTACCCTGAACAGGTAAGCGGTGATAACCCTGTGAGCCCAGTTGAGTTTGTGCCGGCGTCCCCGTTTGGGACAGTAGAACCCCGTTTGGGTCTACAGAGTTTGACCCCGTTTGGGTCGTGGCCACGACGGTGGCAGGTGTCATGAGGACACAGGGGCCACCCAAGGCTGACCTCCGAGGGAGTAAAAGTGCCGGTGGTACGATGAAAGAGTCACGGGTCAGGCCAGGTGCTTCATGGTGTGGGTAAAGTGTACAACCTCTGCAGAGTGTCAAAATCTATTCGAATAGCCGAGTCCACAGTATTGGACAGCCCGTCCAGACCTCAGTAGATGGTCAACCATAGTAGGGTTAGTAATGATGAGGGACTTATCATGGTAGACATCAGATGATGTCAGGAATAAGTTATGTTAGCCAAGGGATGGCTATATGATGAGTGGTCGATGACCCCACGAGTTGGACTGGACCTGAGTCAGTTCAGGTTGGATCATGAGTATGTCAAGGGTTGTGTGACAACCCAGAAGAGAGTAAGTCGGTATTCGGTACAGTAAGTATTAGAAGCATTTAGTATAATCTTGCCATAGATTATATGTCTGATATATGATACGCCATGTTTGATCCATGCTTGTCTAGTTAGAATTTCATGACCTGTTTAGAATAGATTCTTGTATAAGCATAGTGCTTGCTTGTTATCTGCTTGTTTGGATGCTATGTATTTGGTTGTCTTGCGAGTACATTCAAAGTACTCACCTGGCCTTGCACGTGGCCAGTTGCAGGAGAAGATTTGTCGTGCTAGAGCGTAACCAAGCCAGTCCTGTGCGTTATGGAGCCCAGCCAGAGATGTCGTTGCCCCTGAACCAAGACCTCTGATGCCCTACAGTAAGCCTTGGAGCTATGCATATTGTTGTAAGCAACATTATTGTAATAGTCCATTATATCAATAAAGCCATTTTTGCCTCGAAATTGCTGTATCATGTCTTTGGCGTGCGTCAGATCTTATCCTGGGGACTGGCGTGCGTCGGCCCTCTATCGGGGTGCCACAGCTCCTCCGCCATGGGAGCGTTGAAGTGCGCCTGTGCCTGCTTCGTCATCAAGCCGGCATGCCCCAGCGCGGGATGCGGCGAAAAGTCATCGTCGGAGCCAGTCTTCATCGTTGGTAAATCGTGGGAGACCTCCAGAGAGCTGGCCGACATGCCGGCCTCTATACGTCTGGGACGGCGGCTCTGCTAGGCAGCCGCAAGGGCGGCCACCTCGTGCTGCTGCTCCGTCGAGAGGCTCTCCCACAAAGCGTTCCTGTTGGGGATATAACCTCGTGGTAAGACTCGCCCAGGAGGGGCCGGGTCATACCTGGCAGCTCGTAGCCAAGACCCAAAGGGTGAGCCGGAAGATGAAGACCAGGCCGCATGGCGGCTTACCAGATGGGCCAAGACGAAGGCCCAGAGACAGAAGATGGTGTGAGACCCGGGCGGTTAAGCCGCCCGGAGACGGCTTGCCCAAGGTGGCAAGGCGGCTTAGAGGCAGGGTTGATTATGTTGTATGAGTCTGTTTGGGACTCGTGTAACCCAAGGCCTTGACCTCCTATATAAAGGTGAGACCCTGGGGCGGCTTAGACAAGAAACCAATCAATCGAGAACTAGGTCAAGCGAATCCACTCCCTTGTAATCGATCCACCAATCAATACAACACAAGCAGGACGTAGTCTTGTACCTCTTCCGGAGGGGCTGAACCTGGGTAAACTCGTGTCCCTCGTCTCGACCAATCCCTTTGAGTCCACCGCCTCAGCGATAGCCTCGAACCTAAGTCTTCGGACATCTGCCGTGACAAAACCACGACAGTTGGCGCCCACCGTGGGGCCAGCGCTCGGTGGTGTGGAGTTCTCGAAGGGCTCTCTCCCAGGGATCGAGGGATACGCCGTTGGCAGGATGACCAAGAGTCGCCGCGGCAAGCTCTACATCGACGACGCCGGCTGGGGCCACGAGGCCGACTCAATCGAGTACGAGTACCGGGTCCCCTTCGGCGGAATTCACGTCTTCATCGGCAAGATCGGCGGATCTAAACCCGGGTCGGACATCTGCACCGACCTCGTCGAGCCGGCCCGGCGCGTGCAACCCGCCCGTGTTAACCCGGGCAGGAAGCATGTCTTCGTCGGTTCACCCAGGGCATGGAGCTTGAAGGTTCTATGTCGCGGGAAGAAACCCTCATCTGCTCAGAGGATGGATCCTCGAGCGGAGAGACGGAATCAATCTATCAGCTTCACAATGGTGGGCTTGGGGGCTACGTCAAGCAATACCCCGAGTTAGAATACCATGAGCCGGAGTATCATGGGCCGGAGGACTATGAGCCGCCGAACCGCGCTGCTGTTTTCATGGCGGGTTCAGCGCCGGCCCCGAGTAGCACAGCTGCCGGTGCAACCGGGTCTGGAGCTGGCAGGCCGCCGGCTCAAGTTCTTCTGGATCTGATGAACAAGCTTACAACTCTGATGGAAACCGAGGTCATTGCTGAAAACCAAGCGGCCCGTAACATGGAGATCACGAGGTTGAAGAACCAGATGGCCGGAGTCGAACAGGAAATTAACGCGCTAAAGGCTCGGATGGATGCTAAGGCGGAGCGCCTTCGGGCGGATGCTTTCCGCCTTGAGCTAGAGCCGCAGTCTGCAGTGGCGGTTCATCGGATGAGGCATCAATCCCGCCTGTCGGATCAGTATGAAGCCAGAAATCTTTTTAGCATGCCAGGGACGGGACGGAATGCGCCTTTGACCGTAATCCAGACGGCGGAAGTACCTGGAAGCCGGGCGGCGGTTCATCATCAGCAGCCAGACCCGCCCCACCGGAACCAGACCCCACCACAGTCTTTTCCGACGCCACCGGGTCATTATTCTAACCCGGCGGAGAACATGGTGGCAGCGGCAACCAGGCTTGGTACGATCCCCATCCCCGATGAGGCGCCTTTTGCAGAGGAGGTGCAGAACGCTATTGGATACCTGTAGACAGCGGTGGCCCAGCAGGAGAAATATACTTATAGCCGGAGCCGCGTGCATTCAACTCCCATCCCCAGCCGCAGCTACAGCCGGCGTTATGAGTCACCGGCGGTGTCCAGTAGTGACCGACATCGGAACCCGCTGCGAGTTGGTCGGGCGGCTTTGGATGCTCAGGCGCTGGTGGATCGGGCAAGAGCACAGCGAGAGGCGGCGGCTTTGGCGGCGGCGGCGGCTTATCAGGAACCCACAGTTGCACCTTCTGTTTCAGTAGGAGCTGGATTGACCTCCAGGGCTGTTGGAGTGCCGTGCTTGGTGCCGGCTTTGCGGAATGAGCGTCTGCCGAAGGATTTTAAAGGTCCCCGCAAGGTGCCCAATTATAAAGCTGACCTGCCTCCGGAGGCTTGGATTGAAAGCTATGAGCTGGCCATGGAGATGTTAGACGTCAGCGATGCAGTATGTGCCAAGTATTTCATCATGATGCTGGAAGGGCCGGCTCGCACATGGTTGAAGGGTCTGCCACCCAACACCATCAATTCCTGGGCCGAGTTAAAGGCGAAGTTCATAAAAAATTTCAAGGAACGTGCAAGCAGCCCATGACGATGGTGGATTTGGACCATTGTGTGCAGCGTGAGGATGAGTCGGCTCATCACTCGGTCCTGCGGGTCTCAACAATTATCCACTCTTCCAAACACATTACGGCGGCTCAAGCGGTCTTGATTCTAGAGAAGAATTGCCACTTTATGCCCTTGAAGCAGAAGCTTGGCTGGCTCAAGCGCTCGTGCCAAGATATGGGGGAACTCATGGCGGCTCTCACCAAGTATGCAGACTCCGATAACACAAAGGACCCTGGCTCCGATGATGAGAGATCGGTACAGGGTAAGAAAAATAACAATGGAAAGGGTCAACAGCAAAACGCGGCTGGAAGCAGCAACCCGGGCAAGCGGAAGAACCCAGACGGTGGGTAAGAATTGGTGGCGAACACCAGCACTGGGAATAATCATGCTAAGGGTAACGGGAACTTCAGGCCGCCCTTTAATAAGGGTAAAACTCCTTTCCACTTGGAAGAGATGCTCAACAAACCTTGTCCCGGCCCGATAAGCCGGCAAGCCATACATGGAGGGATTGCAGTATTATGCGGCAGTTTTGGGATTACAGCCTTCAACAGCATCGTAATAACGGTAATGGTCCGTCAGGCGGCTCAGGGCCGGGCGGTTCAGGAGCCGGGTCTGGTGCCGGCGGCTCAGGATCCGGTTACCAGGGTCAAGGCAATCAAGGGGGTCATCATCAACCTGGCAATGGTGGTTAGCAGCAGAATAACCAGTCAGGGTACCAGAGAAACCCGAAGCAGCTCAGCGGGGGTCAGTATCATGTTTTTACAACCAGCCTTGACAAGTGAGACCGGAACGTCCGCAAGCAGGCGGTTAATGCAGTCATGCCGGCTCTCCCGCAGTATTTGAAGTGGCCTGAGTATGACATAACTTGGAGCAGGGAGGATCACCCGCCGCGTGTTGATAATCCGAGGCAATTGGCTTTGGTAGTTGCCCCCCAAGTGGGAGGATATGTGTTCACCAAAGTGCTTATGGATGGTGGCAGCAGCATCAACATCCGGTATTATGACACTTTCCGCCGGATGAATTTGCTTGACAAGGATCTTAAGCCCTCTTCAACAGGCGTTTTTCACGGTGTGGTGCCCGGAAAGTCGGCTTATCCAGTGGGAATGATTTCTTTGGAGGTAGCTTTTGGTGACGAATTCAACTACAGGGTCGAGTCTTTGTGGTTTGAAGTGGTCAAAATCAAGAGCCCGTATCACGCTCTGTTTGGGCGGCCGGCTTACGCCAAGTTCATGGCTAGACCTTGCTATGTTTATTTACAGCTCAAGATGCCCGGTTTGAATGAGACGACTACCGTGCATGGTGATCGGAAGACGGCTCTTGAGTGTGAGGAAGGCGATGCAGCTTACGCAGAGTCAAGTTGTGCTGAAGCAGAGCTCAATTTTTATAAGGAAAATGTTGACCCGGCGGATATGACCCCACTGAAGAAACCCAACACGGAATCTGAGCCGCCCCTCAAGTTTGTGGCAGAAGATACCAAGTTGGTGGACTTTACGCCAGGCGACTCATCACAGCAGTTCGCTATTGGGGCCAATATGGATCCCAAATAGGAAAGCGCGCTCATCGAATTCATCCGTGAGAATCAGGACAACTTTGCATGGAAGCCTTCTGACATGCCGGGTGTACCGAGAGAATTCGCGGAGCACCACCTTAATGTGGATCCTAAGTTTACGCCGGTCAAACAGTTCCTCCGGCGATTCAATGAGGAGAGGCGCAAGGCTATTGGAGAAGAGGTGGCCCGGCTCTTGGCAGCAAGGTTCATCGTTGAAGTGTTTCACCCGGAGTGGCTTGCTAACCCAGTGTTGGTACTCAAGAAGAACGGCACGTGGCGTATGTGCGTGGATTACACGGATCTTAACAAGGTGTGTCCGATTGACCCGTTTGCTCTCCCTCGCATTGATCAAATCATTGACGCGACGGCGGGTTGTGAGAGTTTATGCTTCCTGGACGCTTATTCAGGTTAGCATCAGATCAAGATGGCAGTTAAAGACCAAGAGAAGACGTCATTTATAACACCTTTTGGGGCTTTCTGCTATGTGTCTATGCCCTTCGGGCTCAAGAGTGCGCAGGTGACTTATCAATGCTGTGTGCAGAATTGCCTTCACGGCCAGATTGGGCGCAATGTTCATGCGTACGTGGATGATATTGTGGTTAAGTCAAGGAAAAAGGAGACTCTACTTGACGACCTGAAGGAAACGTTCGATAACTTACGGGTCTACAAGATGATGCTTAACCCGACAAAGTGTGTTTTCGGTGTACCTGGAGGCAAGCTCTTGGGATTTCTAGTCTCTGAGCGTGGCATTAAAGCTAATCCGGACAAGATAAAGGCTATTACTTCCCTGTCTGAGCCGGCATGCATCAATGCCGTTCAGCGCCTGGCGGGTCGAATCGCTGCGTTAAGCCGGTTCATAAGCCGCCTGGGTGAGAAGGCTATTTCTCTTGCTTTTTTAGACAACTTTGTCTGGAGTAAGGCGGCGGGTGAGGCGCTTGAGGCGCTCAAAAAGCAGCTGGTTAAGCTGCTGGTCTTGGCCGCTCCGGCTGAGAAGGAACCTTTGCTCCTCTACGTGGCGGCTAACAACAGGGCAGTCAGCGCCGCGATTGTTGTGGAGCGTAAGGAGACAGGGAAAGAATACCCGGTTCAGAGGCCAGTTTACTACGTCAGTGAAGTCCTGATAGAATCCAAGCAACGGTACCCACATTGGCAGAAACTGATATATGGGGTGTTCATGGCAAATCGTAAGTTGAAGCATTACTTCCTGGGACACCAGATCACCGTGGTTAGCTCTGCCCCATTGGGAGACATAATTCAAAACAGAGAAGCCACTGGCAGGATTGCTAAGTGGGCATTGGAGCTTGGGCCTCTTAATCTGAAATATGTGCCTCGCACGGCTGTCAAGTCTCAAGCCCTGGTGGACTTCATAAACGACTGGACAGAGTGTCAGTCGCCCGAGGAGAAGCCGGATAACACGTATTGGACAATTCACTTTGATGGATCCAGACAATTGGAAGGGTCAGGGGCTGGAGTTGTCTTAACTTCCCCTAGAGGTGATAAGTTCTGTTATGTGCTAAGGCTGATGTTTCCTTGTACTAACAATGCAGTTGAGATGAGGCTTTACTTCATGGCCTCCGTGTGGCTAAGGAGATGAACCTGAGCCGGGTTAGATGCCTTGGCGACTCAGACATCATGGCTCAGCAAGTTTCAGGCACGTGGGATTCCAAAGACCCACGGATGGCGGCTTATCGTCAGGCGGTGGACATCATTGCTAGTCACTTCAAGGGGTATCAGGTGGATCATATTGACCGTCGCAGGAACGAGGCGGCTGATGCATTGTCAAGGCTGGGTTCTCAGCGTAAGCCAGTACCGCCTAACGTTTTCTTGGATGTGTTATATCACCCGTCTGCTAAGCTACCTTCAGAGGAGGATCTGGCTATACCTGACCCGGAGGGGCAGCTGGTGGCGGCTCTGCATGCTACCCCTGATTGGACGTTGCCTTACCTAGTGTACCTGACTCGTGGCGAGTTGCCTGAAGACGAGAACTTGGCGAGACAAAACGTACCGCGATCTAAATCCATGACTATCATCAATGGCGAGTTACATAAGCACATCGTCACTGGTGTTTTTCAGCGTTGCGTTTCTCCTGAAGAGGGTAAGGAGATCTTAGATGAAATTCACGCCGGTGATTGCGGTCATCACGCCGGCTCAAAATCATTGGTGGCCAAAGCTTTCCGGCATGGTTTCTTCTGGCTGACGGCTCATAAGGATGCAGAGGACTTGGTCACCAAGTGTGATGGATGTCAGAAGTTCGGGCGACGGGCTCACATACCGGCTCAGGAGTTGCGGATGATTCCAATTACCTGACCGTTTGCGGTCTGGGGGCTTGATATGGTCGGGCCCTTCAAGAGATCTAAAGACAAGAAGACCCACCTTTTGGTAGCGGAGGATAAGTTTACCAAGTGGGTTGAGGCTGAGCCGGTCAGCAAGTGTGACGCGGCTACGGCGGTTCAGTTTGTCAAAAAATTGATCTACCGTTTTGGTTACCCTCATAGTATCATCACGGACAATGACACAAACCTATCCAAGGGGGCTATGAAGGAATTCTATGAAAGTGAGCACATCTGGCTTGACGTTTCTGCTGTTGCCCATTCACAATCCAATGGTCAGGCAGAGCGTGCTAACCAGGAGATCTTGAGAGGCATCAAGCCCCGGCTTATGGTTCCTCTACAGCGAACGCCGGGTTGTTGGGTATAGGAGTTACCATCAGTTCTCTGGAGCATCAGAACTACCCCCAACAGGTCAACAGGCTATACGCCTTTCTTTATGGTTTATGGTGCGGAAGCCGTGTTACCAAGTGATATACGTCATGACTCGCCACGGGTGGCGGCTTACGTTGAAACAGATAATGAGATAGCGCGTCAGGACGCGTTAGATGCTTTGGATGAAGAGCGTGATCTTGCAGCAGCTCGATCGGCGATTTATCAACAAGACCTGCGTCGCTATCATAGCCGCAGAGTTAAGACCCGGACGTTTCAGGAAGGCGACTTGGTGTTGCGTTTGATTCAAGATCAGACGGATGCGCACAAGCTATCTCCCCCATGGGAAGGGCCTTTTGTGGTCAGCAGAAATCTCAACAATGGGTCATATTATCTCATTGACATACGAGACGAGTCACGCACTTCTGGGCAGGAGACCCACCGGCCGTGGAATATCGCTCATCTGCGGCCTTACTATACTTGAGTCATCGACTCCCATCATTGTACATCCATCATTGTACATATCTTTCTTATATATATATAATAAAATTGGCATCCCTGCAAGCCGGGGCCTCTGCCTTTTATACATTTCAGATTGTGTAAAGGTGGACACAACCACAAGGTCATTTGGGGGCTTCCAACCCGCCAGGGTTTAGCTTACACACCCTCTTGGTCGGCTCTTCAGCCACCGTAAGGCCGGGTTATATACCCAAAAAGTTGACTCCGTCAACAAGGTCATTTGGGGGCTTCCAACCCACCGGGTTTAGCTTACACACCCTCTTGATCGGCTCTTCAGCCACCGCAAGTTCGAGTTAAACTTGCCTGTATGCTGCTGCTGCTCCGCTAGGTGACCCGCCGAACTCTTACCAGTTAATCTCGACTAGAGACCCTGAGTTGTTCAAAGTATTTGACAGTCACTCTCACTAGAGACCCTGTACTGGTCAAGGTTAAACCGGCGGCTCTTGTCACGTGAGGGCCGGCTTACGGAAAGCGAGGATAAACTCACCCATCTGCTGCATACTCTCTGCTATGTGGCCCGTTCGTACTCTTAAACAGTTACTCTTTTAAAGACCCTGCACTGTTTAAGGTTGAAACGACGGATTTATGTCAGTAGCTTATGGGCCCTGGGGGTACTGGGGGTACTCATGCCCTGCTGCGCCTCCTTATGGTTTGTTGTTGCTCTTACCAGTTAATCTCGCCTAGAGACCCTGAGCCGTTCAAAGGAGTTGACGGTCACTCTCACTAGAGACCCTGTACTGTTAAGAGTTCAAACAACAAGTTCATGCCATAAGAGCCGGCATATGAGTTTTCGAAAAAGAAACAAGAAAGGTCATAAAAGATTTATCATCTCCGGGTTGTGCTTTTCAAGCCGTCCTCACAATGATACAGAACATACTCTGTCTTGTTTATTCTTTGCAGGTT
Organism: Elymus sibiricus; assembly: GCA_039707655.1. Classification (NCBI taxonomy): domain Eukaryota; kingdom Viridiplantae; phylum Streptophyta; class Magnoliopsida; order Poales; family Poaceae; genus Elymus; species Elymus sibiricus. The sequence continues at coordinate 54,531,987 of CM077669.1, read as the reverse complement.
TTGTCTCCTAAGACGAGCCGCCATTAAGGTGAGACAAAAGGTATCTTGGGCAGACTACAAGGCAGATAAAAGTGCATCAAGTTGTTCAAAGTTCCATACGTGCGCAATGGCACGGCTCAGGCAATCAAGTTTTCTACACCCATTACAAAGCTCTTCAGGAGCCCAAAATGCAACAGATTTAAAGTTTTTACACATTTCCTGTCTCGGCGGCTCAAAAAGCCGGGTTATCAATTTCAGGAGCAACGTGTTCAGTTTGACGGCGGGTCATCCTGCGTCGGGTCTTCGACCTCTTCGATCTGAAGATTGTCCACATCCCAGTTGCAGTTTGTTAAAGCTTCAAACTGGGCCTCGTCAAAGAGGGGACACGAGTCAATTTCAAGAGCAAAGAGTGGCTTACGGCATGCAGGAGTTAAGTCCCTGGCTTCAAAAGTTGGGCAGCGCACTCGTTTGCTGTCTTTGTCGTAAGCCGCCTGGTATGAAGTCAGATCAATTTCATTGACAAGTGTTGATGCGAGTACTCGGGAGGCCTTCATACATTTGGCATAATCAGCTTCGGTAAATTTTGAGCCGTCATCTTTCTTGGATGGAAAGCCATACATCATCTCTTCTGCGGTCAGTTCAGGGGCAAAGGCCAAAGACCGGCTTAGCGCGGCCATTGCTCCCTTTCTGGCGGCTGATCGTTTGAGTTCATCAATTTGCTTGGGCAGAGTAGACAAGACTTTTATTACTCCCTTCATGAGTTTGGGGACGCCTTTTTTAGTCAACATTGCTTTGATGGTGCAAAGGGTCCCGCAGTATAGTTGTTCTGTCAAGGTATATATTGCTTTCAACTTCAACAAGCTGTCAGAAGACAATTGGCGGCTTCTTTGACCTGCAAGGAAAGATTTGGCGTTATAAGCCGCCCACACAGTTTTTCAACAAGGGAAAGGAAGTTTCCTTTAGTTTTCAGTACTTATTAAAGATAGCAGAAGTCATCCTGGATATATGACGCTTGAGGGTTTGCAGTTCTTCTGACACAAGCTTGAGCCGCTTGTCAGCATCGTCTGCGCGTTCTGTCAGGGCGGCTTGTTTAGACTCAGCAGTCTTTTTGAAGGCAGCAAAGTCAGCTTGAACCTTCTCAAGCTCTTCAACGGCAGCCCACCATTTTTCTTCCACCTTCGACCGGGCGGCTTGTTGCGAAGCAATTTTATCCTTTAGGCCAGTCAGATCAGACTCGGCCGCATCCAAAGCTTCCTATATCGTACAAAAAGAAAAAAGTTCAGGAGGTTTAAGTCGCCAGGATGAGATATTAGTCAACGAGTGATGAAGCTGTTATGATACTAGTCTCAAGCAGATTGCAAGCAATATACTTGACACTTGGTGGCAAATGTCTGTTTTCTCTCACAATTTACAAACAAGTTCCGGCTCATCTTCGTAAAGTTAAGCCGGCACTTGGGGGCTACACACGGCGCTTCTAAACTATGCAGTCTTCTCCAGCTCATTTTTTAAGCCGGAGTTTGGGGGTTATGATTCGTGAGTTTTTAGCAGTGAAGCTCCAGCTCATCATTATTATAATGCCCCGGACTTGGGGGCTACACTTGGATCTACTTTTCAAGTAAATACCGGCTTATTATCTATATTAACCCGATACTTGGGGACTACAAGCTAAGTTATTTGGAGTATGACAAAGATTGGAAGACCTGGTCTACTATTTGCAATATTAAAGCAGCTCTTGGGGGCTTCATAAGGGTATAAGGAAAAAGCAAGAGAAGAGGAGTACCTCATATTTTTTCTTCATTAACCCAACAAGCTTGGACTCCATATTACGGCTTGTAGAGAGGCGGTTCAGATAACCAGCATGTAATTCATCCACAGTCAGTTTTTCTAACACGGGGAATTCAAAATCAAGTTTTCCTGGTGAGAATGTTTCAGACTTGCTGGTGTGTTTTGTTAACACATGAGGATCAGGGAGTTGATAGCCCGTCCCAGTGACAACAACTTCTGGATGAGCTGTGTCTTCGGCGGCTGTTGAAGGACTGGGCGGTTTAGGATCAGCCTTTGGAGGACTCTCAAGAGTAGCCATGTTATCATCACTCGGATCAGAGGGCTGAGGAGCGTCTTCAGGCGCATCTCTTCTAGCTTCAGTAGGCTCAACGTAAGTTGCAGGGGAGTCAGGCTTAGCAGTCTCCGGCTCTTGGGCAGCAGGAGCGGCGGTAGACCCGCCTGTCTTCCTTCGTTTTGCTTGAGCCCTGGAAGCAAAAAGATTGTTACATAGAGGACAAGGGTGGTAAAAGATATGGTGCAAGTAAAAGGTACGTACTCCAAGTTGATTTTCAGAGGAGGCAGCTTGGATGCAGTGGAATCGCCAGACGAAGGGGGCGACTCCTAAAAAAGTTAAGATGATAAAAAAAAGAGTAAGGTTACAACGCAAGACTGTTAAAAATTGGACTTGGTTAAAAGAGTACCTCAACAGGCCGTTTCCGAGGAGCCGGAGATTTTGGTAAGCCGGCCAAAAGCTCTTCAGAGCCGGTGCTCCGGGTCTGACGTCTGGAGTTGTGCTGTTGCTTTTTCAACAGAAAGTTGGGGTCTAAATAAGCAAGAGGATGAGAAAATGGAACTTTCCGGATGACCCGCCGTGTTTTCTCTTGTGGAAAGTTTTCCGAGTCAGAGGAAATGTAAGTTACCTCAGGGGCGTCCGCATGGCTTGTCTCCGCTTCCTCCTGTGAATAATTGTTGTCAATAAGTTGCATAAACAGACGGCCAAGGGAGTCAAGTTCTACCTCCGAGTCGTCAAGCTTAGGTGGTTCCTGAGCAGTAGTTTTCTTCTTACGGCCGCGGGTTTTACCCGCCTTAGGCTTCCTCAAAGGAGGAGTATATTTCTTTTTCCAGAAGGTAGAGCCGGCCTGTGCATAAGCTGCTAAAAAAGGTTAAAAGAGGCAAGGCAGAAGGTCAAAACAAAGAACGAGCAGTTTGCTAAAAAAAGTTTCTTACAGCTGGAGCCGGGTTCTTGGCGCAAAAAGGTTTTAGCCCAATTTTGTTGCAAGTCCCTCTTGTTTTCGTCAAGAAGTGATTTGACGGAAGAGTTGATATCTTGTTCTGTCATGGGGTGGCGTTGAAACAGAGAGGGTCATTTGGTTCACCCGTAAATTCGTACATGAGTCGGTCACGCCGCCTCAGTGGCAAGATCTTCCAGGTAACCCAACAACGGGTTAAGTCGACGCCAGTCAAGCCGTTCACCATTAAGGCCTTGATCTTCGCGAAGGCCGGAGCATATTTCGCCCGCTCTGCGGCGGACATCCGGTCTGGGAGTTCTCCGGATGTGCAAAGCCGGGTAGGACGGTAACCCGGTAGCGGATTCTCTTCCTTGGGAGAAGTGTCCTTGCAATAAAACCAGGTCTTGTTCCAATCTTTGTGGTGACTTGGTAAGACAGCTGCTGGGTAGGGCAAATCTCTCTATCTCTGGATAGAAACGCCACCAAGCTCCAAACTGGGTCCAACCACCACTTCAGTTTGGCGGTTGACATAAAAGTAATCACGGAAGAGGTCAACAGACGGCTCTTCCTGCAGGTAAACTTCGTATAGGACTTGAAACTGACACATGTTGGAGACAGAGTTTGGACCTATATCTTGAGGGTGAAGCTTGAAGGAATGAAGAACGTCCCGGAAAAATTTCCACCCGGGCGGGCTAAAACCACGGAGGAGGTGATCAGCGAATACGACAACCTCTCCTTCCTGAGGAGTAGGTCTTATTTCTGGCCCTGGAACACGCCAATGTATAACGTCCTGAGCCGGCAAGATACCCGATTCTACGAAGTCAAGTAGAAGCTGCTCGGTGACTCCGGATCCAACCCAATCACAAGACGCGGGTGCTCTCGACATGGTGGCGGGTTAAACTGTGAGAAGGTGCAGAATATGGCGGGTTAGAAAGACCAAATAATCAAGACAGCTATGATCAGTACGATGGTGAGGCAATAAGCCGCCGACATATTTTATCAGAGAGTCGGCAAGGCAATGGCGGATTAAGTGGACAAGGCGATACTAGAAATAGTATTATGTATGGATAAACATGTTTCACATATTGCAACCATGGCTGCAAGATCTACAGGCGAAGATAAATGAAATATATTCAAAACCTAAAAAGGGGAGTGGAAGAACAGGCGGACAGCACGCGGAGAAGATTGATATGCAGATCTATAACAAGCGGATATTGACGTTAAATGGACGACCGCAATGGATAGATAGCAATATAGGATTCAAGGTGATACTTGGCAGTCTACATTACGAAGAACAAATCTGATGAACAGCGACAAACACTAAAGAAACCCGATGAACTCGGGGGGACCCTACTCGAAAATGATTGCGGGTTCAACAAGGATTGAGGATGGTACCTTGCGGATGCAGACGGGCTGGCGAGTGTATTATTGTTTAGTGAGTTTAGTGTCCACAAAATATCATTCTCGGATGTTATCCCCCTTCACCTATATCGTGTAGTGCCGCGTTAGAACACCCCTAACTCTCTCGGGAATTCAACATATCCCCGATAACTTCGACATGAGGGGGGAGGGGGGGGGGGGGTCCGCAAGTTTCTATATGGAGGGACCGATTTTTGAAAACATAGAACTATTTTTTAAATAGAGGAAACTCTGTGAAGTGTAGTATTTTGGTGAAAAAAATATACTTCTTTTTTGCTTTATGTGATAGCTAGTTTGAAGTATCAACGCTTTATGTGCAGAAACTATGGACAGAGACTTAGAAAAAGAAGAGTTGTTGGGGGATATAATACGCGACGGAGGTGATGATGATGATATCTTGTCGTATCTCAACGACACCGATGGTGATAGAAGAGAGGATGCTGATGGCTCCGGTGATCCAATGGAGGAGGAAGGAGATCATGACGGCTCCGGTGATCGAATGGAGAAGGGAGCATTAACTGTTTCAAAGTCCGGCGAGGTATATATATATATATATAAATTAAACCTCTGCTGACTAGATGCATTATTAATTGTTTTGTATGTACATATATTAACGCTTCTTTCTTCTTTTAGCCCTCCGGAACGAGCCAAACTTCGGTAAGGAGACGAGGCCCGAAGAAAAGTTTGGACCCGGAAGAAAGGTTCACAATCGAAGAAGTCTCTCCAGAAGGCCAACCGATTGCTCCCAAGCGGACCAAGGATAAATTTATACATCAGTGTGGAGTCATTGTTAGGGACAGCGTCCCAATCAGCATCCAAGAATGGAACAAGAAGAAGGACCCTGAAGTTCCGTATGTCAGCGATAGACTAAAAGATGATCTTTGGACCTCGCGGATGAGAAATTTCAGCTTACCGCTAGAGGAGGATCTGAATAACCCAGTTATAGAACCAAAGGTCAAGGCGTTTGCTGTTAAGAAGATGGCAGAACTATTCAAGAACTGCAAGAAACTATTGAACAGAAAGTTTGTCGAAGAAGACATTACTCCAGAATTCACCGATCATGCGCGAAGATAAAAGATGACTGGCCCGCATTTGTGGCCTACAAGAAATCGGAGAAGGCTAAGCAAAGGTCACGGATAAATAAGGATAATGCAGCAAAGAAGAACTTTCACCATGTTACGGGGTCAGGTGGCTACAGTAAAGCCCGATCTACATGGGACAAAGCTGAGCAAGACCTGCTTGCTAAAGATGTCCAACCAGCGACATTGCACTGGCCAGATCGGGCAAGGCCTTGGTTCTTCGGGGTTGGTGGAACTTTGGACCCAGAAACAGGGAGGTGTGTTTGGACGAAAGCTCAACTTGAAACACCCATCAAAAAGCTTGAGGAAGCAATCAAGAACATGCAGGAAGGGAGGTTCCATCCCAACAGAGAGAAGGACGAGCTGTCATTGGCGCTCGGGAATCCTGAACACCCTGGACGAACACGAGGCACATCAGGCTCCGTTCCGTGGGTGCATGTGTTTTCCGACAGCACTGGTTATAGAAGCCGACAGAGAAGGAAGAAAGAGGAAGCAAGCGAAATGCAGAAAATCAATGAAAGATTAGCGAAACTAGAGGCAATTGAGAGCCAGCGAGCTATCAGCACACCATCTCAGTGGCACGAAGATCATTCATTGGATGCTACCCCACCATCTCAGCGGAGAAGCAGCGTGGCTTCCACTGAGCTCCTTCAGCCTGATAGCACGGCTCCTCGCTACCCCGTGGATGGTATAACGGGTAATGAACATTGTGTTCTAATGGCGAAATGCCATAACCTGACCTTGAAGGCAGGGGTCGGCTATGTCTTACCTCCTCGACCTAATGCAACTTTCCATTTCAATCCGGTTCCAGCTGGCTTTTCTATTGTCGGGGTGGATGAAATAATGGATGGATTTGAGGGGTTGGAGCTTGAGTACGCTACAGGTGAAGTGGAGAATATTCTTCAAAATGCCTTAAGGACTACCTGTCTATGGAGAAAGGAGCACATCTTGCTTCCAAACTGGACGCCGCCTCAGCAGACTCAGCCGGAGGAGGCCCCGGTGCCTGAGTGGTCTCCGGTGCGTCAACCGTCTCCGGTGCGTCAGTCGTCTCCGCTGCCTGAGTCCTCTCTGGTGCGTCAGCCGTCTCCGCCGCCTCAGCGGACTCCGACGGTGGAGGCCCCTCAGGAGAATCCTCCTCCGCCTCAGCTGTCTCCGCCGCGTCACCGGATTCCGCCTCCTCCGCGCCCTCAGCAACAGCGGAAGAGAGCCACCGCCGCTCCGGCGGCTAGCAGCAGTACGAAATCGAAGAAATTCAGAGCAGGCCCAAGCCTTAAGGTTCCTCCCAAGTTAACCTACGAGAGGACTCGGGAGGAACTCGACAACATCGTGACTGAAGAAGTTAGACGCCAGTTCGCACCGAAACGTCCGCCTCCAAAGAAGAAAATAGTTCCGGTGAAAGCGAAGCGAACTCTAGATGCCCTTAGGAAACTACCACGGCCTCCGCCGCTATCAAACTATGACCGATGTATTAAAAAGACACATGCTCAAGCCAAGCGGTCGGGAAGCTTAGCTAGCAGTGGCGCAAGAAGTGGGAAAACAATTACCCAGCTCGGCGAACAAGAACTGCAATCGTGCCCTCCGCTCAAGGTTGTTACCGATATAGCTAATGATCCAGAGAAAGCGGCCGGTCGTCTTGCTATCACTGCTGGTCATTACTTACCCGATTCGGTACAATTTGAAAAGGCTGAGGTAGTAGCATCCTTAAGATACGAGCATGGGAAGCCTCTCGTCAGACGTGAGGAGCTCCCGCATCTAACAACGAGGATGCGACAATTTCATGATTGGTACTTGAAAGCCTGCGAGGACGGGACCGACAGTTTCTTTGTGGGAATTAAAGATGAGCACTTCTTCAATGGAAAACAAGAGTTGTTCGTTGAATTTGAAGAATTGTTTCAGTTATACAATCAAAAGGACCTCAACAAAACTATCGTCAGTTCCTATTGCCTGTAAGTATTTTTTCTGTAAAGTCTCTAGCTCAGCTCGTTCATTGCATGTATAATTATCCTCACACTATATTATATGCAGATTGAAGATCATCGATTGATGAAAACAACAAATCTATGACATTGGATTCATTAACCCAAATACCATAAATGAACATACGTTAAAAGAGAAACCCGTTGAAATAGAGGATATTTTGCTAAAGGCGTTACTTGGACAACAAAATAGAAGGGAAATACTATTTCCTTACAACTTCAAGTGAGTGTTACTATCTTGTGCACATTCTATTCCACTTACTCGAGGTTAAGTGCAATTAATGAGTTATGCGTGCGCATGTTCCACTTCATTCTGCTAGCCATTTGGCTTGAGGAGGGAGAAGTACTTGCCTTGGACTCGAGACGTAAAGACCCTAAGGAGTGGACGGACATGCGTCAAATGCTTCAGAAGTAAGTTCAATCATTATCGCACCATATCGGCAACTTTCGTTCATTTCCTGATATCAAGTAATCATTTTCTTTGCCGGGTAGGGTTTGGAAAAAGTTCACCAAGCACGTTAGGGGTGTCTCGAAAAAGGAGCTGCGATTTGTACACCCCAAAGTAAGTACTACTAGCTAGTATCGTGCATCGTCTCTCATTGATTCTAGTTTCAATACCATTATCATGCTTGATTATCATTTTGATTGAACTCTATTCTCGTAAAGTGCTTGTGGCAGGCACCCTGCACTAATTTATGTGCATACTATGTTTGCGAGTTCATTCGCCACTCGACCTGTGAGCGGGGCATATCTCCAGAACAATTTGATGTACGTAAATAATATTAACATTTTAATTTTATTACCATCAATTGTGTTGAGTTTCATTCATATATATATATTGACCCCCTTCTTTAAACTAGATCTGGGGGAAGCGGCAAGAACTCCTACCAACTGATCGCATACGAGCGATTCAAGAGGAATTGGCGGGATTATTTGTTGAGCATGTCATACCTAAAGACAGAGAATGCCATCGGGATATGACATGTGATTTTGGTAATTAGATATTAGGATCGTAAGAGATGTTATATTGTATATATGCATGAACGTGTACTATATCTAATAGCGTCGAATAGATTTACGAAAACTTGTTGCATTGTTTGACCAAGCACTGAGAAAGAGAGGTCACTTCTCTCTATATATTGATCATGACGATGTTGTGTAATGGTTCCTTCATTGCTATATGTAGCAGCTAGCGTCGAGTTGAATGAAAAGCATAAAATAAATATGGTAAACACAAAAAGAAAAGGGGGAAACACAATATGAAAACCCCTAAACCCTTCCTTTCAAAAACAAAAAAACAAAAAGCCCAGCGCCTGGCAGCTGCTGACGCGTGACTGCCTTTTAGTCCCGGTCGGTGTTACCAACCGGGACTAAAGGTCCTCCTGCCTGGGCGCCCCACGGCGGCCACGTGGAGCTCTTTTAGTCCCGGTTCGTAAGCCAACCGGGACTAAAAGTGGTGGGCGTTACTCCCGATCGTTTTGTCCTAGGTGCAGAACCGGGACTAAAGGCCCTCTGGAACCGGGACAGAAGCCCTGTTTTCTACTACTGGTGGCGGTATCCCAGTACCGTCGGCACTACTCCACGCCGACATAGATGCGCTGTCGCGGTGCCGCGGGCGGGGTCAGGGAGAAGCTCTCCGCATGGCGGCCCGAGGACCCAGAGGATGAGCCGGCCTCGTGGTCGTGCTTCTCGGGCTTCCCCTGGATCCACTTCCACGACATTTTGTCCGGCGGGCGGTGGTGGACGACTGTGGCTAGGGTTTGTCGGCCGTTGGGGGTGGGGCAGAGGAGAGGAAAAAGACTGGCCGGCCCCTTCATCCGCACGTGTGGCATTAAAAAGGACCTGGTGGAGGGGGCTGGGTGGCTGACGTGCGGGACCCTCCCACACGCATGGATTAAATGGGGCCAGTGGGAGGTCGTTGGGCGGCCGACACACGGGCCTGAGGCGGACACCGAGAGGACGCGCGGCGCATCCATCTCGTGTCCGTGTGGACACAAATCCGGCCCAAATCTACGCCAGAAATGCGTCCAGACGAACACGGGGCGGACAGATTTTGCGTATGCGGGCGCACGTTGGGATTTGGTTTTCGACCTCGTTGACCCAAACGGACACCGATGGACGAATTGGGTGTCTGCGTTGGAGTTGCCCTAAGTCCCTACTAGACCAGACGAATCTTCTAGGAGCGCATCATGTGTTGTGATCAGCACTGTAGCTTGTGGTGTTGTGTGCCAATAGAAATTCGAAAGACGTGGTTAGGCCTAAGCAGGCATACGATCATTGTTCACTCCCGTGTCTCGGTAAACCGAAATAACAACCCATCGGCCTGGACGGTAGGTCCTTGTATGTGAAGCCAGCAATGAACTCCCCTGTGGGATTTTTCTTCTTGTTGCCTACCTTGGGGGCCTTTTTTTCTTGAGCGCAAAAGAGAACTTTATTCAGAAAACATAGCACTACACACATATAGTCTGTAGCAACAACATTAGCGATCTGGTCTGGCACCAGGGGAGCTCCACACAGCTCCAGTACCAGCCTGACGGCCGGACATAAGACGCAATCTCATGGGCTACAATGTTTGATCTCTTTTTGCCTGGACGAAACTACAGTCGTGGAACGCTGAAACTTCGCATTGAATATCATTATGTTTTGCGCTTGCTTCTAGACGATTCACCTTCGTACGCTGGCCAGGGGCGCTTTGTACCCCGATCTTGCTGTTTGACGAAATTGGCAAGCTTCTTCGCCATTTAGCTGCCTTGCATGTAAACAATGTCCATGACCATGAGCTCTGTGTCAGTTCAGGGTTAGTGCCAGGCTATATATCTGCTGCTACGACAACCGTACGTAAAGGCTTGGATAAGATCATCATAGGTTACAGACGAAGAGTAGTGCAGAACTAACGGCGTTCTAGGTACCACGCTCGTATACACTACCGAAGGAGTCCCCGAAATGTACCAAAGACTCCTGGATATGAGGATATAATATATACTATCCGTGGTTTTGGATCTGTGCGCATACAATACACCCTACATCTGTACTGCCCTTTGATGTTGTTGGGATAATATTATTGGTTTGATTACCTTGACAACGCTTTGCTATATGTATACATACCAGTAGAAACGAATTCCACAACTCTAGACCTTTTCTTTTACCAGAACAACTCCGGAGTTGGGACCTTGTGATCAGAGTGATCAAATAGTACGTCGATGATGCAAGTTGCTGATATGTATCCAAGAAGGCAATCACGATGACAAAGTAGTATTTATTAGGTTGACGATACATGTAGCACATCAAGGAACGAAAAATACTAGGACATGAACTGAAAGAAAATACAGACGATAGGATCGTTGATACAGACGCTCATTAAGGAACATGAAAATGAGCGAAACGCCGGTCAGGGCCGGCGTTTGTCTTCCGGACGGTGCTAGCTAGAAGTCATAAACCCACAAGTTCAGCTTCAGCTTGTAAGCCAGCACATAAACTGGAGATGATCATGGGTGAGCAGGGATCCCATGTAGGGCAGGAAGCACCACCACTGGACCAGTAACGGTACTGGTCCCTGTAACGGTTCCCACAAGCGGCAACTCTGGCAACCCCAAAATCTTCTCCTCGCCGACGCCACCACTGGCACTGGCACCGCGTGCCGTTGCGAGTGCCTGGTCCTTCTGGTTCAGCTCCCTCCCGTCGCAGTACGCGAGCGCCACCAGTAGCAAGAGCGCGACGGTGAGACACTGCCATTGCAAACTGGGAGGCTCTGATGTACTGACGAGATAGTGTTGTGTGGCTGTGTTTGAGTGAGCTTGTGCATAGCATCGTGTGTACGCTGCCTTTTGGTTGGTGGCACTTGCACGTAGGTGCACTGGGCGGCACGGTAGTGCGTCGTCGGCGCAGATACATGTTAGGAGAGGGCAGCTGCCGTCGATCACCACTGTATAGGCAGGCACATGTGTGCCGTCGCAGACCCTTGCTTCCATTTGAGTTGTTCGTATGGCTGTGTGTACGCAATAATGCGTAGGCTGAAGATATCAGCCTCATTTAAAAAAAAATGGTTCGTACTATCATTTTTCACTTCTGCTTTGATACAACCCCTAAACACATCAACGGAGGAGATCTCTCCATACCCCTTCATAATAAAGGGTAGAATGTTCTTTTTTAAAAATACATCGCCCGCGTCGATACGCGCCCTGTGTACATACCGCCCGTATACGGCGCCCTCAGCTTTTTTCTCTTTCTTTTTAAACTTCAAAAAAGAGTGCGGGCGACGTGAATCAAACTCATGACCTCTTGGTTCAGAGAGAACTACACCAACCAATTAGGATATTTTAACGCTCGTGCCTAGTTACTTTTTTTTTCCTTTTTTTCCTCTTCAGTTCGCGGAAGCCCCCGGTTTCGCTGGGCCGGCCCATTGTTGAACAGGTCTTTTTCCCACTATTTCTTTTTTTTTTCTGTTCGTTTTTTTGTTTCTTTTTCATTTTTTTCGTTCTTCCTTTTTTGTTTCTTTTTTTTCAAAAAATGCTCGCGCTTTTAATTTTTTTTTCAAAATTGATAAAAATGTTCCCCTTTTCAAATTTCCCGGAAGCGTCCGCCACGTCAGACCGGCCCATCCGGACCCCATATATATCCCACATCTAGACAAACCCTAGACCGAAGTCAAACACACTCCACTCCATTCTCTCTCTCCGCTCCTCCACTCCCCGTCTCATCCCCTTCCGATCTACGACGAGCGACGGCAACAGCCCCGTCTCCGCACATCACCGACAGCTCCAGCTCCGACGACGACGCCCCTCCGGCAGCCGATGCCTACACGGAGGGGTACAATCGCACCGGCGACCGGAAGGGAAGGGGCCGGCGAGGAAATAGTGATTTCCTCCACCTTCTCCGTGTCTTCGTTTTATCTACATTTTTTAATGTTTAAGTACTGCTCTACGATAAAAACTTGTTCTTTTGGTTGTCCGATGACTGCTACGATGTGAATTATGTCCGATTATGTTCGAATTATGTCCGTCTGTTGATCTACATAGGTTGATTATTTATGTTGCATGAGTTACATGAATATGAGGGTTCAAATATGAAGAAAATGGCTGCGGAGGTAACAAAATGAGGGGTGACCGGTCACGGTCCGTGGACATGCCCGAACTCGTCCGTGGACATTTAAGTGGCCCAATTAGCTGTTCGTGGCTGTAGATTCTCTTAGGAGCAGTCAACTAACATCATAAAAAAAGTAAAAAATCAACTAACATGATCCAGACCGGGCTGCGGTCATGCTGCTTCAGGTCAGTGGACGGCGAGAAGAAAACGTGGACTCTTTTTTTCCAGAATTGAGGAGCCTTCGCCCTCGATTTCATTTCATAGAAACGAAACCGATAAATAAACAGCCCCCCCCCCCCACCCAAGGAGAGTAGCGTGGTATCCCTAGCCCATCAGGGTTCAAATCCTAGACTTGACACTTGGTGTTCGTATTTTTCTGAATTTATTTCGGGCCGTCCGGCGATGTGCGTTCAGTGGGAGAAGACGTTCTCGTCGACTACAAAGCCGTGCGTGGCGACTTCGTCAATCTCACGATGATGTGCCGCCTCAATCTCTAGAAGGTGCTCATAGGAGTATGGCGTGCATGTATGCATTCATAGGGAAAAATAAAACAAAATTAAAAGAATTAAATACTTTTAGTCCCGGTTGGTAATACCAACCGGGACTAAAAGGTCCCTCAGCCCACGGCGTCGGCAGGTGCCACGTGGTGGGCCTTTAGTGCCGGGTCGTGTTGAACCGGGACTAAAGGGGGCGGGGGCCTTTAGTCCCCACCCTTTAGTGCCGGTTGGAGAACCGGCACTAAAGGCCCTTACGAACCGGCACTATAGGCCGATTCTGCACTAGTGGGATGAAAGTATAAGCGCCCACGTCTGTATTGTGTTAAAAAAGCAACACAAAAGCATCAAACCAAAATAACAGACGCCCTACCTGTCACCCATCACGTTTGACCACATCTAGTACTTATGAACATTTACTACTTTATCAGTGTTTGGTCCATTTTCTTCTCACAATTTGTTTTGAAGTCCGTGCTGCATTTGGTTATTAATTTTTTAAAAATGCTACACTTACGGGCAACGTACGGACGAAACTTACGGACTATTCCCCCTAACGAATCCCTCACCCCTCTTGATTTCCTCCCGTTTTTTCAGTTAAATATTGCCAACTCAGTCCGTAGATTACTTTCCGTAGCATCTGCCCGCAGGTCTACCAAAGTTCTTAAACTATAGCCCGCTTCTCTTCTCTCTCCGCTTCTCTCTCTTCTAACCCAGCAAAAGTACTACATTTAAATCCTAAGGGCATCTACAACGCCGACCCTCAAATCAACCGCAACCGTCCGGACCGCGCGGTCCGAACGTGTTTTGCCATCCAACGTGGGCCTATAGCGGTCCACCGACCGGTCCGGACGTAATTTTTCCCGCAAACCGGAAACAAACTGGGGGCGGGGGAGGGCTTGTGGGTATACCTGGCCATACCTCGGGCCAGGCCAGGCCTGACAAAACCTGCGGCAAAAAACCAAAGCCCGAGCCCGGCCCGGCCCGGCCGTCGGGCCTGAATTTGAGGCCTAAGCCCGGCTCATCAGTGTAAAAGCCCGTTGGTCCTCGGGTCGGACTTCTTCCCTAAATCGCAAAAACGTCAAGCCCGGGCCCGGCCCGGCCCGGCCACCGGGCTCAAAATCTAGTCCCGAGCCCGGCCCATTGGCAAGGTCAGGCCGGGCCGGGTCGGGCTTTTTGGGCCGGACCGACCGGGCCGGGTTTACGATGGCCAGGTGTAGTTGCGGGCGTCCGGACCGCTGCCACGCCTGCTTCTGACTGCCCTGGCCCACCCAATAACCCCTCCCGCCTCTCCCGCACTTTCCATCCAACGCCCGCGCCGCTTGCCGCGCCGCATTCATGCCGGCCCAAAGCATGCAGCGGCCGGCATTGAAGCCGAGTGACGTGACCGGACAGGACGACGGCGCTGATGGACGCAACCTCTCAGGCGTCGCCGCTTCAATGCGGATGCCGCGTCCCGAGAAACCAACTCCGGCCGCTGCGCCGCATTGAAGCGGGCTGATCAGCCCTTCGCATGGCCTAGCCGTGGCTATTTAAGCCGTGCGCTGGCGATGCACACATCCACACTGCCTCCTCTCCGAGCCCCTCCTCCTCCCCGAGCATCTTCAACTCCGGTGATGCCGAAGTCCTAGTTCTCCTCGCTGGCAGGTGGAGGCGGTGGCAATTCTTCGTCAGGCTGTTCATGGCGCCACCGCCCTTGCTCGCTGGGCCCCTCGGCATCCACGGCGGCCAACTCCTCCAGCAAGGAGGAGATCGTCATCTCCTCCGTTGACGAGGAGTACTAGGCGCCACCGCAGGAGTACCAGCTGCAGCAGCAGCCGTGCCTCCTCGCGAAGGCGGCTCTGACGGACGAGGAATTCGTCCGTCAGATGGAACTCATGACGGAGCGATCGCTCCGTCAGATGGGCCCGGTGCCACCGTCGCCCCTCTTGCGGTCAAGGAGGAGCCGTCGTCCCTGCCACGCTATCGCATGAAGCAAGAGCTGGTGTCCACTCTCCGGCAGGTAAAGGAGGAGCCCGTGTCCTCTGATGTCTTCTACGCAACCTTCTTCTTGTAGACTCGTGTTGGGCCTCCAAGCGCAGAGTTTTGTAGGACATTAGTAAATTTCCCTCAAGTGGATGACCTAAGGTTTATCAATCCGTGGGAGGAGTAGGATGAAGATGATCTCTCTCAAACAACCCTACAACCAACTAACAAAGAGTCTCTTGTGTCTCCAACACACCCAATACAATGGTAAATTGTATAGGTGCACTAGTTCGGCAAAAAGATGGTGATACAAGTGTAATATGGATGGTAGATATAGGTTTTTGTAATCTAAAAATATAAAAACAGCAAGGTAACTAATGATAAAAGTGAGCACAAACGGTATTGCAATGCTTAGAAACAAGGCCTAGGGTTCATACTTTCAATAGTGCAAGTTCTCTCAACAATACTGACATAGTTGAATCATATGTGAATCCCTCACGTGTGAAAAAGACTTCACTCCAAAGTCACAAATAGCGGAGAACAAACGAAGAAATTATTGTAGGGTACGAAACCACCTCAAAGTTATCTTTTCAAATCAATCTTATGAGCTATCCCTATAAGTGTCCCGAACAGCCCTAGAGTTCGTACTAAAATAACACCTTAAGATACACATCAACCAAAACCCTAATGTCACCTAGATACTCCAATGTCACCACGAGTACCCATGGGCTTGATTATACGATATGCATCACACAATTTCAGATTCATCATGTTCAATCCAACACAAAGAACTTCAAAGAGTGCCCCAAAGTTTCTACCGGAGAGTCAAGACGAAAACATGTGCCAACCCCTATGCATAGATTCCCAAGGTCATGGAACCCGCAAGTTGATCACCAAAACATACATCAAGTGGATCAATAGAACATCCCTTTGTCGCCACGGATATCCCATCGCAAGACATACATCAAGTGTTCTCAAATCCTTCAAAGACTCAATCCGATAAGAAAACTTCAACAGCAAAACTCAATTCATCACAAGAAGATAGAGAGGGGAAAACTCCATATGATTCATCTATACTAATAAATCTCGCGGTACATCAATATCGTGTCATCTCAAGAACGCGCGAGAGAGAGAGATCAAACACATAGCTACTGGTACATACCCTCAGCCCCGAGGGTGAACTACTCCCTCCTCGTCATGGAGACCGCCGGGATGATGAAGATGGCCTCCGGTGATGGTTTCCCCCTCCGGCAGGGTGCCGGAACGGGCTCCCGATTGGTTTTTGTGGCTACAGAGGCTTGCGGCGACGGAACTCCAGATATAGGTTTCTTTCTGGGGGTTTTTGTATTTATAGCAATTTTTGGCGTCGGTCTCACGTCAAGGGGGTTCCCGAGGGGCCCACAAGCCAGGGGGCGCGCCCTAATGGGGGGGGGGGGCGCCCCCTAGGCTTGTGGCTGCCTCGGGACTCCTCTCCGGTATCTTTTTGCTCCAGTATTTTTTATATTTTCCAAAAATATTCTCCGTAAATTTTCAGCCCATTCGGAGAACTTTTATTTCTGCACAAAAAAACGACACCATGGTAGTTCTGCTGAAAGCAGCGTCGGTCCGGGTTAGTTATAATAAAATCAAACCAAAATCATATAAAATTATTGTAAACATGGCATGAATACTTCATAAATTATAAATACGTTGGAGACGTATCATCCCCACGCGCGTAACTGCGGCGGCGTCCAGATCGGACACCGCGTCAAGAGGAGTAGTCGTCCCCACCATGCAACCATGGCGTCCAGATCGGGCGCCACGTGAAGGAGGAGCCCGTATCCCCCCACACAGCCGCTACACCCGTATCGACGGGCCTGCGTCGCCGCCCTGCCACAACCGCCGTGGGCAATTCGTCAAGGACGAGCAGCCGCCCGCGATCACCAAGGCACGAGGCCGCATCCTCCATTACCTCGGAGGCAGCGGTGGCGGTGGTCCCTTGGGCTCGAAGGCCAGCGTGTCCGAGGAGGACCGGCGGCGAGGCAACAGGCACGCTACGAGCGACGCAACGCCACCCGCCGCTCCTCGTTTGCCAAGTCGGACGCGGCACCGAAATGGGTCCGCAACAACCCAGACCTGGCCGCTGCCTGGGCCCTCGACCTCTCCGTCACCACCGCGGGGATGGCCGCCAGGTGCCGCCGCCGCCTTGAGCGCGAGATCGCCAAGATCGGCGAGGAGTGGTCGCTTAGCGACACTTCCGCCAACAGGGGCAATGCTGCCGCCAGGGCTGCGCGTGCACCGTCGGCATTGGCCGTGGCAGCCCTCCGCACCGTGCAGGAGGAAGCGGAGCGGCTCCTCCGTGAGCGCCAGGCTGTGGCCGGACAAGGCTGCTGCAGCCCTCTGGCACCCTACCGCCGTTGGATGACGATGACGCCGCCGACGACACAGATGGCGACGGCGGAGCGGCCGGGCAGGGCGGCCACGCATACGAGGTGGTCGTCCGGTACAAGCTATAGTTTTTTATTTAGTTTTGAGTTAAATGGCCGAAATATCGGTCGTATATGTAAATTATCTCCGAACTTTGAATGAAATCCGATGTGTTTGCTTAAATTTGTCCGGTTATTTTAAATCTTGTTTGAAATGTATGTGGATAGCTTTGAATGGCCGGCTCCCGTAGCCATGTTTGTGGACTGGTCCCCCTGTCCACGTACGGATGCGGTGTCCGGTTTGCGGGTTAGCGATATAGATGCCCTAATGGGATGCTTACATCACTTTATTGTACTTGCCCTAAATGTGATAAAACGTGGCTGTGTTGCTAGTTTTCCACAATGTTTAGAACACAGCCATCACACCCAAAGCTAGCTTTTGTTTTACTCTACCTTTAAAGCTACCAATCCATATGCTAAATTGATCTTCACTCTTAGGGAAATCTAACTTACCTGTAGCCACACTCACTCCCCATCCATATCTATCTAAGGGGCAATCAAAAAATAGATGTTGTATACTTTCTTCACAGTCACTAAAACCAAACTTTGTTTCATCACCTTTTCAGTTCCTCTTAGCTGGAACATCTCCAATTAATACACTATCTTTCAGAACCAATCACATAAACACTTTAAATTTTAGAGGTACTCTAACATCCCAAACATCTCTATGTTCCCATTTCTCCTGATTAATCTTTAAACAAACATAAAAAGATCTAACTATAAACTTACCACTCTCCGTTAATGGCCAGTAGCATATATCCTCATCCTCTGACAAGGTAATCCCCTCAAACATATGTTTCACCTTGTTCCACATATCAGCTGTCTCTTCCCACAAATTCCTTCTAAATCTAACATTTCCAGAGGACTCGTTGCTTTTGAATTGGAGTTTAATTAAGAGAGAGTGATTTACTATTTTTAATTTTTTTGGAAAATGAGGTTGAATTTCCCAGCCTCTGCATCCAAGGATGCACACAACCATCTTTATTATATTATTCAACAATGGATGGCAAAACAAATACATGGATAAACCCAAAGTCACCTTCCTAGCGACCTATGTCGCTACACCTACTAGCTTGATGATATGCCCTCATCTCGCACCAACGCAAACCATCTAATCTGGTGGCCTCACCAAGACGCCCAACAGAGAGCCGAGAGCACCAACCGGTCTAGCAAACCCTCAGCACGCACAACATGCGCATGTTCTAGAATCTGCCACCACCATCTTTTGACGTCCTAAATTCAGGAGGGATCAACGCATTCACCTTGCCCAGTCCTACTGCCATCGACTCCATTGATGACCCACAAGTATAGGGGATCAATCGTAGTCCTTTCGATAAGTAAGAGTGTCAAACCCAACGAGGAGCAGAAGGAATTGATAGGCAGTTTTTAGCTAGGTTTTCACTGCAAGTGTTGTAAGATAGTTTTGATCGATAGTTTGATTGCAAGATAAGTTGTAACAAGGTAATAAGTAACCAAGATAGCAAAGTGCAACAAGTGGCCCAATCCTTAATTGTGCTAAGGACAAGCTGGTGGTACTTCTTATAGTGATTAAAACGCTCTTGAGAACAGACGAGAATAGGGCCAAGTTGCTTTCACCATGATTCATCGAATTATGGTCATTGCCTTGATAAGTGTTATGTGGGTGGACCAGAGCTAAGGTACTGTCCTAACTTGAACAAATACCTACTTATGATTACACTCTCCATGCAAGCATCTGCAACTACAAGAGAAGTAATTAAGATAAATCTAACCATACACTCTCATGGTAAGAGAGGTAATCATGAAACGGGCCATTAGTCATGGTTCTCAAGGGCCATTAGTCCCGGTTTTGCAACCGGGACTAAACAGTCGGGACTAAAGGCCGCCCTTTTTAGTCCCGGTCGTGTTACGAACCGGGACTAAAGGGGCTCCACGTGGCCGCTGCGCAGCGCTCAGGCAGGAGGCCTTTAGTCCCGGTTGGTAACACCAACCGGGACTAAAAGGCAGCCAAGCGTCAGCCCCTGCCAAGCGCTGGGGTTTAGTTTTTTTTGGATTAAAGTGGATGGATGCGAGTGATCATGTTGAATGAGAGGAAAATATGATGTTGCAATTCGCAACATCATATTTTCCTCTAATTCAACTTGGTCACTTGCATCCATCCACTTTAATCAAATATATGTCATATAACTTATCATCATCTTAATCATCTAACAAGTCATCATCCTCTTAATCATCTAACAACTCATCATCATCTTAATCATCTAACAACTCATCATCATCTTAATCATACCAAGTTAAAATGTCATAAAACAGAAAAACACCATAATAATCATCATCCTAATCGATCATGCCAAGTTAACATAAACCAGAAAAACTTCTGCCTCATAGGACCTAGTCCTCCCTCCTAGGTAAAATGTCATAAAACAGAATAACACCTATTTCTCCATCATGAAGCAAAGAGATCCAACGGTCTCCAACTTGTGGCTTGCGATCCTTCTTTATTTCTCCCCATGCTTCAATTTGGAGCCGTCCTTGTGGTTTGCGCTCAGTCGAGTATGGAAAAGCGAACTGGACCCTCGTAGGGCTTTTAATTGTCATATAACCTTTGCCATGCATCAACGGAGGCACAACACCATTTGGCAGTTTCTGTTGAAGAACATAATAGTAGCCTAGTTAGCAATGTAATTAACACCATTTACGCAATAGTAGTGTAATTAACAAATCTTACCAAGATATTTGCGCGAATGTCATCAGCCCTCAACGTATGCACTAGTGCCATGTATGAAGTATAATTTGTGCCATGTCCCATATTATACGGGAAGTTGTCCCTACCAAACTGGACACCAATAACAAAGGTGACAAGAACATCCTTCTCCTCCCAAGCTAGATGTGATCCATAAGTGTAGTGTGTCGTGTCAACTATCTTCCGTGTTTCACTCGAAGAAAGGAAATAAGCTGTAAATTATAAATTAACAAATTTAGTATGGATGAACACCAACTATTTTTAAATATAGAATGCAAATTACTTGACAAATATGGTTGACAAACTCACATGGAGGTAAAACTGGAAGCATATCGACATCCACCCGAATGTCGATATTACCTTCAATATGATCTTCAGGACGAAGATCGAAGGTTATTTCCATATCCTCCTGAAATCCATATGCCTTGGCTAGAGCTTGCCAATTTGAGCACCCTAATTATGTGTTATTAACTGCATTCATTACTTTGACCAGAAATGTGTGACCATGTTTAGTCCTCAAGTTAGCTCTCCTCGTCTCCATACTCTCGTGGTCTTCGAAACCGAGCCTCTCCAAGACATACCGTCTTGCATGGCAGGGGATGAACTAGTCGAATTGTATAAAACAGAAATTACATGTTGAAGCAAAGAAACAGAAGTCATGCTTAATTACGAAAAAACACTTGTCATTGTTGCGTACCGTAGAAACATCGAAGGTCTCGTCAAGCTTGATGTTGAAGAACCTGCCGTCTTGTAGGTGAGGCCTGTCGCATAGACCGTAATCTTCGCTGCAGAGTTCACACTCAGGGATCCTATCGTCGTCATACATTTCCCGTGTTCATGATTCAAAGATTACAAATCGACAGCAATTATACAAGGAACTATTCAGCATGCATGTGTTGAGTTTCGGTCTGTCGAGGCCTCCTTGAAAAACTCTCATATGTCATGGTGTATATGGTGCACACTCTCTCACACTGATATGGTGGTGCATGTTGGTGGACACTCCCTCACACTAATATTTCGACCGTCGGTGCTGGTCGCACCTCTTCTCCTCTCCTTATACATTATACCGAGGTATATATCGCAAGAAGAGAAGAAGAGGAAGCGACCCCCACGGCAACAGTAGGTATTCCTCCATCAAGAACATACTGAAAGTCACACAAGGAGCTTCGACAGACCGAAAGTCACCCAAATGATAAGTCAAATAACATTACATAAGAAATGGCCATTGCTAAAATGCATCCATCTAACCATCTAAATGCATCCATTCATCTAAGTGCACACCTGGATGTTTTGAAAGGAGGTATATGTACATGTTTGATTATTATAAAGAATTCAAATATTTGATTGTTTCTCTAATTCCGTTCAAAAATAAATATGTGATTGTAATATGAAATCTTGAAAGTCAAATCTCAAATTTGATACCTGGAGCCTAATAAACAATTAAAGTGTGCAATCTGGAAACAAAAAAGAGAAAAAACTCTGGAATTCTCTGAATTTTTAGTATACCACAGACACCTGCGGCGACGGCGACGTCGGGGCAGGGCGCTGCGACGGCGTCGGGGCAGGGCGCGGCAAGGGAAGCGTGCGGGGGACGGCATCGGGGCAGGGGCGTGGCGACGGCGACGGCGACGTCGGGGTAGGGCGCTGCGAGGGCGTCGGGGCAGGGCGCGGCGAGGGCGTCGCCGACATCGGGGCAGGGCGCGGCGAGGGAAGCGGGGGACGACGTCGGGGCCGGGCTCCGGGTGGTCGACGGCGCCGTCGGGGGAGAGAATGGGAGAGATTTGGGGGAAAATTCTCTAAGTGCTGCTTATATACCCCACCCTTTAGTCCCGGTTGGTGGCTCCAACCGGGACTAAAGGTGAATTTTACCAGGCGGAAGGGCGGGAAGCCCAGGCCTTTAGTCCCGGTTGGTGGCTCCAACCGGGACTAAAGGCCCCCTTTAGTCCCGGTCCGAGCCACCAACTGGGACTAAAGGTGAATTTTACCATGCAAAACGGCGGGAAGCCCAGGCCTTTAGTCCCGGTTGGAGGACCAGACCAGGACTAAAGGGGGTCCTTTAGACCCGGTTCGAGCCACCAACCGGGACTAAAGGCCTGTTCCTGGCACAGCCAAGGTTCGGTGGAAGTTTAGTCCCACCTCGCCAAGCGAAGGGCGCTCGCAGTGGTTTATAAGCCCTGCTGCGGCTGCCAACTCGAGCTCCTCTTTAAGTAGGCCGTGGGCCTAAATTTCCTCTCTGACCTGCCCTGTTGGGCCTACTTGCTCGCGGGCCTGCATCCTGGCCCATGTATAGTTGGGTTTCTAGTCGTATGCAGGCCGTGGTGGCCTAGTAGGCGGGCATTTTTTTATTTTTTATGTTATTTTTTGCATATTAAATTTTTAATAAAAAATACTTTGATAATTTTAGTTGCATAAATTTTATATAATTTTAAGTTAATATTATTTTGATCATAACTAGAGGTTTATAAAACCTTTTTAGTTGATTCTTTTTGCTATTGAAGAATATTATAGTTTTGTTTTAGTTGGTCATAACAAAATATTATAATTGATTCTTTTTAGTTGATTCTTTTTGGTATTAGAGTTTTATAAAAGATTTTTAGTTGATTCTTTTTGCTATTAGAGTTTTATAAAAGCTTTTTAGTTGATTATTTTAATGATTTATTTCAGCTAAATGACCATGAAATTAAAAACCACTACAAATGAAGAATATTATAAAATAGTTTTTGTTAACCTAATAATGTTATATTTTCTTTTCTGTTAAGTAATTAGTATTTTCTTTTTTTCATGCATTTAATGATTTTTTAAACATATTTTAACTCCAGACTTTTTGTGCGTTCAATATGCACCATTCAAAGCCACATCATCAATTTTCAACCCTTTTCTGATTTCATTTGTTATTTTTCAGGCATTTAATGATTTTTTTGAGATGACCCTGAAGTTGAAAAGCACTACAAATGAACTCTGAAAAGGTTGAAATTTGGCATGGTATCATAATTTCACCCACATAGCATGTGCTAAAAAGTTTAGAGGGTTACGGAAAAACTGGATGCACTTCGTGTACAAACTGGACAATATCTTTCGAAGTATCAGGGTTTCGGACGAAAACTCATCTATTACAAAGCGATTTCATTTTTTAAAAAATATTTTAACTCCAGACTTTTTGTGCGTTCAATATGCACCATTGAAACCCACATCATCAATTTTCAACCCTTTTCTGACTTCATTTGCTATTGTTCTTGCATTTAATGATTTTTTTGAGCTAAATGACCCCGAAGTTGAAAAGCACTACAAATGAACTCTGAAAAGGTTGAAACTTGGCGTGGTATCATAATTTCACCCACATAGCATGTGCTAAAAAGTTTAGAGGGTTACGGCAAAAACTGGATGCACTTCGTGTACAAACTGGACAATATCTTTCGAAGTATCAGTGTTTCGGACGAAAACTCATCTACTAATTGATTTCAGTTTTTTAAACATATTTTAACTCCAGACTTTTTGTGCGTTCAATATACACCATTCAAAGCCACATCATCAATTCGGTTATCTTGTATATGTCGAACAGTTACTTGTACAATCGTACCATCTGATATGTTGTCTTCACTAGCGAGAAAGTCTTCACTTTTTCTTCGCGTGTGTCCCTTGCTTATTGCGCCGTAACCATGGATAATCTTCATCGTTTAACATGATGTTTGGGTCAGCCTTCACTTTGAAGGGAGGAATTTCATGAAACTTTTCATAATCTTCAAACATGTCTGTCTTGTCCTTCACTCCCACGATGTTTCTTTTCCCTGAAAGAACTATGTGGCGCTTTGGTTCATCATATGATGTATTCACTTCCTTATACCGCAATGCACCGCATACCGGGCATGCGTTCAAATTCTCGTACTCTTTTTTGTGATCCTCTAAGATGCGATCAAACTTCAACTTCTCCGTTTCACTTTCGCATTCTCTTTGTGCATCAACAATGACCCGGCGAAGATTATCATCAGGCACATCTGGTGCCTCTTGATCTTCAGCGTCCCCCGTTTCAGTATCACCGTATTCAGGGAACATAGGATAGTTGTCATCATCCTCTTCTTCTTCATTGTCTTCCATCATAACCCCTTTTTCTCCGTGCTTGGTCCAAACATCATAGTGTGGCATGAAACCTTCTCAAGCAGGTGCAAGTGATGGGTTTTTGGGGAAGAATAATCCTTCATATTCCCAAAGACAGTACATGGAGAATACATAAAACCATTCTTCTTGTTTGCCTCGGCCACTTCGAGAAAATTATGCAGGCCCTCAATGTGGTGGTTTGTCAATATGTTTTTAAAAATATGACACAAGGCGATCAGGATGCTGTCAAAATCTTTTTTCCGGAATCTAAAGCCCTTTGAGTATAAGCCAACATACTAATGATATGGGTTTGTACTCCCGATGTAAGATAATATAAAGGGCAAACAATAGACTATTCTCATAGGATTCTTTGATTTCTCAGCCCTCAACATATCATCAACTTTCCCTTTTAACCCTTTCATGAATTTGTGATGAGAGAGGATACTTTTCAGGTGGCCTACCAATGGATCCACATATCTGTCTGTTATGCATACTTGTACAAGGAAAGAAACATACATTTACCAAAAATTAAAACAGATGCCAACCTTGCCAGTTAATACATCGCCTTCATGTCACTGAAGTGATTCTAGATCAAAGCCATCATCAGAATAGTTGCGGAGCATAACTATGGCTTTCAACCCAGAATCAAAGGTGCAAATTATTCGGTTATCTTGTGAACTCAAGTGGCCTCATGCTCACAGGCTCGGCATATACAAGATAACGGAAAAATTTGTACCTTTTGTGAACTCAAGTGGCCTCATGCTCACAGGCTCGGCATATACAAGATAACGGAAAAATTTGTACCTTTTGTGAACTCAAGTGGCATCATGCTCACATGCATTTCATCGAACACCTCTTGTGCATACAAAGGAGAGGGCGGGCTGGAGCGAGGGTATATATAGGCACACTTGTAGTCCCGGTTGGGGTCTAAAACCGGGACTGCAAACAGACCTTTAGTCCCGGTTGGAGACACCAACCGGGACTAAAGGGTATCGCGCCTGCCGCAACCCCTTTAGTCCCGGTTGGTGGCTACAACCGGCACTAAAGGTCCGATTCTGACCGGGAATAATGCCTGCCGAGCCCCGGCTGGCGTCCAAGCTGCTCGAACCGGGACTAATGCTAACATTAGTCCCGGTTCGTAACGCGACCGGGACTATTGCTCCGATCATCCTAGAACCAAAGCCCTGTTTTCTACTAGTGATAACATTAAACAGTTGGATCCAAAACAACCCCTTACTGAATAATTCATAAACTAGGGTTTAGGTTTCTATCATTGCCGCAACCCAACATCCATAAACTAATTCCACAATGCCTTCCCCTAGGCCCAAAGATGGTGAAGTGTCATATAGTCGACGTTCACATAACACCACTAGAGGAAAACAACACAACATAATATCAAAACATTGAACGGGCATCAACTTCACATGATTACAAGTAACAAGACTTCTCCCATATCCCCAAGAACTAATGGAGCTACTCACAACTCATCATATTAATCAGGATCAGTGGGTATAAATATATGATTAACAATCTGAACATAACAATCTTCCATGAATTAAACCAACAAGCATCAACTACAGGATGTAATCAACACTACTAGCACCCTCAGGTACCAATCTGAGGTTTGATACAAAGATTAAGCACAAAAAACGAACTAGGGTTTGGAGATGAGATGATGCTGATGAAGATGTTGATGAAGATGATGATCCCCATGATGAACAGAGTGTTGGTGATGATGAAGGCTTCGATTTCCCCCTCCCAGAGGGAAGTTTCCGCGGCAGAATCGCTCCGCCGAAGTGCAAAAGTGCTCCACCCAAGTTTTGCCTCGTAGACGGCGGCAGAAAGTCCCAAGAATTTTCTATGATTTTTTCTAGGGTAAAAGGGATTTTATGGCCAAAGCGCACCGGGAGGCGATCCACCAGGGGCCTACATGGGCAGGGGGCGCGACCAGGGGGGTAGGCCGCGCCACCTGGCCATGTGGTTGCCTGGCGGGCCCCCGTGGTACTTCTTTGTTCCAATATTTATTTTATATTCCAAAAAAATTCTCCAAAAAACCATGCTTCATTTTGAGCTTGGGAGAATTGCTTTCTCTTCTGTTGTTATTTTAGGTCCAGAATTCCAGCTGCCGGTAATCCCCCTCTCTTTGTATAACTTGCATTTTAAGACAGAAAATGCATTAGAATTGCACCATAATGTGAAATATATTATTAAAATAAGATAAATTATAGTAAGAAATAATGATGCAAAATGGACGTATCAGCTCCCCCAAGCTTAGACTCCGCTTGTCCCCAAGCGAATACCGAGCTCAGTAAACATGATCACAAGTTTATGGAGAGAGGTGGCGATAAAAAATATGGACATGACAAAATCATATTTACTAAAATCATTATATATCATAAACAACAACTCTCCCTCATAAAACTTCTCATGATCAAGTAACAATCCATTCACATGTTAAGGTATAGACAATAAACTCTCTTGAAACTCAACAAACTATGTTTTCAGTCATCAAACAATTACAATTCATCTTATTTTCCAGAAGAGTCCATGTAAGATCTTTTGTTTAGCAAATTTCACATACTCAACTATCATATAGTCTTGTAATGATTGCTGGCACTCAAGAGCATATTTTTAGAACAAACTATTTCCATCGGACACAAAGGAAGATGGGGGTTTAGTGCTTCACCTCCCAACTTACTTATCACAGGGATAATTGTCAACAATAATAACTCATGATCATATATATTCAGCTAGATATATGTTCCTGGATCTTCCCCCACCATATGATGTTTGCTAAGTGGAGAATATTTGAGGTTGGAATAAGGAGAAGTTGACTCAACATGAAAATAAAGTTGACAAAAAAGTAAAAGATAGGCCCTTCTTAGAGGGAAGCAGAGGTTCTCATGCGCTTTTGAATTGGATGTCTGATTTTTAATGAAAAGGAACATCACTTTAATATTGCCCCTTGTGAGAGTAGCCTTTATTGAGCAGTCTGTCACTTTTCTTACTCCACAATCATATGTTCGTACAAAGCTTATTTCCCTTCCAATAAAAGATCATACATATTTAAAGCAATTTTTATTGCATGCACCGATGAAAGCTTACTTGAAGGATCTTACTCGATCCATAGGTAGTTATAGTGGACTCTGAGGGAAGAAACTGGGTTTAGGGTTTTTGGATGCACAAGTAGTATTTCTACTTAGTGCGGAAGTATTTGGCTAGCAAAGATTATAAACACACACCACATGTTGAAGGATCCATGACAATATGACTTCTGTGCAAATATACATAAACATAACTCCTTATGTTGTCTTCTTTGTCCAACATCAACTATTTGGTCAAGTGTGAAAATATTCAAAGAGGGTTCACAATCACAAAAGATGTCCAAGATAGTGTATTTGCATGTGAAATCTCTCTTCTTTGTACTAATCTTTCATGAATTGTTCAAATGACCAATGCTATGTTTGTTAAACTCCAACAGATTTTACTTCCTACACCCAATGTGAAGCCACTACTTCCCATGAGATAAGCATATGAAATTGAATTGCAATGCTAAAATACACAATAACAAAAAATCAAACACAATACACATACTATTCTTTATTATAGATACTCTCACCAACGGATACAATGAAAACACCAAGGAACGATAGCACACATTGCAAACTATTTCATACAATAACTTTTCCTAAATCACGATATAACTAAGGATCGAGCTAAGATAGATAATGGTCATAAAAGTGATGATGATATGATACTGGGGCACCTCCCCCAAGCTTGGAACAAGCCAAGGGTGGTGCCCATACCAAGTACTCAAGTTTCCTTCTTTGGTGATGGAGGTGGTGATGGGGCACGCTTGCCATCTTTCTTCGAGGGCATAGGTTCTCAATCAAGAAAGGAAGAGGTGGTCTCCGTAGTCTTGAAATTTGCAGCTAAAACCATCATCTTGAACTTGGTTTCATACTCCACTACTAGGAAAAGGGCTGCTAGTGGCGCACCTGTTTTCGCTACTAATGGCGCACTACAGGTGCGCCATTAGCACCACGCCATTAGAATTTTTTACTAATGGCGCACCACTGGTGCGCCATTAGTATCTGGTATACTAATGGCGCACCTCGTAGTGCGCCATTAGTATTGCCCACCGTGCGCCATAAGTATGCCTCCCAGGGAAAAAAAAATTTCAAATTTTTTTTTTCAATTTTGGCGGGAAATTATTTTTTTCGTTTTTTTCTTAATCTCGGGTCACTATGGCTTAATTTTGGGTCAATGTGCTTAATCTCAAGTCAAATCGCACTCCGTGGTCAAACTTCCCGGAAGGTCACCCATCCTACACTACTCCAGCCCAAGCACGCTTAACTTCCGAGTTCTATCCAACCCCAGCACCAGCTCACTTAGCAGGCACTTGTTGATATATCTATCATATCAATCCTATTAAACCTTGTTGATGTCTAGGACTTTGTTCATGTTCATGAGTGTGATGAAATTTTGAAAAAATATTTCAAACTTCCCGGTCATATTACGTATGATATTTTGAACATTTTTTTCAAAATTTTTTTTTTTTTTTTTTTTTGCCTCAAGATCTTAAAAGCATCATAACTTTTTTTCTGTTGGGTTTTTGGGGATTCTAAAAATCTTCAACGGGGTTCCCCCATTTGAACTCGGATGTAACTTTTCGAGTAGATGCTTTTTCATATAAAAAACTTTTTCATCGGAGTTCGTATGCAAAAGTTATGCCCATTTTACAAATTCTCAAGAGATTTTGCAAAAAAAGTCGAAATTCATGTTTGTAAATTTTGCTAACAACTAGACCACAAATCATATGGGAATCTTATTTTTTTTATTTTTTTGACATTTCTATCATTTTCTTTTATTTTTTTTAAAACTGAAAAGGCGGTCCACAGGGGGGGGGGGTGCATTTGGTGAAAACTAGGTAAAACTGAAAAGGCGGTTACTAATGGCGCATCACCCACAAATGCGTCATTAGTAACCCTAGTTACTAATGGCGCACCAGCTTGAGGTGCGCCATTAGTAGTTTTGCAAAAAAAAAAAAAAAGTAGTGGCGCACTGTGTTGGAGGTGCGCCATTACTAGTTAAACTAGTAATGGCGCACTCTTCCCTGGTGCGCCATTAGTATTTTTGGAAAAATGAAAAAAAAAACATTTGTCACTAATGGCGCACCATGGGTCTGGTGCGCCATTAGTGTCTACCACACTAATGGCGCACCAACTCATGGTGCGCCATTACTATATAGTAGTGGCACACCACATGTCTGGTGCGCCATTAGTAGCCATATCATCTATAGCCCTTTTCCTAGTAGTGCTCATAGTTTTGGTTCTGCAGGTCATTGATTCGTGCTTGAATATGTTGAATTCTGACATGGAGGCGATCGATTGCCTCCCAGACATTGGCACTTTCCCACTTCTGCTCATGGAGGAACTCCGTAATTATGGTGTGGTTAGCATCAAGTCCATGCTCCACCATCCTATGGCACTTGAAGAGTTCTTGCTCCACGTCCCTAAACCTGGCCTTCTCGTCTCCCTCCTTCTTGGGCCCTTCAAGATCCTTGATGTGAAGCACCCCATCCCTATATTCCAAGGTGTTAGGATGCATCATGACCCCAGGGAGATAGGGGTTGATGACTTTCTTGAAGAACTGATCCTTGGAGGAGCTTGATGACGACATGGCGATCTAGACCTTCGAAACACTGGTAGAAAATAGCTCAAAACGAAAGCTGGAGAAAAACTTGCGATACATAGATCAGAACATCCTGGGGATTTTATAGGATTTTTTACCATGCAGGACAAGCATACGGGAAAAGACCGAGTCAGGAAAGTGCACAAGGCCTCCACACGGACAGGTGGCGTGGCCAGGGGGTGTCCACGCCCCTTGCCCATGTGGGCCCTCGGGCACCGCCTCGGCTGCTTTTTTTACCTAAAACTATTAAATATTCCAAAACTGATAGAAATAATTTTTGTGGAATTTTTGAAGTCGGTTTACTTACCGTATCACATACCTATTCCTTTTTCAGGATTCTGGAGTCTTCCAGAAGGTTTCTTCTATGTATTCTTCTGGTGTAATTACTTGAATAACGTCCGAATCTATGTTAATGGGATTACCTACAATATAATGTTTAAGTCTTTGCCCATTAACTACTGCTACTCCCGGAGGAGTCGTTGGGTTTTCCCAAGGAGGATGGGTGATGTAGGATAGCAGCAAAGCTTTCCCTTAGTTAAGAACCAAGGTTTATAGAACCAGTAGGAGCTTCTAAACTAACAAGATAAACAACACTTGCACACAAACAAGATAAAAACCTGCACCCAACATGGCAAGGGGTTTGTCAAGCCCCTTGTCTTGCTACTTACAAGATTAAAACTAATAGAGATAAATAGTAGTGGTAAAGTGAAACGGCAAATAAAAAGAGGCAAAGAAAGAGGCAATTTTGTAGAAGGAAGTATTAATGGAGAACTGTCCCGGGGGCCATAGGTTCACTAGTGGTAACTTTCTCGAAAATAGGCGAATGGCATGGTAAAAAAATTACAGTTGGGCAATTGAACAGATTGCCATATTTATGACTATGATCATTCATGGCATAATCTCATATAGGGATTACGTCCCTGGTAAGTAGACCATTAAAAAAGAAAGATGCCCCACCCCAAAATCGCTATCCAGCATGCATCTCAAGGTATTAAGTTTGCAAGAAACATAATGTCGCAATAAGAAAGATGACATAATGTAGACAGGAAGAAGTCAATCAATATGACAAAACCGCGTCATTTTATCCTTAGTGGCAACAATACAATACGTGTCTTGGCCCTTATTGTCACTGAGTTAGAGCACCGCAAGATTGAACACACTAAAAAGCACCTCTCCCACGGAAGAAAAATCAATCGAACATGGCCAAATAAGATAGATAGATCGGAGAGAAATACAAAGCTATTTAATTATGCAGTAACAAAACCCAAATAGATTAAATTGTCTTCAATGAACAATCTGATCATAAAGTGACAATTCATCATGTCCCAACAAACACACCACCGATTACATCGAATTGATCTAGATCAAGAATGAGAACATGGTATTGAAGATCCAAAAGAGAGAGAGAACCATCTAACTACTACTATGGGCCCATAGGTCCTAAAGGAACTACTCACACATGGTCATGGAGACAAGAAGGTTGATGAAGAGGCCTCCGGCAATGGCTTCCCCCTCTGAAAGGGCTCCGAAACAGGGCTCCAGATGGGATCTCTTCGGAACAGAGGCTTGCGGCGGCGATACAATTCTTCTTGAGGCACGATAGATGGTTTCGGTATTTATAGGGAATTATGGTGGTGGAATCAGGTCAAGGCGGTATCTGTGGGCCCCACACGGACGAGGGGCGCGATCACCCCCCGGCCGCGCCACCTGTCCGTGTGGCCTCCTCATGGCTCGTCTCGACTACTCCCAAAGCTTCCAGTGTTTCTTGTTGCCCAAAAAAAATCGTGTTAAATCGGTAACGTACTTTGGCCTCCGTAGATATTGATTTCCTGCAAAACCAAAAATAAGCAGAGAACATGAACTGGCACTGGGCACTAAATAAATAGGTTAGTCCATAAAAATAATATAAGTTGCTACAAAAAGGATATAAAAATGATAATATAATATCATTAAACAATCAAAAATTATAGATACATTAGAGACGTATCAGCATCCCCAAGCTTAATTCCTGCTCGTCCTCGAGTAGGTAAATGATAAACAAAGGTAATTCTTGATGTTGAATGCTACCTAGCATAATCTTGATCAAATGCTGTAACAATGGTGTGAACTCAGGACAAAAGTGATTCAAAGCAATAATCTTATAATTGATAACAAGCAAGTAACATCAAAATGTGTAAACAAAATTACTATTGCTTTTCTTGGATTAATGCTTTCATGTAATACCAATTAATACTCATGATGTCATATACATGTCCCCAATCACTCAAGGCTTTATCATATTCAAACATCTTCCCATAACACAACCTAGAGTTTCAGTCAAATTACCAAATCCATGACGAGCCCTTTTCAACTACTTAGCACTTCGCTTAATGCCCAATTCACAAGCCTTGGTCTTAGCACTTTGGATGGCAAATAGAATGATGATGGGGTTTTAATGAGAAGACAAAAAGGTATAAGAAAGTCTCACATCAACGCAGCTTGATCGTTAGGCAATGGAGAGGCCTTACAATCGATATCAATGTGAGGAGTAGGGATTGCCATGCAACGTATGCACTAGAGTTATAAGTGTATGAAAGCTCTCCTAATGCAACTAAGTGGGTGTGCATCCAACTTTCTTGCTCATGAAGACCTCGAGCATTTGAGGAAGCTCATCATTGAAATATACAAGACAAGTTCTATAATGTAAAAAAATCCCACTAGCATATGAAAATGAAAATCATGAAAAATCTCCACATGAAATACATGGCGCTACTTTGAAGCACAAGTGTGGTAAAAGGATAGTAGTGTGCCCCCTCTCTCTTTTTCTCTCATTTTTTTGTTGGGCTCTTTTTGGCCTCTTTTTTTCTTTTTTTTATATCTCACAGGTAGGGGCACACTCTAGAATGCATCACACTTTTATTTACTTACAACTCTGAAAATGAAAATAATGACTACATATGAATGCCTCTGGCAGTGTACCAGGATGTGCAATGATCTAGCGTAATATGTATAATAATGATGAATCGTGGCTTTGCCACAAATATCATGTCAGCTCTATATGATCATGCAAAGCAAAATGACAATGAAAACATAAGTCATGAATATTAACTATGGAAGTTGCATGGCAATATATCTCAGAATGGCTATGAAAATGCCATAATAGGTAGGTATGGTGGCTTTTTTGAGGAAGATATAATGTGGTTTATGTGTGAGAGAGCATATCATCTCATGGGGTTTGGATGCATCGGCGAAGTATGCTCCATGTCTTGAGGTGAGAGTGGGCAATGCACGGTACCGAAGAGGCTAGCAAAATATGGATAGGTGGAAGTGCTTTAAAGACCGCAACTCATAAAACAAAACATCTCACTAATACTTCATTGTATACACCGGGTTACCCACAAGACGGATTACTGCAAGGGGTGAGTTTGACGAACCGAGGTCTGCTAGGCTTCCCGACCCATTCCACAAAGGCGGTTACTTACAATGTTCTTCATCTTAGACCCTTCATAATCATTTTTACTTAAACGACCACAAGTATTAACGTGTATGACCTTATGACACCTTTCCATTACTTCGCGCAAGTCCTTAAGGCTACACATAAATAAATTACTCACTCCCTATTGATGAGTCCCTTTAGTGATCCGGTAAAGGAGCAGAAAAGATTCTCGCATTTTTCCCCAAAGGTGACCCTGAGTTATCAACTTGTGCCTGCATGCTCTTAGTTCTTCCATCTAGAGCCCGCACATCATTAGTGAGTCCAGCAATCTTACCGTTCAATTGACCAAGCAAGTTATCATGATTCTTCAGGATATTTTTGAACGTTTCATTTTGCTCACTTTGCCTAGCAATAATTTTTTTTCAGAATTTCTTCCAAAGTATTTCTATTACCATTGCTTGTTGCATTAAAATTGTTAGGTGCTCCACTATTATTAAGATAAGGCAATCTAGGATAAACCCATTATTTTTCCAGTTAGGGTTATAACTATTATGAGCAATGAAGTTAACATCATTAACCTCTTCTTCAGTAATAGCATTTATGTTTACCTCTTCTTTACCTTTCATCACTGAGATGAGTTCATCAAGTTTAGCGGTCAACTCCGTATTCTTCTCTTCAATAGCATTGACCCTCTTGGTGGTAGACCTCTCAACATGCCATTGGGCATGGTTTTCTTGCATATCATCTAGCAAATTTTTAGCTTCAGTGATGGGTCTTCCTATAATAGTTCCTCCTGCAGCAGTGTCAAACCTAGTTTTCGACATAGGAGTTAAGGCATTGTAAAACATATGAATAATTAACCATTCTTCAATTCCATGATTAGGACAGTTCCTTATAGCCTCCTACATGCGATCCCACGCAAGCGCTAGTGGCTCACGTTCTTCCTGCAGAAAACTTGTTATCTGCGAACTAAGTTGCATAATCTTTGCAGGTGGGCAAAACTTAAACAAAAATCTACTGCAGCACTCTGTGCATGAAGTTATACTACCTCTAGGCAAAGCTAGAAGCCATTCTTTTGCTTTTCCTCTCAGAGAGAAAGGAAATAGACGCAACTTCAAAGCGTCAGGGTCATAATCCCCTATGTGTGTTATGTTACACAATTAAGAAAAATTATGCAAATGCATGCCGGGATCCTCAGAAGCAGAGCCTCCAAATTGGTCCCGTTGAACCATAGAGACTAAGTTGGGTTTTATCTCATACTCAGTGGCAGTAACATCAGGTTGTGAAATTGGTTCACGCATGAAACTACTGCTAGGCGCAGCAAAGCTTCCAAGATTATGAGCCATTCTAATTTTTTTGGTGTTTTCTACTGACAGAACTTGCAACAAAAAATTAAACTAGAACAAGAACAAAAACTAAAAACAAAAACTGAAACAAAGACTCTAATACAAAGTCAAGTACACAAATCCTCCCCAGCATCAGCGCGAGAAAAAGGTTTGATAAGTCACTTTAGTGATCCGCTAAAGGAGCAGAATGTCACAGCCCTATATTATATAGTGTGAATAGTTGCATTTAGAAGCATCCATGCATCATGTTTAAATTCAAAGAATTTTGAATTGAGGTAAATTCAAAGCCTCAAATTTAAATACAAGGGTAAACCCCTAAAATCTCATTCAATGAATCCAAAATGCCCTTATTTAATGTTTGAGAATTTTGGCAAGAATTATTAGTCAAACCAAAACTTGTGAACATTTTGAAAGGATTATTTTTGGATTTGGATTTAAATCACTATTGTATTTGCATTGGATTTATATTCATACTAAATAGAATTTAAATTCAATATCACTAAATATTTTTATGTAGCATTGGCTAGGTCCAGAAAAGCCACATAAATATTTTTAGCAGATTTGGCACTGGTTTTGAATTGGTTTTGAATTTAAAACAGTGGCAAATGAATAAGACAGAAAACCAAAGAGAAATAAAAGGAAAAGAGAAATACAGAAGCCTTACCTGTAGCAGCCGGCCCAATCGAAGCGGCCCAGCCCAGGGGCTGAGTCGTCTTCTTCCCGGCGCCAGTAGGAGCAGCTCAATGTCATGCACACGTGCACCCGCGGCCACCTCCTGCTTGCCATGCAGTTGCCTCCCCGTGCTCATCTGCCCGCCCAGGAGACGCCCTCTAACCCCTCCGCCTTATCCCCCTCTCGCAGCTCACTCTCCCCCTTCCTCTCGCTCGATCTCGAGTCACCTGTTAGAACCGTAGAGCATGCCGTCGTTGTTCTCGCGCACACCACCGTCTCCTCGACAAACAGAAGTGTCCCCGAGCTTTGACTCAAAGCGACGCATCTCCATGCCGACGCACATGAGCCCAGGAGTACTACGGTGTCGCCATCGCCGCCTTCTTCTCTGCTTCGGCCGCCAGAGGCCTTCGGTCGATTCACCGCCTCAAGTGCTCCCCCAGCCTCACCATTTGCACCATAGGACTCACGGTGAGCTCCTGCGTGCTTTCCCTTTTCTCCCCTGCTTGCATTTGTCCTCTAACCATCGATCCCATGTGGACCAAACACTGCCACCCTACGAGCTCCTCGCCGGCGTC